>JAWLRI010000031.1:8094048-8123746 GCA_034781795.1 Crypturellus tataupa
CCACATCCCTCTTGTACTGTGGGGCCCAGAACTGGACACAGTACTCCAGATGTGGCCTCATCAGGGCTGAGTAGAGGGGTAGGATCACCTCCCTCGACCTGCTGGAGACGCTCCTCTTAATGCATCCCAGGACCCCATTGGCCTTCTTGGCCACGAGGGCACACTGCTGCCTCATGGTCAACCTGTCGTCCACCATGATTCCCAGGTCCTTCTCGGCAGAGCTGCTCTCCAGTAGATCGGTCCCCAGCCTGTACTGATGTCTAGAGTTGTTTCTTCCCAGGTGCAGGACTGTTGGCCTTGTTGAATTTCATGAGGTTTCTCCCCGCCCAGTTGTCCAGTCATGCCACCAAACTAAAAGGCAGATTGCAGATTAGGCCTGCATCATCCCCGATAGCTTCTCAAAAAGGAAGTTTTGGACAACTACAATTTGGGATTCGGTGTTTTGAGACACGTTGAAATTGGTGATGCCTTATCATAAAAATTCATATTGTAGACATCTAGGAGCTTTTTAAAGGTATCTCAAGTCTCTGTGCAGTGGGACAGAGGCAGGAACATTTTAAATTAACCCAGTGTGTGTCCTGGCTCAAGGGGGAAATTTCAGGGAGAATTAGAAAGAATCACGGCCACAGAGAGGAGCAAAAAAAAATGAATTTTCTAGATGTGGGTGAGTGGCAATGGCAATGCTCGCTCACCTCCAGTTCTAGAGGTCTGGGGCTGGGAAGGGTTTGAGCTTTGTCCGATTTGGGATTTGGGGTGGGACGAGGAGGCCGAGTGGATGCTGGGGGCTTGGAGCAGCTGTACGGTGCTGGGCCGAGGGGTGATCCGGAGCAGGAGGCAGAGGAAAAGCGGGCTCGTGCTCTGTAAGTGTGCCACAGGGATGAGCAGAGACACAGAGCTGCAAGGCTGCTCGAATCAAGGGAAGCTGAAGAGCACATGGGCCCGGCATGTGAGACAGATATAGCAGCCTGGTGAGTGCCCAGCTGGGGCGAGTGTTAGTTTGCTTTTTAAAGGAGTGCTGTCAATTCATATTTGGCTGACAAATTTTTGTTTTGTTTAAAAGGGAAGCAGAAAAAAAGGAGTTGTTCTTCCCCCCACACACAAAAAAGTGACTAGCAAATAATTCTCATTAACTAGTTTGTTCTCTCTTTGTGTTTTTTTTTTTTTCCTCAAAGTTTTGTCCTAAAACAAAAACTGCTCCCGTGACACCTTGTGCTGAAAATGACTGGAGAGAAAAAAGAAAAGGGCTGCCCTACTTTCCATTGCCCAAAGTGAGAGGAGTTCAGAAAGCCAACAGAGAGAGGATAAAATACAAGATGCACCTGAAAATGCTCTCCCCAACAATAAACCAAGGAGTTATTTGTCATATGAAGAGGGAAATGTGTTCCTTTAAAATATACTGTTGCTTTTTAAGTGGCTAGTTCTGCTGTAAACAACTTTTGGAAACCGCCTGTGGAATTAGATGTATTTCAATTAAGGAACTCAAAGGAAATCGGTTTTTACCTACAGCAGCGTATGGAAATGAGGATGGAAACGTAAAGCATTTTACAAAGCAAGATGTAAGATCCTTTGAGCAAACAGGGAAGTCACAGCTGTGAAATGTTGCTAGGCAAAATTAAATATTTTGGCCAAAGTTTCGTTCCTGTTTTTGACTGTTTGCTAAAGGATAATTGTTCAGAGACAAATGATCAATCCATCTTCAAGTGCAAAGAAAGGGTCAGAGCGTCCATTTTATCAAACCGGACCAGAACATTTCTTACATGCCAGATTAAATTGCTCCATGGAAGGAAGGATATCAGAACTCATCCCATGTGTCCCATGGATCAGTTTCCTTGTAGGCAGTGATTCCTTTGTGTCTGGTTGTGGGAGTTTTAAGTGCATCTTTCTCAGACGACTGGTCACTGGCCACCATGGGGGCAGAATTTAAGACACATTTGAATAGGCAACAGGGGCTTTTATATGGCAGCTCTTACTTTGCCGGAGCTCATTCCATGATTTATGTGCTCTCCTTGTACCTTATTTATTCATGGGCAATTAGATGTTCACGAAGGGAGGTTTAAGTGCAGCAGCCACAGGTTTCTGTACTCATTTATGTGCAAATGTTATATGAAGTTTGTGGAGGCTTGCTGGCATGAGGAGTATTTCTGACCCGTGCATGTGCATAGACATGTGCATAGCTTCTTGCAGATCCAGGCCACAAGAGTCATTAAATTCAAATTCATGAAGATGGTGCCTGCTGTAATTTATGGGGGGCACGTGTTTCTGCATGATCTCTGTACAGGCTAATCCATGATCTCCTTCAGGTTCCTCTATATCCCTCCGTCTTTCCACTGTAGTTCCTTTTGGGTTTCTGCCCATTGGATGCACCACTCCTGTACCCTGCCAGGCAAGTCTGCAGCTTGAGCACCCTGGGCAGGTCCTCATTGCTCTTCTGAGCCTTCCCTGGGTGGGGAATAAATGACTCTCAGGCCAAAGAAACAAATATACAAAGTACCTGTGAGGCTTCATAAAGCTCCTTTCTGGCACTGAAAATACCCACCTCCTTGCTACATGATTCTATGCTACAGAGAATGCACTTGATTTCTGCCTGTCTAATGATTTTTTAAAATGATTTGTTAATTGGCCTGCAGAAATTTGAAAACAGCTATCAATGTGAAAAATTGTAGGATTTATAATTTACAGGAATAGATTCTTCTTCTTTTTCTGCTTCTGTAGGAAAAGCTAAATGGCTGAATTGTATTTTATATTGAATCCACTGCAAACATGAGGTTTATGCAAATAGCAAAAATACTAGGCTCCACATATAATTGAGGCCAAAATTTTAACCTCTAGGGAAAAAAAAAAAAGGCCAAAGTAATGGAAAGTCTAATCTGCTTTAGTTCAGCATAGGGGGAATTTCATATTTTCTGTATGCAGCAGTTCTCTGCTTTTAGAGCAAATGGAAAAGTCTTGATAATTTTCCGTGTTTTCAGTGGAATAGATTTTGTGTTTTAGAGATTTTCATTTTTTTCGAAAATGAGAAAAAATCATGATCATGTGGTTTTTACTTTTTGGGAGGTTTTCCAGCTAGTGTTAGCTAGCAGAATGCCAACTACATATATGCTTAGTTTATTACAGCTAAATATGTTGGTTGTTTATGACTCTCTGAATTGCACCTTATTTTCTGCAACTGCTGCCTATGCATATGTTCTAAGAGAGATTTGAATTTTGAATAATTTGGGGAGATGAAAAAAAAATCCTCCTGTGCTTTGGGCAGGGTATTTTGCTTTGTTTTCTGTTCTTAAGTGAAAGAAGCTAAGGAAATATTTAGTCTGGCAAAGATTCAGTCTTGCTTTGCCTAACTCTTTGGATTACACGTCCGGATTCTTCAAATTGCAGTGAGGTGGAGGGAAGGGAGAAAAACGTCTTTTTAGCTTCAGTACTAGACATGGCAGTTATGAGCTGAAGTTAGAGGAATGCATATGAGGAGTTATTTAAGTCAAAACGTAGAGTGGAAACTGATTACAGCTATGAAGAGACTCCAACCTCCTAGTAATGAAATTGCAACTGAAACCCTGCTGAAGGCTTTCTGCCCTTCCAAATCTGCCATCTGCCACCTGAATCACCTGTGACCAAAGCATATAGAAAGAGGTAGGAAGTGAGTGTTCAGACATGAGAGCTTTTAGTCCTCAGTTGCCTTGGAGATAGCAAGTTCTGAAAATTTTCTTTTTGAAATTTCCCTAAATCATCTTACTTCTAGAGTGGGGGTAAAGAAAAAGAGGGAAAACAGATATCCAAAGGCAAAATAGCCATAAACCTTCTAGATGTTCTCCAGTTTAATGCTGGACATGGCTCCATGCCTCAGGTCTCTGAAAACTGAAGCACATATGTCAATTTTCTCCACACTAGCACCCATACCTGTAACAGCAAGGGCTGAGGTTTCAACACTGGTGCCACTCTGTCCGTGAGATCACACCAATCACAGGTGAGTTTACCAGCCATGAATCACAGAATCACAGAATGATTGAGATTGGAAGGGATCTCCAGAGATCATTTAGTCCAACCTCCTGACACAAGCAGGGTCACCCAGAGCACAGGGTCACATCCAGGCGGGTTTTGAAGATTTCCACAGGAGACTCCACAGCCTCTCTGGGCAACCTGTGTCAGTACTCTGTCACCTCACAGTTCGAAAATCTTTCCTCAAATTCCTGAAGAACTTTCTGTGTTTCAGTTTGTGCCCATTGCCTCTTGTCCTATCACGGGCTACCACTGAAAGTCTGTCTCAGTCTTCTCTTCTCTGGGCCATAAAGGCCCAGCTCTCTCAACCTATGATGAAGTGACATGGGAGAAGGGTGCCAGAGTGATTCCCCAGCAGCCCTAATCACGGTAGCTGTGGGGTGCTAATAGGAGGAGATACTCAGGCAGATACAAGGAGAAACGAGAATACCTGTAGTGGTGCTAGAGCTTTGATCAGCTTCAGCTCTTGGCAACTCCCATACTGAGGAGTATAGAGGTTCACCTCTCATCATATCCAGTGGCGGGAATATAAATGGAGCAAGGCTGTTGGCTATCCTCTGCTAGTCAGGCATCCCACCTCAGAGGTAATTCAGCCAAGTGATGACCTGGAAAATAATAGATGATGCCACTGACATTTTGCTTTCTCTGCCATCCATATGTGAACATTGATTTTCTCCCTATGTCCTCTTTCCTGTTGTCTGTAATACTGAAAACAAAACTACTTTGTCAGCTAAGCCCAGGTTGGGCAATGGAGCTTGGCTGCCCTTCTGCTGGGAGCTGACCAGTAGAAGATGTCCTTGTGGCCCTTCACTTTCAACTGTGAGAACTGGAGTGCTGGTGGACTGCTGCTATTATTCAGCTTGGGAAAAAATAGTGCTTTTCATTTTGGTTTGTTTGTTTTTAAACTAACTGTATTTGTTTTAACATATGACTCTACCAACATATCTTATTGGTGCAACTGAAGAAATGCCAAGAGAGTTCAGGCAAGGAGACAGGAAATGTGGGAAGTTCTTATATTGACTCCTCAGTAGAAGAAAATGATTAAGTAAGTGAGCCAAGCTCTTGGTAGTTTCAGTATGCCTGACTTTGGGAGCTTGGTAACTGAGAGATGGCCACCAGTTCCTCATTTTATCAGGCATGAGCAGTAGGGCTGAGATAAAGGCAATAACAACAGCTGTCAGAATATAGCCTTTTTAGTGGTATATTGGAAAGGAAGTTTGGCATGGGTCCGTCTCGACTGAGAATGCATTAGAGAATACGGGGAAAGATGAAGAAATGAGTGTGTGGCAGTTTGCTATAAACCATATGTCTGTCTGCTGTACACACAAATACTTGTGAGTAGGTGACTCAGATTTTCAGTTGGCCAGATATTATGCATACCAGCACTACCCAGTCATACTAGCTCTGCCAAATACGTTTCAAGCACTTAACACCTGTGGACTCTGTCCCTGTCAGCATGCCAGAACTGAATGCCACTTGAATAACAGTAGCTGCAGCCCCTTGGTATCATCTGTGTGTCCTGCTGAGCCAAATTTAATTCACACAGGAATTGTTTTACCTACAAATGAAGTAGAGATGTTCTTCGTGGTGATGCTGTGTACTTTTGTGCTGTGTTACAGTGGAGGCAATGAGAAAGAGACAATTTCTCATTGAGCAGTAGGTAGCATGAACGCAATTATCTATATTGATATTTGACCAGTGAAGAGGCAGTAACATTCTTGAAAGCCATAGAGCTAATGATGTTAAATCTTCTTGAGCAGTCAAAGTCTGTCCATCCCCTGCCTTGCACCCCCTTTCTTTTTGACTGCCTTAATGTATAACTTCCTACCTTTGAATCGTAGGTAATTAAGCTGGACTCCTCCGTGCTGAAATGTCACACTTACCACCTATGGGCTTCCTATCTCCAGCTTTAAAAGGAATTATTCTTCCCGCAGCTCCTGCTGCTGCTGTGTTCCACTCTTATTAACCTTATGGTCACAAAGAACAGACTCTCCTGTGTTTTCATTAGATCTTCCTTCTAAAGAGATGCAACTGGGTACCAAAGGGAAATATATAGAAAAAGGAATTGTCTTCAGTCACATATGGGGTGAATACTAGGAAGGAATCCTTCGAGCTCTTACGGTCCCCTCTGACCTGGTTGTTCTGCTGAGTCTATCACTACCATGTTTTCCTAGTTTGGGGATTGTCAAGAAAGCAATTCTAGGTATTAATATTTGGCATCATTCAGCTCCACACTACAAAGCTCCTCTGATTCAATACTGTTATGTTACTAAAGAATACTTTCAAATAACTAGACCTTAGGATTTTACAGCAGAATAAAGCACTTCTTTTTGTAGTGAACTTAATTTCAGCTTGGTGGTCATCTGTATGGTAACACTGGACAGCACAGACAGTGCTTGAGTCTGTGAATCCAGGTTCCAGAGGTGACCTAGAGAGCTAATAAATCCATCTGAGCAAAAGAATCCTTCAAAATATAATGCAATACATTACAAAATAGACTGAGATCCCTTTACCCATTGCAGAATGTAGCTGGCCCTTCAGCATTACCCTGGGTTCCCACTGCAAGTTGTGCCTTTGTAGAGCTGAAGACACGCTGGATCTGCCGCGGGAGACTGGGAACGGGGGTCTCCTCATTAGGTATCCTAGCTCACGCTGTGCCTGTACCTTCTGGGTATAGCACAGACACTCCCAGACTGACCTTTTGGTTCTGAGAAAAAATAAACATCAGGAAAATAGAACGGCTTAGATAAACTGAAGCTGCTTTTGGAGCCAGAAGAAGCTGTTGGGTCTTGATGATTACACACAAGATTTTTCAGTTTGCTTAGGCTAGCCATAGCCATTTCTGCTTGTACAGAAGGAACATTTAGATCATTATCAAATCAGAAAGAGACTGTTTGGTAGTTGTTTTGCCATAACAGAGAACTGACAGTTCAGGAGGCCATGTGGTAAAAAAAGAGTGTGCCAAAAACATTCAAGAAAGAGTCTATCTGTTCTGGCCTCATGGGTTATGCAACTGGAGGTTCAGAAACACTGTCTTTGCCCCTGACAAAGCACATGCCACCAAAAAGCACCTTCTGAGAAGCTGAATATTCACAACTCCCAGTCCAGTTTCTGTGAGCAGACACTGTGCAGAGCTTCACGAGGAAGTCCTCTCCCAGGAAAGACTGAACTGTTATTAGATGATTCCATTTCTTGGTATGACTTTGGTTTCCATGATTGTTTCCTTTGCAGTTTGGGTGGGGAGGGAGGTAAGAATGGGTTTACAGCAGCGGGCTGAGATGATTATAAGTGCAGCTGCTCTCGCTCCCCAGTGCTGCTGTATGTGCTCCAGCTCGGAGATGCTCTCCTTGCACAGCCCTGTTGCATGGCTAGCAGTGCACTGAGGATGCCAGGCACAGCTTGAGGAGCACCACCTGCTTTCCTGCTTTCTGATGTTAAAGGCTTCTTCCTTGGAAAATGTTTTCCCTCCCCTCAGGGCCCTCTTCTCATCAGATGAGAACAGAAGTTACACAGGCACACGGCTGATGTTTAGATCTTAGTAATAAACAGTTAGCAAAGCTTTGGTCTTTACTGTGCTTTAGAGCCCTGGGATATGCAGGGATACTGCTTTTCATCACTAATTCCACAAGATAATGAAGTCTCAGTTCCCTCTCGTAACAGCTGGAAGCTGGAGACGTGACAGTCTTTTTGGTTTGCTTGGACAGTTCGAGACACTGCAGGCAGCGTGAGCAGGACGTATTTCCAGGAGTGTCCTCAGCCCCAAAATCCTCTCCCCTTGCTAAGAGAAGGACTGTCGCTGGTCTGCCTTCAGCTCTGTCTATGTGGTACAGGTGTTTTAGGGGTTGTGCATGTCAGACATGATCAAATGTCGTGCACAGGGGGAGGCAGGAAGGTCACATTCATGCTGCTGCAGGTCTGTGTGGCTAGGGGTGGCTTCACTGTGCTGTCGGTGTAGGCACACAACCAAACCTAGGATTTCTATGACTTACACAAAGACCTCTGAATAGGAGGTAAATTCCTCAAACTTGTGGGGTGAATCTACTGTGGAGGGATGAGTTATTTCTCTCTGTCAGTAGTGGGATTTTCCCTCATAGGCATGCTTTTGTCATGAGTAGGAAGTACTGCTGGAGTTTCAATACACACAACTTCAGTGCCCTCGTCTGGTTCCCCAGCCAGCTGTGAGCATTTGCTGTTAGGGACAGGCTGTGAATAAACCATTAATCACAGGAGACCCAGTGTGCACGTGGGGCAGGCGAATGCCTTTCAACTGACCTTCAGAGACCTGCAAAAGGAATTCAGTGGTCATGGTGATGGTGGATGATGGTTTAGCCAGGAAGAATTTTAGCAGTAATATTTTCTGTAGAGGGAAGAAGACTGACAGCATAGTTGAGAAGATCTGAAAAGAGAATTCAGTGATCAAGGTTCAGGGAGAGAAACCGCCTGTTTTGTTAAAACAGTAAGAAAACAAGGATGAGGCTTTTTTTAGGAATATCATGTCCAGGCAAATGGATGACAGTCATACTTCACAGCAGAAATTCTCATGTTGAAGTGCAAATGCTGCTGAGCTTATGCTGCCAGCCTAATGAGCAGAGGAGCACGGAGAGCCAAATACAATAAAGTAGAGATTTAAATAACAGAGTTCACAGTGGATTTGAACTGGGAAGAGGAGAACACAGAGCAGATGACAAAAAGAGAACATTCTTTTTGCTAAGTCCCACATGAAGCCCTCCCCGTAGAGGGCATCAGCGTCATCCGCGGGTAGAGGGGCAGATAAGCAGTGATGTTCATGTGGAGGTTGCTGCTGGGAAGTCTGACCCAAAGCTCCGGGCTTGCCCCGTGTGAGAGCTGCCTAACCAAACCTAATGGGGTAGGTGTTGGTTCCAAACCTTGTGCCCAAGTGGCAGCTCTGAAGCTGTCGTTATGTCAGTTCCTGCCTCTTTGCTAAGATTAGCCTGCCTGAGGTGGTCAGGGGTGGATATTCAAGTCTTCTTCCTTGAGCAGAAAAAGCAGAGTTTTGGGAGCTTGGATGGGAACTGCTTCTCCTTGCAGTTTTTTCCCCATATTTCCCTTCCTTTGCCTTGCCTCACAAAAGATAGCGAACTAAAAATAAAAACCCAGCACATCATATTCACCATAGCTGTTTAATGCCCCATCTTCCTTCATTTGAACCTTGTAAAGACGCTGTGGAAAAGCAGAGCCCTGTCAGTCAGAGTAAACGCCGCTGAGCTCGGCTCCTGTAATTCTGAGGCGGGAGGACCACGTTCTGGTCGTGCCTCCCAAAGGGATGTGCTGCTAAATTGCATGGTAATTGTGTTTGTTATCTGCGGCGCGTAGGCTCATTACATTAGGTACAGGTAACAGACAGTTGCAACTTAACCTTGTCATTTAAGATGTTCTGCGAGACTTCTCTTCCTCCCCCAGCCCTGCATGAGCCTTCCACAGTAGGGCTGCCTAATACCTGCTCACCTCTGCTCACCTACATTTCAGAAGGTCTGTTTGGAAATACAGCATGGAAAGTCAGGATATCCAGGCTCGGGGAATTCATGGGCAGGCACTGGAAAAGAGCTGGTATGTGAGATCATGTTTATCAAAAGCTTGACTTGAAGGGAGAGGTAAAGGTTGAATGAGCAGGTGAGTAGTAGTGATTGCTTCTCCACTCCACTGAAGACTGGCAGGACAAACTTTGGTTTCTTTGAGAGACAATTAATAGCCAGGCAGCTTCATGTTTAAGTACTTTGATGAATATCCTGATCTGCTGATTCCCCTTGCTCCTGTCATAGGGGATCCTAAGGCTTGTCAATATGACTGATCGCAGTGTTACTTCTCTCTCTCTCTGCATATGAGTCAGAGGGAATGTGTTCATTTGGATAAGCTTCACTCTGCAGCCCTGCCAGAGGTGCCAGCGTGGCCCAGAAGGCGAGACAAGAAGCAGGGTAACTAGCTCAGGAGCAAAATAGTCATCAAATGACTCAGCCCTCACATCCCGAGAGGTTGGGAGCAGGAGGACACTGCCTGTGGGCAAGGCACCTCTAGTAACATTAGCATAGGAAAGTGGGGCAAGTCTTGGCTCCTCTCCAGGGAGCCACTGAGTTTTTCTTCCATCCATGATGCTGCTGTATCTTTTTTTTTTTTTTTTTTTTAGGCTATCCCTCTACACATTGGATTTGCAATGTTTTTAGCAAGACTGGCTTAGGAACAGAGTTGATGATTGAATTTTTGGAGCAGTTTGATGGAGACTCTTATTTTGGGTTGGGGGCCACATTTAGATGTAATCAGTGCACGCTATGTCGACACCAGAACCTCTTCAATCAAAAGAAAGAACAGTTGCACAAAGAGTCAAATCAAATTTAGAAAATTGGTTTAGAAACTGACTTTATTAAAGCAATATAGTTCCTGTGTATAGATTGCACTAGACCTAAATTGATTGTTAAAATGACTGTAGTTAAACTCATATAAATTTGAGTGTGCAGACAGGCTCTTACAAATTCATTTGTGCAGGTCAGTCACACCGACTGCTGGTCCAGCAGAAGCACTTTGCAAAGGACAGAGGATAAGTTAAAATGACGGATTTGGAGTAGAAGTCCATATTCCAAGGGCTCTGCCCGTTGGTAGAGGCCATTTGTGTGGAAATCTGCCATTTTTACCATTGCCGCATTATGCAGGTCTGCATCAAACAACCCTTCCACATCATCATCTGCTCGCCCTTCTGGTGTTATTGCCCTCTCCCATTTCCTGTCTGTGGCAGAAACTGATTCAGATGGGAACCTTTCTTCCTAGCTTTGACTCTGCTGGGGCTTTGGGTTTGTAAGGGAATGATCCAAGCCGTCTGAGGACCGGTATCACACCTGACAGCTTTCTGAGCACAAAATAATATGAGTAGCTTGACTATCCGCTGCAAAATACCAACCCTTTCCTAAGGAGACTCCAGCGAGAGTGCGAGCGAGGCTGTAACTCATCTTTAATAATGCTACTTTTAAAAATAAATCATGTTTTATGGATCTAAACTTAGCCTCTCCAGATAAGCGAGTCCCGGGGCCGCTGGTGATTAATATGCAGCGTCGGAGCGTGGCCCAGCGGGGCCCTGATTAATAGCGATGACATCATGACTTTTAAACATTCTATTAATGCCGGGCCCGGTGACAAATGGAGACGCGCGGCACCGCTTCCCCTGGCATTTGCGTCGGGAGCGCGAGGGCTCCGAGCGGCGCCCTTTGGCCTCCGCGCCGCTGGCGCTGGGACGCGAGGGCAGCCTGCTGAATTAAAGCCGCTCATGAAGCCGTTCCCGGGGGCCGGGGCCAGCGCGGCGCCCGAGTGCTCACACGGTGCCCATCCCCGTGTATTCGGAGACGATGCTCGCTGAGCAGCCTGTGGGATTCCCACGTCCTCCAAGGGGTTTTTAGCCTCTTCCCCTGCCATCCTACATTTCTGTGATGTGGCCTTTCCATCCCTCAGCTTCTCCTGCTGCTTCAGGAATTAATTATTACGTGTGGGTGCTCGCTGTGCTCCCCAGGAGAGAAGGGGGCTGGAGCACAGGGCAGGGAGCCGTGTCGCGTTTTGCACTGTGCAGTTTCGTAGCCCCTCAGCCTTGGCACTGGTGATAGATCTCCAACCATGGGGCAGCTTGTTGCATCCACGCGTGTAGCATCCTGCCTTGCCCGACAGGCAGCAAGCCCAGCACACTGGGTGCTAATGAGCAACCTCATTATTTTCATTTTTCTTCAGTTGTTTTTCTGATATCTCACAGGCGTAGGCTTGAACTGGAGCACTGGCCCTGACCTCCCTCAATGCTTTGAAAACCCCTGTCCAGATATCACAGCTTGGTCCCTGTTCCTGCCTTCTGCTCCCTGTATCCAGACCTGGACCAGTCCTGCATCTGGAAAGCAGCGTGGTAGCCCACGCTGCTAAAGCTTTAGGAACCTGCTGAGCAGGTTTCCTTGCTAAGGTATCTTGAATGGTTTCCAATTAAATTCTCTCCCACTGCCCCTCAGCACTGTTGAGAAAAATGTGCTCTGAACTCTATTGCCTGTTTATTCAACGGGTAAAACTCTGTGAATTGCGATTACATTTTGGTCTCTAGAAGGACACCCAGGAGGGCTCTTGCCAGGTGGATTTTGTAATCTTTGTCCCCTGCAGCAGCCTCTGTGCTGCCGGAGAGTTGCTCAAGCACCCCCTCTGTGAGGACTCAGAACGAGCAAGCGTCTCCAACAGATCTGCTGGTCATTTGGGGCTAGAGGCTTTACTGGGTACTGCATCTAAGGTTTTAAATGTTTTCCTAAAACCGGTGCCTTGTTGTATTAAAGTGGTCTATTGCTGTCTCTTTGGATCCTTCTATATCAAGTGACTGCAGTCCATTCCTAAATGCCTTTACTGTTGAGTAATCAGGTTGTTTTGAACTCATGGATCTTTTATTTATTTTTTATTCCTAATCCCTACCCCCTAAAGCCCAAGCTAACTATTATGCCATTCACTGCAGAGCATATTTCATGATCTTAAATGCCCAAGAATATAAAAATATTCAAAATATATAACCTCTGAGCTGCTGCGCGCCAGCCAGGGAGATGTTCTCCCCTACCCTCCAGAGTGACTGGGTGAACGCAGGCATGCTTCGTATCAAAGAAATCTCTGCTTTGTGGCATCATCTGTCCTAAAATGCTTCACCCTCAAGCAAATCGTCTCACCCTTTCTCCAGTCAGTCTCATCCTTTGCACTTTCAAAGCTTTGACACCCTCTCTTTAATGTGTGCTCCCTGTGCAGTGATGAAGCAGATCTAGTTCAGGCAGTGCGGGTGGGACCAGGGCATCTATTTTGGTGTCTCAGCCACTCACTTGTGTGTACTTGGCTTTTCTGCGCTTTAGTTTGCTCCTCCATGTCAGAACAAATTGTTATTTGTCATGAGCTCTTTTGATCCTTGAAGAAAATGAAGGGCTATTTAACATTTTTAGAGTAATAATAATAATGGAGGAAAAGGGACATATTCTGGTATCTGAGAACAGCAGGTATTTGTTTAAGAGCGTACTTTAGAATAATAAGGAGAAGGACCTTTAATCTCAGAATTTCAAGGCACCTTGTAAACTATAAATATTGATTCTCTTTCTTCTTGTTATTCCTTTTGGATGTTGTACATCTGTAAAATAAAGCAAGGTCCCTACCCTGGTGATCTTGCAGCAAGAATAAACTAATATCAGGAGAATTGAGACTAAGTACAAGATGGATTTGGAGGGAAACATAAGAGGAGCATGCTGGGGACGGGTGGTTTATGTTCATGGTATTTCATCCAGCGGGACTTGCGTTTTGGGTAAATCAGTCTCGTGGACACCTGTAAAAACGAAAATTGTATTACTCTGGGGAAACTGAGTAGTGGGGGGTATAAATTTCCCTTCCAGCCATGTAGCTTTTGACCTGCTTGGGAGGTGCTGGATCACAGAGGGGACAAGCAGCAGCCAGAGAGTTTTCCTTTGTCTCTTGCTGTTAAAGATTTTTTACTAGAAACAGAGGAAAAACGTTCTAGATTTGCCTCCACAGTCGTGTGCCTGTTGTACCACCTTTAAACTAATAATATTACGCACAACCTTTTTTTTTTTTTTTTTTCAATTTGCAGTTTCTATAAAGTAAACACTGAAAACCAATTTGAGCTGTTCAGAAATTTTGGGTTCCTTTGTTTCTCTGCATTTCTATTGGATTATGTCCCTGACATTATTGCCAAGAAGTTAAATAATGCATCTAGAGATGGAGGAAACTGAATAATGTAGCTCTGCAGCTTATAGCTTCTCTAGTGCTGTGCCAGAAAGCTTTTTGAGTTGAAAATTGTGACTGGCAGGCAAATTTAGACAAAAAAATATTTTGAAAATAATTTTTTTACTCTTTACATTTTTTATGTGATAAGAACCAAAATGTACAGCTGGAAACGGTAATATTCTCAGCAAAATAGCCATAGAGATTCAGAGAAAGTAAACACAGAGATGCAGGAGTTCTGTTTCTTAACAAATGGTTGCAGATAATGGGCTATTCAGTAAGCAGGAACTTGCCACTGTATTGCAGAAGGAGCTGGACCCAGGTGACTCATCTGGAATCTCATGTAAGTTCAGGTGATAAAGGAAATTTGGGATATATGCCAGGATGGACGAGGGACGCATCCTGCACTTACTGAAGGGGGTGGAAGGATCTGCACTGTCTTGGGTGCATTTTGACAAGTACAGCAAATGCAGTTCATTCTCCCTGCCTTTGTTTTGCAAGTGGCTTTTGCCCAGTCTCCTCACTCTGCAGCCCTCCCCGCTTTGCAGCAAACCCTGAGGTCTAGGGTTAACCCTTCTGTGCTTGTTCTCTCTCTGTCCCTGTGAATGTAGGTAGAGTCAGTGCCAACTGAGCATGGACTCTGGGCAACTCAGGATGCCACCACACTTCCTGGATGTTCCCTTTTTCTCTTTTGTCCTCTGTGCGCACATCTTAACGTTGTGTTCAGGAAGCCACTGACTGAGCCTCAGTCAGGTTGACCTGATGAACTGTTAGTTTTGCCTTTGGGAAAAGCAAGAGCTAATAAAGCCCCTCCAAAACAAACTGAACAGAAGCCATTATTTTATGTTCAGGCCTTGCTGAGTAATAATGATCTGCCTTTAACCACCCACTCACTCCTCTGCTTATCCCCCTGGTTGTTTATGACCTTCACTCATTGTATTCTGTTGGATTGAGTTTGTATATTCCTGACACACAGGAGCTGCATCTTCATTCGTTTGTGGTAACTGCCTTAGACATTCAGAGCATTTGAAATTAAATAATCAGCTGTGAAACAAAAGACCCTAAATGAGCACACAGAAACGTCGTCGGTTGTATTTGCAGATAAGTTCTGTTTAAAAACTACCAATGCATGATGCTTCTTGCTACTTTTTAGTTTAAAACAGATGTTATATTCATTATTGGAAGCCTTACCCTCGCAGCCCGCGATGTAATGGTTGCAGGAAGGGAAAGGTGAGGAGCTGGATTTTCTCCTGCCTTATAGGTGAGGCTTGGGCAAGAGAGGGCTGTAGAGCCAGGGCTCTGAAACAGCCTGTGCTTTTGTGCCTTTTGAGGCTGCATCTTTGTGTAAGGCTGAGGGGTGCTGTGTGAGTGTCGGGGAGTGGAAGAAATGAAGGTTTCAGTGCTCCATGGGTCTGTGGAGGTCTGAGGTGCGCCACGCTCTGCTCGCACCATGTCTGTGCTGCAGGTGAAAGAGACGGGTGCAGGTTTTGTATTGGCTCTTGATGCTCTGTGAAGTCAATACTGTAGTATCAGGTGTGTGAAAAATATGAAAACTTGTAAGAGAGAGAGGCATAAATTTGCACCCAGGATAAATTCAAATGGGTCTCACATGCAGGGTGAATCCCCTCTTTCCTTCCCTCCATTTGGGGCAGGAGGCCCCAGGAAACTGCATTTGCCATCTTTTCTGAAGAAGAGCTCTCCAAGAACAGCCCTGCTCAGCACCCTGGCCATTGGTGGGACACCTTCGAAAGGGAAATGGGTAGCAGCTCAGTGAATTCCTTCCATTTATTTAGGATTTTTTTTTCTTTCTTTCTTTTTTTTTTTTTCCACAGAGCAGATAGAGTCATTTGATTTAAAATTTTGAAAAGTCTGGAAGTATTTTTTGTCTGTGTATCTAAATCTCCCCTCTGATCACTTTAAGTGCCTGTTAGGCATGTGCAGCTGGAAGATAACACGCTCATCTCCTCAGCAGAGGGTAGGCAGCGGCAGCTGGGCCGGCAAGCCCGGGTTATCTGTTCCTAGCACGCCTCTTGCTGCAGCTCTTGTCTCGTCCTGCCCGGCTCTAACCGATGCAGTGTGAAAGCTCGTGGTGGCAATTTATTCCATAGTCCATCCTCAGCATGGGAGGTCCAGCCAAGGAGCAGGGGGAATCCCATGTGGTGACACTGGGCAGAACAAATTATCCAGATCTGCCAGATAGAGAGAACGGGGTCTGACCTCATCCAAAAGTGCAAAAAAGACCAGTTTTGAATTAAGCAGTCTGGTTATCTGCCATAAATGGCAACCTTGCTTCCTTTCTTTCCCTCTTTGCCACTTCTGAAGGATTTGTGCAGGCACTTCAGCAAGTCTGTGAGCGTGGGCCCGGGATGTTCATTGTGTCAAGGTGATAAACCTGAACAGTAACACTGTACTTATGAGGCAGGGGAAATTTGAAAAGCCGTGTTTGCAATTAGTAAGTGAGGGGAGGATATTTATCTGCATGGGGGCAGATGTCACAGCTTCTAGCACAGTCGTCTGATATTATTTGAATATTAAGTGAGCTTGGTGACTCACCAAGGTTGCCACTTCCCCATGTTATAGACTGTCCAGCTTGTTGAAATCACATCTCACTCGCACTGAGTGACATCCTACCAAATGGGTAAATGGTCACTGTGGTTCGGGTCCTCTCTTAGAACTGTCATGCCTCCCCATAAAAACAAATATATTTCCAATATGCAGGAAAAACAGTGACAAACAGAAAAAGCATGTTGGTGCTTCACTCTCCCAAATAGGAGGGGTTTTATTTGAGTGGGGAGCAGAGAATCCACTCCTGCCATGCTCTGTCCATGGTTTAGGAAAGGGTTTTTGTTGAGATTAGCAATTAAATAAATTCAAGTTGTCCATGCAAGCCCCTCAGGCAGCATTGAAAATTTCAACCATAGGCTTCAAAGATGTCATTTTATTACTTTTGTCACATTTATAATCATGCCTCTCTTTAAAAAGGAGAGAAAAAAGAAGAGGAAAAAAAAGTACATTGAGAGAATATTAAGGTTGTAGAGATAAGTTGTGGAGTCAGGGAAGATTGCTTCACTCATTCCGCATGCTGCAGAAGTTATCAAGAAAAGTAGGTGACATTATATATATATCCTGTTATTTAAGAAATAAGATATGATGATCTAAATGAAGGCTGCAGCATACTGAGTGGCACAGCCTAGTTCCAGATTTCCTTCAATTGCTATACTTACTTTTGCAGTTATTGTATTTACAGTGTGTCCATTAGGGTTTTTTGCAGTTATTGTATTTACAGTGTGTCCATTAGGGTTTTTTTCTTTGTTAATGAATTTCCCAAGGTGAACCTTCTATTACCAAATAAGGTAGCTTGTCAAGGGTTTCTGCAATCCATACCTTTTTGTAAAAACTGCTTTGCAATCTACATTTTCAACAAAGCAGAGTGACCACTTGGGTCACTGGCTGAGATACTGATGAAAGGAGGAACAGTTGAAGGACCCTGCCTTCCTAATTCCTTGGGAGAGAGGTGGAAGAAATAGCAGCAGCTTTGCCATGTGAGGTGGGAACATGACACTCAGCAATTCCTTCGCACACCTTCTTGGTGTGGTTGGTTGCTGCTGAGATGGCACTGCCTAGCTTTGCTGAATCACAGGAAAGGATTCAGGCTTCTCGAGAGCTTCACATTGAATCTCCAAGCAGGAATACTGCTCATCAATAAGGAAGACACCATAGAGAACCAACACTTGGTTCTTGACAGTGCCATGGGATATTCATGACAGCATAATAGCATTTTAATGGAATGTGATATTTGATTCTCCTTACTGGAATACAGCAGGGGCCCTTTAAGTCACCAAAGGAAAAAAAAAGAAAGAAAAAGAGATTTTAGAATAGGGTTTGTTAGTCCCACAATCAGTGTAAATGGGCAGATATTCTTCTATCTAACTCCAGCTTCCTGAAACACAGCTGGACACACATCAGAGGAGCAAGGAGAAACCCCCTGTGTACTGTTAAAGTGGAGAAAACCAGACAAATTCTGCTGCACAGGAAGACCTCTGAGGGGAAGGCTGTGAGAGGCAGGCATGACTGGGCTAAAGTACACCCTTATCTCTACTGTAATGCCATTGAAGTCTGGAGAAGAGAAGATAGAAGGGAGCTGTGAACACTGCCTACTAACACATGAAGGGCTGTGTTGTAAAGAGGAAAGAGACCAATTATTCTCACTAGCCAACAGGGGAAGTATAGATAAAATTTAGGTCAAGTATTCGGAGAAACTTTCTAGTGGATGAGTTGTTATTAATCAGCTAAAGTGAGGCAGTGGAAGCTGGGAAACTAGGCCTATACTTGTAGCTGGCAAACAAGCCTTATTTTTTAGGAACAGCAGTGAGTTAGAGGTCTTAGGGTGCAAGACCTGGCTCTGGCACTAACTAATAGCACTTATGTGGGGAATTATGATTTGCAAATCTAAGGTGAATCTAAGCTATCTTCAGGCTAGATAGGTCCACTGTCAAATAACAGACATTAATCTGAGCAGTACGAATGTTGGTGATTATTCAGACATAATCTTGTAAAACTGATCTCCATGTTGATGGTAGCCAGGCTAGGTCAGGTACACTGGCCTGGATTTGGGGATCCCTGCACTAAAAGACTGGATGTGCCATCTCCATTGCTAAGAGAATGCACTTCTCTGTTGACTAAAACTTGATGGAAGTTTGTGAAAATGCAAGAAAATATATTCTTATGAACATTGCAAGTGATTGAAAACCAGTTTCTCATCTCTGGAAAGTCCGAGATTCCAAAATTTATGTCACTTGACCTGGGAGAAGCAAGTGGGGAAAGTTATAATCTTGGAAGCATTCACGAAAGGCTAAAAATACGTTATTTCAAACTTAAGCATTTAACTTCCGCTTTGTATTATGTTCATATAATGCAAAAGAGGATTGTTTTTTCAGCTGTACCCAAATGAAATACTGTCATGAAAATTTCCTTGAAGATTTCAACAAAATTGATATTTTCCTGCAAAACATGGCTTTTCTATTCAACTTGAATTTTCTCCCAGAAAATGTTCCTTTAGAAAAGCTTGGGCCAATGCTAATTACCATTATGCAGCTGCTATTGCTGCAGTAGATACTTTAAAATACAGCCTGTGAAAACAATATAGTTTGTAGGTTGTAATCTGCAGACACTGAAGTACATAGCAAAAGCACCCCTTAGCAGCTACTGAGGTGGACTGAGGTAGGTCATTTCCAATCTGCAGTTTGCACTTGACAGCATCACTCACTGCCTGACAGTTTTAACTAGTACAACCTTCTCTCTAATGAGACCATACCCCTTTCTACAACTGGTATGTGAGGAAGATGTTGAGTTGAATGCTGTGATGTGGATGTACAGTGAGTATCCTGTCTTCAGCACCATAAGAGAGAGGAATGCTGAGGTTTGCTTTGTGTGGGTACTGATTTATGTTTCAAATGTCCCCCTAGGAAAAAACAGCAGCTGTTCCTTATTGTTGAGATTGCTGTAGTTTTGTTTGTTTGTTTGTTTGTTTTTGTTTTGTTTTGTGATATATGCAAAGCTTTTTTTTTTTTTTTTTCTCATGTAATTGTAGCCCACTATGAAAGTGAGAATAAACTCTTGATTTTGGCCAGGGCTAAGACCAGGGCACCCAAGGTCTTTGATGTGTTTGTGACACAGCCTGGTGGTATATGCATGTGTGCACTCCAAGGTCTTATGTTGGTTGCCATAAAGATAAATGGATAGTGCAAATATTCCCTGTCACACACACACACATTTTTCTCCTCTATCTCAATCCCTGAGATTGTTGTGTTCCTGGCTTTTATTATGATTATACAAGCAATGTCTCTTGCTTCCTCATAAAACAAACCAGAACGAAATGAACTGTGTCCCCCTCCCTTATGAGTATGGGCACGTAGATATTACACAGCTGCCATCCCTGACCTTGCCCTGCCTGTGAACAGGCCAACATGAATGTCTACTTATCAGTTAATAGGTGCACTTACGTGAAGCCTGATCTCTGCAGAGCAACTGCAGTCACGAGGCGTTAAAATCAAAGGCTGGCCTCAATGCCAGACATGCAGCAACAGAGTGCATGGGTCAATGCCTGGAATCCACATAGCAAAGTTGAGAGCGAGGCTTATTTGAGTGTGGGTGGGAAGGAAGACTGCATCCTTCTAGGAAGTTTGACCCTAGCACTAAGGTACTTCACTGAGCCCCTTGGCTGATAGTGCCATGCCCTCATTAGTTCGCACTACTGCAAGGTGACCCCTGCTTTTATTGACAAGGCTGCATCCCCAAAGCCATCCAGAAAATACAGTGAAGTGGAAAGTAGAAGTAAACACGGCAGTGGGGCTCACTATTAATACTCGCTAGTGTAGCAGAGCACTTTCCATTCTTGCTGGTTTCCCCTTTCTGTGTGCTTCTGGATGCATGGACAGGGAGACCAGGCTTTTACACAGAGTGCAGGGCCGGAAAAGGCTGAAGAGAAGCATCCTCTTGCTCTCCGGGCAGGTGCAGTGCTTTCATTTGAGCATCACGCTGCTAGGATTTCCTGAGGTGAAATTACATTGATTCATGGCCGCAGTGGGCCTGACACCACAGCAAGACCCAGCATGTTGTGGTGCCATTATTTGGTCTAATGAGGGAAATAAATACACCTGAAAGTAGGGAATCCTCTCTCATGGAGAGGGGTTTGCTGGTTAGATGCGGAGTTTCCTCAGCCTCATTTCATGCAGGAGATATAGAGGGGGATTTTCAGTCTCTTCAGTGAATAGTAAGTGACATTTGAGCCCCGTTGCCTCCCAGTCGCATCCATCCTTCATTACCTTCCCATCTCCTCCCATTGCCCCCTCCCTGTATTGCCACCCACTCTCGTAATAGCTGCAGCACCGGCGCACCATCGCTGCAATAACAAACACCGCCTCATTTCAGCATGATGAATGAAGAGTTTTAATGAAACTGGCCTAAGCCGCTCTTGGCAAGCTGCCTGGTTTTTGTTTGTTTTAAGCAGGGGTGATCCATCACCCTCCCGGCTTTTCTCCATTGCAGCATCCCCAGTCAACGTGCTGCACCCGCCTCCCTCCTGGCTCCCTCGGTGACCCAGCCTCCTGCTCCCTGCACTTACCTCATCCTACCACGCTGCCAATCCCTTTCCAACTTTGCTCCCAAAGGTGGCCGTTTCGGCTGGGTGTCCCCACCTGGTTAATGGAGTGCTGAGGGCCATGCCTGATCTTAGGTTGACCGTGCTCACGCGCACACACATATGCACACATCCCGCTCACTATTAATACTATCGCGTATCTGGTGGGTATTAATTACCTTTGCAATCTGCTCTGTCATTAGGGTGGCCCGTCTCTCCCGGGACAGGCTGTAAATCAAAGTGTGATTCACGGTGTTCAGAATGGGCAAAAATAAATTAAGCGTGCCACCAAGAGGGGAAGACATAAAACAGACCTCCACCCAGTCTCTTGGCAAAAATAATTAAAGAAAGAGACAAATGGAGGAAACCACAAAGCAGGAGGCACTTTAATCAAGTCACTGGGTGCCAGTCCCCAACTCGGCCATTTTGGAAGGGGGTGGCATGTTCATTGCTTTGTCTTGTGGCGCTATTTCCATTATTACGGAATGTGGAGAAGGAGCCGTGCTGTTCTTTCTCGCTGCTGTTGAAGGAATTAAGGTAGTGAGTATTTGTGCGTGAGAGGTGGAGTGAGGCAGGGCAGGGGAAGGGAGCACGCCAACTCAAATCACCCAGCACGGTGCAATGTCGAATGTGGGATTGACTCCTGTGAAAATGAGGGAGGGAGTTGGTGCAACTTGCTTTTCTAACCTTTTTCCATCTGTCCTTTGTACCTACATTCTTCAGAGCAGCTTGATGAGCTATGCTGAATAAATGCCATTGTAAAGCATTTCTCCAAATGTTTGACAACTTTTCCTGGGAGAATAACTTGCTGAAGTTTGTTTGCATCTGAAAAGTGCCTGGGGAAAGGAATTTAGTTTCTGTAAGCAGATGATGAAACAAAATGTGAGGTGCATTTGAGGCAAACAGGCGTATCCATATGGGCAAGAGTTAGCAGAATGGATCTGAAGAGACTTGGTAACCAAATTTTCAGAGGAAAATCTAGAAGAGATTCTGGATAAAAGCACATGCGATGTTTTCATCTCTAAAAGCTGTTCTGCGTGGACCCCTCCCTGTGGCTTTTATAAGCACACTCAGCACTGTCATTTAGACTTGCTTCTAATGTAGATAGATAGGCTTTTGAGAATGAGGAGGTGGTGTGTGCTGTCCTTGCTGTTCACTACTCCCTGCTTTCTTGTTGAAAGAGTTTAAGAGCAGAACCAAGGTCCTGCAGACCACATAATCAGGCAATGCCATGAGTGAATTTGTATTTGTTTGCTGCCTTTGACTGTGCTACAAATTCCCCTGGTGCAGCACATTCCAAATTCCTTGCCAGGCTGTGCAAGGCTGTATCAAGGTGAGCAGTTTGGTATGAAACAGGGTAGAAAGGGATAATACTGGACAAGGACTCCAGAGGACAAGCTCTCTCTTTCAAAATGCCTTGTGATCTGTAATGCTTCAGATCAAGTGTTTGTGTAAAAATTGCCTAGAAACACTAATTGCTGGGCAGACCGTTACATGGAGGTACCCATTCCAAATCTTCACAGCATTTCCATCCCTGATGAATTGTAACTTTCCAGGCTTCAACTTGTTAGCAAGGAAGACAACTTTTCTTCTTTTCTTACCTTCTTGTTTTATCATCTTATGATGATAAAACCTCCTGGATTGTTGAGGTAACCTTGGGAACCCAATAAGGACATACAGATTTTCTTTTTTTTTTTTTTTTTTTTTTTGCGTTTTTTCCCCTAAAAACTTATTGCAAAATGATAACAACCTACAGTTATCTAGATCAATCTATTTTTAAGAAAATTCACATTACATTTTACTTGAAGATGAAGACACAAACCTACCCTTTAAAGGAGAATAAAAATAATTGTATGGGAAAGTTTTTTAAAATAACGTAGATTTTTTCCAGTAACGCAGGTCTACTGAGAAATTTTTTTTTTGCCGCTTCCTCAATTTTCTGTAATTCTTCAAAATAAATTGACAGTAAGAAAATACAGTTCAAATGCTGACACACTTTATTCCACACAATTCATGATTTACTCAAAAACCCAATTACATGAAATTCCAGCAGAATTTTCAGACTAATGGTGGTCAGGCACTCATCCTGGCTGAAATGTGTCCAGCCACTAAAATGGCAGCTAAAATTGTCAAAGGGAGGAATTGCTAACACTCCCATATACTGTTCCAGACAGGCATGCTTATGCAGCACTCATGCAAAGCAGACAAAACAAGAATAAATATTCTATTTGCACACAGTTTCCTGACCTGGCCTGCCCAGTCTTTCCTCCTGCCCCAAGGAGCTTTGCTTTCATGCCTTTCCTTAGGGTCTGCCTGTCCCTCTCCATGTCCACTGGTTTTCCTTCACCAACACGTCTGTCAATACCCACCGGTCGGGAGTGAGAGTGTTAACGTCTCCCAGCTAAGAGAACAGTGATGGTTCATAAACTTCTGATTTTGACCTTAAGTTCCTATTCAGCTAGTTCCACCTCTCATAACGGGTAGTGTCCTTGTCTTTAACCAGAGAGGGGAAGAAATCACACTTCCCTTCTTTGCTTATTAAATCTACCAGGATCCAGAGCAGGGATCCAAAGCTGAGTTTTATACTGCCATCCATCACATCCAGCACCGGGGTTTAAAAGTGGCTCCTGTTCCTCTCTGAGAGCAAACAAGTAGCAGGAAGGCAGGGCCTGCAGGCTCAACTTTTTTGCCGTTGTCCCTTGGAGCTGGAATACTTGAGTTACACCTTCTGCTCCAATCAGGCAAAGCCTAAAAGCCTTATCTAATCTTATACCCCAAGTCATAGTGTAAATATTGTTTTGTTAATCTTTGTTATTTTTGGAGCCACTATGACGAGAGTGTTGGTTTTCATTCCAGATTATGTCTAAAACAAGGGAGGAAAAAAAAAAAAAAAAAAAAAAAGGAACGTTTGCTAACAAGAAATATCTGTTTATCATCAGTTGCCAAGAAACTGTACAACAGCCTGGAGAAATGTAGCACTCTGCTAGGGCTTGGGAGTCCAGACACTTGTGGGAAACCTAGAAACTTGGGCTTCACAATTTTTGGAAAATGTCTGTCTGGGAAATACATTTTTTTAAACAATGTAATACTAAAGGTAGCATAGAAGAATTTTTATGACTAAAATCCTTTCAAGAGGCATTTATCTAATATAATTAGAAATAGCAATTGTTTTTACATCTTTACCCTTTCTTCTTCATGCAGCTTACAGCCTGTCGGTTCTATGTTCTTATTTGCTTGCAAACCTCTTAATGGATGGAAAGGATAGACCAAGAGACAGACTTTCTAGTACTGTGATTAGCTGCGTTTTATTAACACAAATAAAATGTACAAAACAAAACTTTTAACAAGAGTTTTGAAAATATCTACAAATATGAGTGAAAAGTAACTATAGAGCATAATCAATTTATTGACTAAATAATTTGCTTAATAAAACCCTTCAGCACAAAAACGTGCATGGGAAAGCAAAAGGATCTGAATACAGAGAGCGCATTTGTCGTGGCATGTTCAGTAACTGAACTATTTCCTTAACTCTGTAGAAATAAAAAGCAAGCATTCATGAACTTTACTGTAGCAGTGTAATCTAACTTAAGTCCTAGTCAACAGCAAAGCTGATGAAAGGAACAGGCTTCATTACAAATACTAAGTGTAATTTTAAATACCCTGCCATTGAATCAAGAGTTTAAACTTTCACAGACTTTCAAGAAATGGCTACTCTACTAGCAAAAGTTACATATCAGCACACACACTATCTAAAACTACTTGAACAACTATATATAAGGCTTTTCTGAAAATGGTCTGTGGTATTTGATGAATAAAGTACTAATTATTTTTTTCTATAAACTGTTGGCCTTGTAGTATCATCAGAAGAAAAATAATTCATCTATTTCTCTACCAAATTTTAAAAAGTGTTATCAGAAAAAATACTAAAAAAAAAACCAAAGCCAGGTAAATATCAATGCGTAAGCCACGTGTTCATGGGCAAGTGGATTACCTGGACAATGTAAGGCTAGTAAAAAGATGAAGAAACTGTCCCTTGCCCCCTCCATGTCTTGAGGGTATCTGTATCCCCTCTAGCCATAATGCTCGCTTGCCTGTCTCTGACGTCAAGATTGGTTGTTGCTCATGTTCTCTCAGTCTACTTCCCCTTTAATCTTCTGAAGCAGCTTTCATTAATATCAATAAAAAATTATATTAATTTTACTTTGAGAAGAGATTACATCCATGAATTACAGCCTTATTTTTTTCTGCCTTTTCAGATACTTTGAAGTTCTTTGATTAAATGCTATAAGGATAAAGACAAAGATATACAAGCCGATGTTCCGGATTTAGAGTTGACTAACAATATATCGCCTGTTTTTTTTTTTTTTTTTTTTTTTAAGTGTTCTATGTAAATCAGAAAAATCTGCAAACCTAGGGCAGAAATCCAGATGATACATACTTAAATGCAAAATTTAAAAAAGTAGGAGAACAGCCTAAATCCTCAGCTACCCAAACTCTTCTGGATTAGAGACCTACACTTAGTCCATTTTGGATATGCATCTATCATCTTAACATCTGAAGACTGCATAGAAAAAGCACATAAGCTGTTCTACTTGCAGGATGTGTTTTAAAGGATTTTAATCCATTGTTTTTATTTCTACAGAAACAAGGGAAAGAAAGCCAAACCCACAAGCCAGGCTTTCGTTTTGCTCTGTATACTCCAGGAGCAAGACTGCATGTCTAAAATGACAAGTCCAGTCCAAGTTCTTCCAGGAAGTTTAGTTTAGATCCTCACAAATCCCAGTACAGGGAGAACAAGTGAAGAAGGGCTGGGAAGCTCAACACCACATCTGGTCTCAGCTGCTAACACATCCCTATAGATGGTCAAGGAGCCTGAAGCTGCTCTGAATTATGCCTGGGATCGGTTCCAGAAAAAGTACAGCAGAACTGACATGATCTGTCTCTCTCCGTGCCAATATTTTGTGTTGCAGGTTTATTCTTATTGGGACTTCTTGAAGAATCCTGGGCACACAAACACATTATAGTACAGAGGAGAGACACCTCCCTTTCAGAAGAATCAGCTTCTTTCACATTCCAGGTAGACCGTCCCCACTGGCTTCCAGGGTGACACAGGAGGAGGATAGTTAGGACCACTATCTCCGAACTGAACTTTTCACACATGTAAACAAGACCAGTAGAAAACAAAGCTAACAAGTGAAAATTCAGCACTTAGCCTAATTTTTTATTTTATTTTAGTCAATTGAGACTATTGTCAGAAAAGAATATGCGTTGATTTTCAGGTTCTGAAAAAAAAGAGTGGAAAATCTGCACTGCAGATACTTCACTGTTCAGAGGACAGCAAAGATGTGAAGACTGACCTTGAATTAAAACGTACTCAGTGGAGCTGCAGCAGAGAGGAAAGAGCTGGTGTGTCTGAAGTGTTCCCATCTACTTTTCTCCTTGAACTGCTCATACTGCTGTAGGTTCTAGCAAAAGAGTATTACTATAAACAAGCCTTGAAGAAAAAAATAATCAGTAAACATATTTTTCCTCTGTATACCTATTCTTTTAATAGACATATTGACAGGCTACTGCCTTACTGTGAGCTCTTTGTGTAGCTCCCCTCCCTGCTGCATTTCCCTGCTCCATCTTAAATTATTAGGACACATCCTCTCTCTCTTTGTGGACCACCAAGCTGCTCAAAGTATTTACTTTTTGTGTAAACCCTTTGCAGCAATGGAAATGAAGCTTGATGGGTATATTCTATTTAGAAGGTATAAAGTCCTTTATTTAGGCTATATTGTCGAAGTACCTGCCCTGAACTCTAAAGCAGCTGGGATTTTAATTGATTCCTAGAAGTGCAATGAAAGTATAGCAGATAAAAAATGACAGAGTTGTTGCTGATGCAAATGAAACTGTTACAGTAAAGCAGCTGGGGAGAATACTGTAGATGTTTACAATTTCCCAATATGCTTATATTGTTTCCTTCCACTTTTTCCAGGCAAAGCTCACCTGGTTTTGCTCAAGGCCTGGAATGCAGCAAATTGTGTACAGCACCTAATATTTATTCATGCCATTGTCAAGAACATCTCTGCAGCTCCTGCCAAGGTCTGTCATTGAATGTGTTTGTTCAGCTGCATGGCAAAAACATAATACACAGTCATCATTTTTACTTCGTCACCTACTCCATATTTTTCTTCTCTGATTAAATTAACTCATAAATACTATGCTTTTCATGCCAGAAAAATCTTACTACATCCATTTAACTAACATCCAATCGTACATTTATGTTCTTGAACATTTAGATACTTCAACAGTAAGTTCTGAAACAATGAAACACCAAATGCTCTAATTTCCCTGGGACTCTGCAATCTTTAATCATAATTCAAAGGGATTATATATTCAGGCAAGTCTTTCTGCTAAGGTAAATTCCATCATTATTCACTCATCAGCTGTAGAAGGCTGCGGTACAAATGAACAGAGAAAACACACGGAGAGTGTGGAGACCTACTGAAAAAGAGTTTTAAACCAGTTTGCCTTTCCAAGGCCTGTCTGTGCCACAAGAGAAGCGGCACAGGTAGTAAAGATGGATGTTAGTTAGTGGGGGTAAAAGCAAAGCAAAGCAGGGATCCTGCCCTGCCACCCCTCCTGCTACTGCTGCCTGCGAGAGGGAAAGCTCCGCTGGATCCTTCCTCGTGCCTTAGATGCATCTCCCTTTTTAGACAGCACAAAAAACCACAGCGTACAGACAGTTGACTTTGTGCTTCCAGGAATCATTGGAAAATAAGACTCCCTTGGGAGGTCTCTCCCCTCTCGCAAGGCAGTTTTAATTATATCTGTGTCATTTATGACAGATGTTCCTCTTAAACCCATTCTTAAACACTTTCAGGGATGAAGATGCTACAGCCATCTCAAAAAAAAAAAAAAAAATAGTGTTCTACCATTGTTAGGATGTGAAAGCTTTTTCCTAAATTCTAATTTGAATCTTTTTCTTTCACTAGAGCTTAAGCCAATGGCAATTTGTTCTATCCGCCAGAGGAAATAAATAATTCTTGTAAAAGGCTGTTGTAAATACAATCAAAGGCTGCTCTCATGGCCCTTCAGTCTTTTTTATAGTGAAGAAAGAAACACAATAAACTTCCTATTTTTCTTATGCTTCTTCTTGGGGTGACCTGGTTCCCTTGGACTAACAGGCCTGTTCCTGCCTAGTTTTGTGCTCCAAACGCGCAGTACACCGACTCGGGCCTTAACTTGCGCTGATGGCTGAAGTCTTACAGTTTGTTTTCTACAAGGTATTTTCAAGACATCCTGACATTATTGACTCACCTTCCTCTCAGTCATCTACAACCACCCCAGGGAATACCCTGCCAGAATTCAGGTCCAACACATCCTTTCCTTCAGTAGTGAACTATTGGTGTTGACCCTCTAGATACAGTTATGGGGCACTGCTGCATTGCTTTGATCTGGACTTGTGTAGTTTGCCCATAAAAATGCAGAGCAACACAGCATCAAACAGGCTAAATATCCGTGCCCTATCTCTTCTTCCTTTAACTTGTGTCCAGTTACTCTTTTTAGTAAAAAAGGGACTAGTTTGACACAAGTACTTCCTGACAAACGCATATTTGTCAAGTGAATGAATTTCACAAATTCACACTGACTGTTTGTTTCCTTCTCTTGTCTTGATGCTTAAAAACCATTGTTAATTATGGAAAAATCCTTAGGTAAATTTGCACATAATTCCCATTATGGTAATAGCATGCACATAAGAGTAAATAGCCGTAATTCTCTTGCTCGTCGTGTTTTCCATTTCTAGAAGAACTACTATTTCATTTGACTTTTTCTAGTTTTCCTCATTGATCTTCCCTGTGTCCACTGAGACAATTGCCACTGAGATGGTCACGATGAACTTCTTTCTGGGATAATTAAGTGCATGAAAAAGTGGAAACATTTGTCCTGCTCTTATGTTATACTAGACTGAGGTCTTACCCTTTCATTGCTAGTGTTAATTACACTAGAAAATTTCTGCTGTTGATGTTTTAGTAAAGTCAGATCCCATAAAAGATACAAGATATTTGAGCTGTCACAACACTATATTTTCTTTTCTCTTGAGCTTACTTCCCAATTGTCTAACTTCAGAAAAGTTTCTCTTCCTGAAGATCATTGCTTTATTTTTGCTCCTTTACCTTCTTCTCTTCATCTGCATTGTGAGCTTTGTCTTTTACAAACCATAGAATCATTAAGGTTGGAAGGGACCTCTAGAGATCATCGAGTCCAACCCCCCTGCACATGCACAAAAGTGATATTGCCCTTGATGTTCTGCAAAAATGTGCATTACTCAAGCGTCCATTTCTTAATATCAACAGAGATGAAAGCACTGAGTGTTTGCCCAAGCTGTCTCAATACCCATCAAGATTAGAAAAAAGCATTGCCCAAGTTTGAATGAAACAGGAACTTCTAAACTCTTGGTATCAACTGCTTGACAATGAAATTCATCCTTTGTGTCTCTGAGACACTACATTCCTTGCAGGATTTTGGAAGGTCAAGGTTAATCACAAGTGTGCACCCAAGATCACAATGTGCACCATTTAGGAAAGCAACGTGTGGCAAAGGATGAGCAGGAAAAAAAAAAAAAAAAAAAAAAGGAGTAATGTGTCAGGAGCAATACACCCCAGACCAGTGAATTAAGAAAGTTGAGTTGTGACTTGTCGAGTCCTGGATGAGAAATCTAGCTCAGTCATGAGGCTAAAAAAGGAGACATATGACATGAATAATTTCTCTGGCTGACAGAAAAAAAAAAAAAGAAAAAAAAAAAAAAAAAAAGAAAAGCTTGTAGGAGTGTGGTGTTGAATAAAGGGC
>JAWLRI010000031.1:8123846-8288663 GCA_034781795.1 Crypturellus tataupa
ATAAAGATTTTATTTTTTTTTTTTTTTTTTTTTTTTTTGCCTTTTCAGTTAGAAAGATTTGGCTGATGGGCTTTTTAAGTACACTGCAAATCCCACATGGTTTATACAAGCCTGTTCTTTTAGTCCCAGAGTTTGTCCATACAAAGAAACTGCAACTGAGCTCAGGACATCAGAGTTCAAGTTAGGAAGTCCTAAATCCCATAGAACCTGCTAGCTGGAGTGGTCCCACTTTGTAGTAGGAAGCTGGCAGTGGATGGACCCCTCACAGGGGATAGGAATGTCTGAATTATATTTGTTGGTATTTGTTTTCATCTCTGTTTGCTGGCTGTGAATGCAACACCGGCTTTTCAAGTGTACTGTGCGGTCCTGCCTTCCACCATTGTCAGGCTTTTCAAATCAGGGTACCCCTCTGGTCTGAAATACATCTTTTACTATCTCCTTTCCCTGAGCTTTGATCAATTTTCCTTGAAAAAATAAGAGTTTAAAATAAATCTAGTAAGATATCTCATTACCAGGAGTACAAGCAGGAATTCAGTTAGTCAGCTGCTGTACTGAACAGGGAGATAGAAAAAGCATATGGAGCCTGGACTATCTAATCTAATCTCACTGTGTCTATATAATCTGACTAAATGGCTAATCTATCACAGAGAGATAATAATAATTAAGGCTGCAACCAGGTTCCATTAGCAAAATTGATGTGCCCTGATCCCTATTGGGTTTACTTTGAAAGCGAAGGGGTATTTTGCTCATATTAACTCCAAGGAAATTGTTAGAAGTGTTTTTTTTTTTTTTTTTTCCCATTTACAAGGCATTAACAAATTAACCCAGATTTGAAATTTTTACTCCTAACTATCATTTATTTTCCCATCTTCTAGCTAAACATAGCTTTATCACTGTCCCGTGTTCTAGATTTGCATACAGCGAAAACCTCTTGAGAATCCGCTGCTGGATGTGTTAGTGGAAAATAGGTTGTAAATCAGCAGAATCATTAACTCTTGTTTTATGTAAGAGCAGTTATTGCTCTGTACTTTGGAATGAGGTGTTCTGCCACCTATTAGCCCCTCAGTAATCCAAAGAGAATATAAATGGTCATTTTTCATGATACCTAAAAGTTATGTTTTCTATTACATAAATCCAAATGCCTCAGAGTATTTGCTATAGTGGTGTAGGCAGAGTAGAGCAGATTTGTTTTTCTTTTTTGAAAAACTTTGGGGTCCATCTGTCACCATGGAGGTTTGTGAGGGTGTTCATGATTTTGGAAAGATGGAGAGGTGCTTGTAACTAGCTTGTGGAGTGGATTTTTTTTCCTTTTTTTTTTTTTTTTTTTTTTAATAACTGTCTACAAAAGGAAATGGCTTCATGAGTCACTGATTCCCTCGTGTCTGTCTTGCTAGTTCTGGGGTTTACACTACAAACTGTTTCAGTCTGAGGAAGTGGGTGATGTAAACCAGCTCAGGTGTTTGAGCAATGCTTCTGAGGAGCTATCTGAGCATCATCTTGCATGGCAGCCAGGGATACCTAAACTCCTATCCATACACCATCTTATGAACTGCACTGCAGCCCAGTGCAGTGCAGAGCAATACAGTGCTTTGAAACCCTAGCAGATGAGAATTTGGTTTGAACAAGCAGCAGTTTTTAGCTACAGGGCTCTGGCCCACGTGATGGCCTAAGATATGGGAAGGATACCGTCTGGGTACAGTGCAATTTTTTATAGTTGTCCACTTGCTGAAGAGATGATAAAGATGGTAAAAAAAGGGTTTGTCTTGCTATGAACAATTAGTTGTTGACTAGGAGTAGGGGTCTGCACCCAAGAGTGCCAGTTGTCTAGTAAGTGTAGTTCGTCCTGGTGAGCAGCATTTGTAGGATGGGAAGCAAAACCTGTGTGTATGGCAGACAACAGCGCTATGAAGCAACAGACAGCCATTTAGTATTTCTGGAGATTTAGGCAAGCATTTAAGCTGGTCGTGTTGGGAACATGTAGAATTCATTCAGTGAGATGGTGCTGTGCCTCAATGCCTCCTGGCTCCTGTTGTCTTCCTTGACTTATTCAAAAAAGCAGCTGGTCTAAGCTGCTCTCCCGAACTCTGAAATTATTCAGTACCCACAGGGGATGGGGGCTGTGCTGTACGAATTTCTGTTGTTTTTCAAACTCTGACTTCATGATCCTTATGAAAACAAGGAGCAAAGGCTTGAGTCAGATATTGCACAGTCAGGTGCTTACCAGTGGATCTTTGTTTTGACTGGTATCCAGCCCTGGGCTCCCTGCACCAGCTCTGCATTCGTGGTTTTGTCACTCAGCTCTGCCTATGCCCCTGCTGTCTCTCCTAGAGCTTCCCTGATTACTCAAGTGCCAAACTTCCCCTCCAGGGACTCCTGGAGATGACCATTTCTCCCTGCAGAACCCATGCCCTCTTCCCTGGCTCCCTGTACCTCAGAGCCTTGGCAGTAAATATTGCAGAGCACAGCAGACCAGAAATCACTCCAAGGAGTTTGAAAGCTGTGTTAGTTTGGACATGTGTTCTTGGAACTATGGGGAAATTTCTGAGTTGCCTCTCTGCTTCTGTTTTCCTTCCTTTTTTCCCTCCTGTTTCTACCTTATCCCATATGGTATCTGTCAGATACTAGATTCATATCCCCAGAACTCTTAATAAGGAGGAGATAAAAGTGTTCCTTTATTAATAATCGTGAGGAATGTTGTATGTGGAGTTCAGAACTGAGAGAGTAAAAGAAAGACAGTAATTAGCTTGTTTCTGTATCTCTGCTCACTGAGGCATTTTGGATGCTGTAAGAAAATTCTTGACAGATTTTCTTTTCTTTTGTTCCCCCCTCGTCTTCCGCCTCCCCATTTCTTCTTTTCTTTTGAAGTATCATGCAAAGTTCTTGGGTTTTGGTTTTCTTTTTTTTTTTAATGACAAATTCTGTAATCCGTGTACAATTTTTTTTTGCCTCTGACTTGTCAGAGATATCAGCTCACAACATATCCCTTTGTTTGTCTGTTTTTCTAGGCAATTCTACATTTGGTCTCCTAGAAGGAAGTAAACATGCCAATTTTCCATTGACTAGAAATGTTTAAGGAGAAGGAATGATTTCATTAGAGGGGTCCAGGAAACTGTTGTTCGCCAACTTCATTTGTATCCCTTTGCAGGGGACAAAGGAAGGGAATTTAATTTTCTTTATTTGTTGTTGTTTTTTGTATCCTGAATCAACACATGCTAGAAGGACAAAGCAAATGGCTTTCAACTGCTGATTCACTCTCAACTCCCAGCAGACCCTTGATTGCTCCCTGGTACAAACACCATCTTTCTAGTCTTAGGAACAGCAGCAGCCCTGGGCCTTTACAATAGCACCCAAAGGCCTCTGTGGAGAGCAGGGTCCTTCGTAGGGGGACCATATACGTCAGCCTTCGTCTGTGGTACTAGCAACCTGAACAGGAGCAGGTGAAATGGCTTATTGCTATCCCACCTGCCCCTGGGTCGCTGCACATGTCTGTTGTAGAAATAGTGGGTGTTGATCTCCTTTCATCAAGCTTTCACAGCAGAAAGAAAGAAAGAAAAAAAGAAATTGGAAGATACAAGAAGACCATTAAATCACTGTAGCTTTGCCCCATGATTTCTTTCAACATGGAATAAATCTAAATGGGAAGACAGACTTCAAGTTCAAGGGTTACAGAGGGGAGTGAGACATCACTTCAGATGGCCTCGGTACCTGAGAATCCCCTCTTGGCTTCATTTGGTGCCGTTCTTCAGCTATTTTTTTTCTCTGTAGTGTGCACTTTGTTGATTAGCATTAAGAAACAAATCAAAAGTCCAAAACTAGTGTGGGTGAGATGGATGTGGCAGATCCTTCTTTTTCTGAAGAACATTTTCCAGTAAGTAGAAGGAGAACAATAACAAATGACTACTTGAAGCTAGTAAAAAAGGAATTTTTTTTTTTTTTTGGCAACCCGGAAGCTCCTAGAGAATCCAGTCTTCTAAATGTGCAAAATTCTCCTCATTCTAGAGCAGAGTCACTTCAGTGGTTAATTTCTGTATGGTAACCAGAAATCCTAGATGCTTAAAAATCTTGTTTTTTTTTTTTATATAGCAGTTCTTAGTGCATTAATTAAAAGCTCCTATGAGACAACAAGGATGAGTGGGATGCAATAAAGACACTAAGAAAGAATAGGAACATTATTATAACGAAAGCAGATTAATGGGGCTTCACATAGTAGTGCTAATGGATGTTTTTGAACTTAGAAAGGAAGCGATGATACAATTGAGTAATGAATTTTGCCATCAAAAAATCACAGCTGAGCCAACATCACTGTATAAAGGGGAAACTGATTTATTGATTATAATGGGAAAGCCTAATATATGGATTTAGTGAAGACACAACATGTTCCTCCCCCCTGAGGAATACCCTTTAGAAGACCTTTCATTTATATACTCCCTCCCTAAAATGAAGTAGTAATAATTACATCCTTTGTTTATTCAGTCCTTGAATGTACCTAATGCTCGTACCAAGCATAGGGCCCATGAATGCAAGGTTTAAAACAAAAGGAACAGGCTGAGGAGCTACAAGAGGGGATGTAGGCTACATAGTTCAGAGCGCTGCTGCGTGACCAGAAATGCATACCTGCAAAGTGGAGGGGACCAGGGCCAGTGGGGAAAGCTTTGCAGTGTGTTGGTGTTTTGGTATGTGGATTAATGCCTGTATTTTCTAAGTGCTGGGACCTCAGCTGGAGTAATGCCTGTAGGTTTGGACATCCTTTCTCAAAAGAGGGCTTCTGCAGAAGCCTTGTTTTGAGGGTGGTTGAGAGCTGCCCAACAGGAGTAATCGGGTACCTGAGAGGATTCTTAGGAGAAGAAAAAGGTTCTTTGAAAGTCTGGATGTTTCTAAGAGGAAGGTCTGCGTAAAAGTGTACATGTTCATGACCAGTCTGAGAGACACAGGGAAGCTCTTGGTTTCATAGGAGAGGATAAAGAGGTGTTTGATGAAACTGCAAGCTGAATAAAGGGGCAATATCATTTTCTTATGACAGGCAGATTGTCTGTAGAAATCATTGTCTTGTGACATTACCAGCAACTAGCTTTGAGCAGGGCTTTAAAAGAATGAAAAAGAAGATCCAGTGTTTATTGAGAGTATCCAGAGTTGTTATAATCAAGGATAATACATTCTGGAGAGGAGAGGCAATCACGTGCTTTAAAGCTTAGACTTCTTCAGCTCTCAAACCCCAGAATAAGGCCTAATATATAAGAATAAGCTGTTGCACATCTGTCTTTCTGGAATGTTTTTACCTTCCCCAAAGCACCTGGTACTGACTGCTGTAATGAACAGACTGCTCACCTAGATGGATGCCGTGGCCACCACTGTCTGACACTTGGTGTGCTGGGAGGTGGAGGCTGCTCAGCACTGAGTAGAGCAGTGGTGGGCACACGAGCTTGGAGAAACCAGCTTGCATTATGACCACGGCTTAACGTTTTACCTGTGTCGAGTTCCAGCTGTCTGTGGCGCTGGAGTGCACTGGAGTGCAACCTAGGGCACTCAGCTGCATTCTGCCCGCCACCTTTCAGGGAATAATTATCACTTCATTCTGCAATCGCTTTAACCATGGAGGGAGGGAGATGACATCTGCTAAACGTCTGCACAGCGGCAAGCTGCCTGCGAATTCAAGACATGCAACATGGATGCAAACATCCAGTTGGAAGGGAAAGGAGTGATAACTATAGGCAGCTGTTACTGCAGAGTAAGTGTGCCCCTTGGGCAATGAACTAGGTGCGAGCGGGGTTTCTTCCGATACCGTCCTGGAGATGAGGCCCCAGTTACATGCTTTGGGAGGCATTACACAGCTATTACACAGCTTGCCATGTCTTGCTAGCAGGAAGTTTATCTATCTCAGGTATGGTCTATATGTGCTTCCATTTTTCCCTTTGCCATTTGTAACAATATCCTGTCTCCTTTTCATAATCAAGACAGGCGTATTTGACCCTTTCATTCTGTTATCTTTCTAATTATCTGACTGGTTTGTTGCTTTGCTCTGATCTTGCTCTTTTTTGTCAATATATTTTACATAATGAGGTGCTCGGGAGTGAACAAGGTATCCTGCATAGACTCACATGAGACCTCTGCACAGCAAAAAACGATTTCCTCCCCGCTTCAGGGCAGAAGGTGAGGGGCCCTGTGATAAGCATCTGCTCTCCTTTAGAAAGCTGCAAGTCCTGTTCTTCACTGGGGCAAGCTGCTGTAGGTTTTTGGGGCGGAAGGGTACACACAACACCCACTCTTCACACCACAGGTCACAAAACATGCCAGCTCTCTATCTTAAATGATAGCTCAGTTTCTAAGGATTTGGAGGTAGACTGGAGCCCCTCCAAATACTTGGTGCTTTGATTCTGAATATTATCCTGAGTCATACACTCATGAGCCAAAAATTCTGTGTTTTTAAGGCCTTTTAAGGCTATTTACCAAAAAAAGTGAGAACCTTAGGATGATGTCAATGTCATAAATTGTCACTTGTGCAGGGTAGAAAGCCCACAGAAATGAAAGGCACAGGGGAGAGGATTGTTCAGTGAACTGAAGTTCTCTTCTTCATTTCAGGCCCTGGATTCTCATTGGTTCAAAGTGAGACTTCTTTCTTTTTGAGGAAACTCATCTGGCCCAGTACCAGAATTTTCCATGAAAGGGAAAACTTGGCAATGAAGGTTCCTTAGGCTTGTGGACTCTTGACTTGCAGGGAGGCTCACAACGAGGTAGCACAGAGATCTGATCAATCCCAGAGCATTCCAGGTTTCTAGATCCCTTCACAGGAGTAAAGGCACAGTTGAACTGGCAGTTTAATGACTTCTCATGAGGTTCCAGAGTACCCTGAAGTGGGATTGAAGAGAGAGGGAGTGTTGGCCTGCTTTTAGGTACAGCTTGTAGCAGCATCGCACTAGTGGCATCCAGGCATGCATAAAGCATCCAAGGGTACATTCAGGCATGCTGTTCATGTTCTTATCCAAAGTGCTTGATTTTGCTGCAATTATCCTTAATCTGAAAACAGTGATGAAAAATTGCTGTTTTGAGTCATTATTTTGAATGGAGATGTTTAGGCTAACCTCAGCTACCTCTGAAAAATCTTATCCTTGATGCTCTGAATTTACTATATGCAAGCTATGAAGCAGGGCTGTTCTTTCCAACAGAGATCCAGGTAAAGTATGAGATGTGTTAGTTGGTGAGCTGGAGTGTAGGAACATTATTGAGTTTCACTTTGAGAAAGCTTATATTGCTGCTGCCTGTATTCTATCTGTTGTGAGATCAAATCTGGGTCTTAACTGAGGTCATTGGGAGCATTGCTGTGGATTTAAGCTTGGCTTCTTCTGGCTGTGGATGAGAAGTGAAAGTTCCAGTGCCAAAATCCACCCTTAGCTACAATTCTGAAGTACCTCTGTTGATTATAGTTGGAATTAGCCTGGATTTACAGTGTTGCAACTGAGAAAAGATTTTAGCAGGTTAGTCTCCAGGGCTATTGAGTGGACACCTTTCACCAAAGCTACATTTAGTTAACATTTACAAAAAAACAAAAACAAATAAGGCATAATTGTCCATGCCTTGAAACCTGTTGAGGGCTGATGATTGATCTTGCATGCTGGCAGTCGTGTTTCCCCCAAACGAGAATAAGTCTATATACAAATGTGAGCAGAAGAATGCAACATAAGTCAGATTTTATAGCACAGGAATGATGTAAGATCTCCCTCCAGCTGTTTCTCCTCTTGCTCTGGGAGCATTTTGAGTATCTGATGCAGAATCTGTCCGTTGAGTCTTACATCTAGATTGAAGGGTGCTAAATGCTGGGGCATTTTACTGGCACTTGTTGCAGGCTGGTAGCTGGCTGGGATGAAATTCAAGTCCGTGCAGCCCACAGCTTTAAAATGATTAGCTTTGTCAAGTAAGCAGAAGACACAAAGCTGTATAAAAATGCAAGAAAGTGCCCCTCAGTGCAGACAGAGACCTTCCTTGTGCATGGGAATGGCCTAACAACTCAGATAGGGTTTGGACCACTTGATACCACCAATCCAGTGTTCAAATGACAGGGAGTTAACACTCTGCAGGGCAATTATTGCAAACACTGTGGCTTAATTGTTTGCTTCTGTTTTATGGAGCCAGCTTACAGTCAGCTCAATAGATTGTAGCTAGGTTTACTACAGGGGTAATACATGTTTTCCAGCTATGGTTTAGAGAGCAGGCTGGAAGCAGAATCAGTTGTGGCATGCTGTCTGTTATTGCAGAGCATACAGAGAAGAAGGCTGGGAATCAAGCAAAGCTGACAAATGAAAATGTAGATCCTATTAGAGCTGCAAGATAGGAGAGGGAGCAATTAAGCAGGAATAGATTTGCACAGAAACTGAGCAGAGCTGTGCAACTGAGCCTGACAAAGGACTGGGATAGCTGAGGGTACTGCAGAGGAGTTGCCAGAGCTGGATGCTCAGAGTCCTGGACTGGCGTAGTAGCCTAATGGGCAGCTGATTAGGAACAGAATGTACGTGGGTGGAGGAAAAGCTTATCTAGTATTTCAGCAAGTGCTACGATATTCTTGTCTTAACAGGGACGAAATATCAATTGTAAAAAGAAGAGAAAAGCAATTATCTGGATTATGAGAGTTTCATGGGCAGCACTTGTGAACCTCTCTTGGCAATAAAACACCGTGGAAGGAGTTGGAACAAGCTGTAGTCATCTCCAGGTTTTCCTCCAGTACAGTCCCTGCTATATCGTTCGAGAGACTCCATGAAGTCTAGTAGGGATTTTGTTATTGCTATTGATTTTGCATGGAAGATTCTTAGATACCAGGATCTGCATGGGTCTGCAGTATGAAAACCTACATAAAGGAATCACCTTCAGAGTGCCTCTGGTCTGCACTGCTGTATCTGCAGACAACCCCTGGTCTGTTCCACCATCCTCTTAGCAGCTCTTGCTGGGGGTTTTGCTTCGCGCTGTTTGTGGCATAGGGAGAAAGTGCAATGCAGTTTCCTTCCCATTAACAACATGCTATACACAGCACAAAACACACAATTGTATATATTTAGAATACACTGCAGAGCTATTTCTTTTCCTTTTTTTTTTTCCTAAAGCACACTTTTATAATAATAATAAATATATAATTTATATACAGTATCTTCATATCCTAAATATTTATAAATATAGTTATCTTTGGTCGACTGATTCTAGGAAGTTTGCCAACACATCAAAACGAGGGCATTTTACATCTCATATTCTTTTTGTTGTAAGGAATAAGATATTTCTCCATTTCCTAACTGATTTTTCAGATTTTCTCTTCAGGTTGGTACAAACAGAGCAAAAAATGCAGCTTTCAGAACAGACAGAAAATTCCATGAAACTTATTAAATTCTATGCTTGGCTTGATGTTGCAGAAGGTTATTGAAAAGAAATATTATTGACCATTAGTCTGCCACACAGAAGCATCTATAAGTTGCTGTCATTGGCAATTAACCTGTAACTGTAATGGGTTACAGATGACTTTCTCAGACCCTGGTCTGTAGTCTCAAGTTTTGTAGAGCTCAAATTCTGTTGGTTCCTCCTGCTCTCTAGTTCCAAAGCAGTTTGAGGCAAATGAGTGCTCCATGGTCTCTTCGTAGAGTATTTCACTGTGCCCACAGTCAGGTCAGGCTGTTACCTATAGAAATGACATGCTTTTGTGCAGGTAGCTGATTGCGGATGTAAATTAGGGACCTTTTGAAATGATTGTCCCTTCATTGTCATAATGCCTTTTCACTGGGTCCTGGAGTGTTATGTTTGTTATGCGTTTTACTTGAAACTTGCTCTCTCCGTGAAATCCATAAAGGTAATGCTATGGCATTCCTGGGTACTCTACTGGATATTGTCTCCAGATGTTTTTAAAGGTCCATCTTCTAATTCAGCCCCCGAGAGGCTTTTAGAAGCTCAAGCGAGTGATTGGAGGCAGATGCATAATATCTCAAATGACCTACTTGGTGCTTCCTTTCTTGATTTTTTTTCCTCTTGTAGGTTATCCATTTGCAACTAAAATCATAGTGCCAAAGCCATTTTTGCATTGTGCAGAAACCGTTCATGCACATCAGTTTAGCAACAGGGGGGCAGGGCTGTTGAGAACTATGCTAACATGTCTTGGAAGTGAAGGTTTTAAACGAAGAGGAAAGAATGATAGAAGTAGTATATAGGGGCTCAGAGGAAAAATGAGTAAAAGTAAATGGATATAGACTGTTCAGATTTGCATAACATTTGGGTTCAGGGGCAGCAATAGGATGTCCTGATTTTCACAGCATTAAGTCCACATTAAGGGTACCATCAAATGAGACTTTGTCCACTGTGCAAAATGCCACCCTCATCTTCTTTATCCTCCACTCTTTCTGATACCCTTCATCTCAATCAGCCCACCTATCTCTTAAGGTACCTTTTAGCATTGGAATCACTACTATGCAAGACCCTTGTATTTACCTTTTAATAACATAAATTATTTATATGCCTTAACTTATATAATATAAAAGTGTGCGTGTGTAACAGAATATTTCAGGGGAGTGAAAGGAGAGGTATTTATGAAGCAAATAGCATTCAGGAAAGAAAATAAAGTCATTGCTCAATCTTTCATGAGTGGATATAGCACAGGACATACCCCCTCTACATAAGGGGTAGAAAACTAAATTAATGCCATTTCCTCCTAGTCCCGAAGCCACAATGTATTGGAGGCAGCTCCAGGAAGAATGACAAAAATGCTGGTAAGTTTGGAAAGCATAGCCTAAATGAGAAGATTAAGGAGGCTAGTATATATTCATTGAGGAGTAAAGATGTGTGAAGGGAGATGCAATCGCTGTCTGCCAATCCATAAAGAGATGTTACTGAGAGAATGGGGATCCATTTTTTTCAGTGGTTGGTACAATCGGCCTGAGACATAATGGTCTTGAGGTGCAGCAGGGAAGAGTTAGTGAAAAATATGGGGAAAGCTGTAAGAATAAGAGCAGTTTGGTGACAGAGCAACCTGCCTGGGCAGGCTGTAGGGGCACCAGCACTGGTGAGCACTCAAGGAATTGGTGAGCCACCCATCTGTCAGGGATGGTTTAAGAGTTACCAGGCCTGCCACGATGCCTAGCCATGGCCTGAGTGATGTACCAGAGGTCCTTTCTCACCCAAATGATCCTAGTGCTGTGTGTGGCACTCTGGATATTTGCACTTGATTCCTAATGTTTCCGCACATCTGCAGCTCAGATGGCTGCTCCTGGCTGGCCCTGCCAGTTAGTCCAAACTTTCAGTCTCTCTTGCCCATTTGCTTCCCCTTGATTTGTCTCTTGTGCAGAGCTGCAGTTACCTCTCCTTTGCTGGCCATTTCTTTCTACAAGACCTCTTGCTTATCTCTTTCTATTTTACTTATACTAATGTGCGTATGCCTGAGCATACCTCCCTCACTGAGCACATACCTCTCTCCCCTGTCTCCCTGTGTTTTTCTTCTCCTCTCTGTCCTTTGGTGTCCTGTGGAAGGTCAGGCTGGAGTAAGGCTGGAGCAGTCAGGCTGAAGCACGGTAGTCAGATTTGGTCAGAATCACACAATTCCAGAATGAAAGCTATAGAAATACTTCTGTGAATCTCTGTCTTCGATAATACACTGGATTGACAGACATATGGTGCCCAACAGAGAAATGGGTCATGTTGACTCTGAAAAGCGGCTTCAGGATCATCTGTTGATCTGGGAATGCACACAGGGCAATCCTGAGTTGGCCTGCACCCATCCTTGTGGCTTTTCTTGCACCCCAGTTCTCTGCAAGCCCCTGATAAAAGCTGAACTAGATCATCAGGGACGACTAACAGAGACAACACGAGTGAATCACTGACAATGACAAAGACATTACTGACAATGATGTGCTGCATCTTCCCGAACTTGCAGCAGCATTTGGAGTGCTTTATTAAATTGATATGAGTTAAATACTTATGCTGAGTGCCAGGTGGATTTTAGAGGACAAAACCAAGAGAGGTTTCCTCCAGCAGCAGTGAGTATCCTTGAAGAGTCACCAAAGCCAAATGGCATGTGTTTTTTACTGTTCTGACAGAGAGGAGCATCATGATGCTTTTATTTTGAGTGTATGAGAGTACAAACATGTGTGTTGGTATTCTCTGAATATATTTTGTGAAATAAGTTAGATTACCCAAGGATGTTTTAAGCTCAGCATCATTTGTCGTCTTCAAAACAATACCGGATGTCTTTCTAAAAGACTTTCATTGCTTTATTTACAAGTTATCAGGTTAGAAATGGCAAACTATGGGCAAAATGTAAGGCCCTCTTCAGTCGTTGAGAAGCACTAGATGATATGGGTTCCTGCCTTCCAGTGTTAAAAATCAGTGAAGCTACGCATTGTATCAGGAGACTGTTAAACACATGGAATCAGCAAATAGCAAAGCTGTACATCACGTGGAACCTCACAGGGAAACAAATGAGTCTGTGGTAAATACATTAAAAATGATAATGAATATGCATGTTTGCTCAGAGGTAATCCTACACTTCCTCATGATGACTACACTGAAATTAATTCCCAAAATGACAACTGCACATTAGGTCTTACTTCTAGTCTTCTGCAGGTATGTGTTCCAAGGAAGCTTTTCATTAAATGGCTGCATAAAAATAATCACTTAATCAAAGTTTCCTGCTTTTATTTTTTTTAATTAACATTTAATACTATTTTGTAGCACCTTTTGTGAGTCTTTGGTTTTCCATATATGGCAGATAGATAAACGGAAGCTATGAAAGGAATTTGTATTAAAAAAAGCATAATAGTGTTATACAAGATGCTGCAGATCAAGAGTAGCAGCAAAAGTAATAGTGAAAATGTGTTGGCATACTGAAGGGTTTATAATTAAATTGCAACATTAGCAATTTCATTGTTGGTCTTTTTTTAATATATCTTACAATAAAGGCGGTATTACTGCTAAAAGTAATTACTTTGTGCTTGGAAACATGCATATATTTTAATGTCATCTGATGTAAAAAAATCTCACTTTTCAATTTACTTGTACTTGTCCATTTAGAAATATATCAATAACTTTTAAATAGGTCGCTTCTTAGGATAAATTCTTTACTCAAACTCTCGCTCATTAAAGAGAAGAGTTTAACAGTAGTTCAAAGAAAACAGATTTTTTACCCAGAGAAAGTAATATTTGGACTTTATTAAGAAGACAGTCAAAAATAAATCACACACAAACTGCAAAATAGTTAGATTGATACATAAGGGACCTAGTCAAACAAATCATCAGTTATCGTCATAAAAACTATACACTGTTAATACAACTCCGTACACATATTTCTCAAAGAAACAGCTTTGGAGATAGTGGCATAATGAATTACTGTGCAGAGGTGTATCTGTCTACAGCAGAGAATATCTATCTTATTTTAAATGTGCATGGATGCATGGGAGAAAAATATTAACATACAGATTTGGCACCAAGGAGAATATGGTATAAAAGGAAGCTTAAAGTTTCCTGTGATGGAACAAATGCTGGCAAAACAGAAGTATGTTGAGAAGAGGAAGAAAGTGTGCTTAGCAGGCGTGCAGAAGCTTTAAGAATTTTGTCTTCATTGCTAATTTTTGTAGGTCCATTAAAACAATTTGATATCTCTCATAAGTGCGACTTCTCTTCCTTTGACTTCCCTCTTACTGGTCTAAGCTGTTTCTTGATGAGCTGCAGGTTGAATTTTCTTTCTGGGTTTGCAAGCTCTTTCTTGCTTGCTTTTATGGCATCAGAAACCATGGGCACCTACCTGGTCACAAAAAGTGAAACAAATAATAATGTAATGGTCTAGAAATTTGGCTGTGGCTAATGCTGCAAATTAGAGTTAAGAAAGAGGGATGAAAGTAGTCCTTTCTGTTTTATCCCAGGCATGGGCTAGTTCTGTGCCATGTTGATTCCAATAAAAAAAAAAAAAAAAAAGAGAGAGAGAAAGAGAAAAATAAAGCTCCTCCTTTTTTATTTATTTATTTGTCTGGCTATACTCATCTGAGAGTTGTTGTGTTGCTAGAAGTACTAATTAGTTAGCTGATGAGTGACTTACTGGTATATTGTGAATTAAGATTGAACAGGCAAAACAATTCACAGGGCATTATGGAGAGCTCAAAGCATTTTCTGCTTGATATAGGCTGGAGGGAACTAAAATCCTGATTAGAGCAAAAAGGAAGTAAATCAAATGATGAGAGAACAGGATTTGGAAACCCCAAGCCCAAATATGCCATGCAGCATATCAATATGAGTTCACTTCCATCTTTCTTCTTTTTTCTTTTTGAGTGTTACTGGACTCAAGCTAGTTCAAGACTTGTCCTTCTAGACATAGTAAGAGACACTCTCCTTCTTCAAAAGTATACCAAAAAAACCCCATACATTGACTTACAGCCTATTTTGTAGGTGGAGGATCAAGGCAAAGAAAGATGAGCTCTACCCAGGGGCCATGCAGGAGATCTGACTAAACTAATAAATGAACTGCTCCATTTGCCTAAAAATGTCCTAGAGGTAGACTTTGTTTAGTTGAAAAACAGAGAAGTAGACCTCAAAGATAAGCTGTCAGTCTCCCCATCCAATCCAAGGGTTTTCTCTAAAGAACATGGTCTGGTGCTTTGTCCAGTGTAGATGCTTCCAAAGAAGGGCTCTGCTTTGCTGCATTTAGACCCACCTGAGCTGAGAATGAGGTACTGATGTTGGGAGGAAAGATGCCCAGAAGCTCTTGTTCCAACCCAAGTTGGAGAGCAGATTCTCCAGGCACTTTGTGGAAAACCTTGCAGCTGATTTGGCACCCATGTGCTCGAGGCTGCTGCTAAGGCCCCTGGATTCCCCGCTGCCTGTGCTCCTCCCAGAGGTGCAGCTTGCAGCTGAATGATTTGGAGGCGTCAGTCTGAGTCTGCATTCAAACTCAATCACTTCAAGATGAACCAGGAAAGTTAAGTGACCTATTAGCGCAGCCAGCAATCTTTATATTTTCTGATTATGTTTTATATATTTCTTTACCTTTTGTTCAATTACAGCAGGATCTCTTTCTTCCTGTCCGCTCACATTCTCTCTCAGTGCTAAGTGCCAGCTGTCACTGCCTGCTGGATAATTACCATTTTACAAACAGTGTTTAGGGAAATGCCATCAGTTTCTGAATATGTGGCTGTCAGGGCTTATTTGAGGGACTTTCCTATGTTAACTACCTCTTCGCTTTTCAGGCAGGAGGGCAAGGGAGGGGAAAGAAGCTGGGAGATCTGTCTTGTCTCCAGGCATTTGAAGAAAAATTGCATTTCATCTTTTTCACATTTTGACTGTCAGTGGTTATTCCTTCCCACACCCTCCCTCCCAGTTTATGCGCTCCTCTCTTATTTATTATTTTTTTTTCTCTATGACAGGCTGATCTGTCCTTTGCAGCTCCAGCGGCCTGCAAGTGTCTGGTGGCAGCAGTAAAGATACAGCTGCTTATCGTGGTGGGTTACTAATGGGAAGAAGGGCATATTTTGAGGAATAGTCATGGCCTCTCATTACAGTAATATGCTACTTAAAGCTATATAGGTCTGCCTGAGGTTAAGCAGGCGATCTGGAGAAAAGCTTATACTCTGATTGCCTAGCTGGATGAGGCAGTAACCTTCCAAAGAAGGATGAAGCCTACATGTTGCTGAGAGAGGCTGAAAACCGGTCTTCCAAAACCCTCCTCCAGAAAGAGTTGTTCTGCTGAGACATTATTTTTATAGGGCACAAACTATACAGAGGGTCCAGTTCAGGGGGTGGCAGGAAAGAGGTCTGGCATGCTTCAGAATTTTATTATCATTTATTTTGCCTTGACTGAAAAAGGTAATGACGGATGCATAAAAAAGTTTACATTCACCTTGAAGGGCTAGACCAAGCTTCTGATCTGTCAGCTCCAAAGCTTTCCTCTGTTGTTGAAAGAGGCTCCTTCCCCTTAGTGACACCTGGTTTCTTTATCCTTTCTGCAGAACCCCAGATAGCAGAGGTCAGCATAAAAATTCAGGGCCATATGCACAAGGCTAATACGCTGCATCAAGACATCTGTACGGTGTCCACAGTAGTGCTCATACCCCGGTAGCAAGGATTTATCTGGAGTGCCAGTAGTTTACCTCTGTGAAGAGTTTTGCCAGCTATCCATTCTGGGGGCAGTTTAGGAGGAGGAGAAAAGAGCTGCTTCTCAAGCACAGCAGCTGCTCCGGCGGCTTTGAGCTTTTTGCCCTGGTCTGAACAAGGGGCGAATAGATAGGGGAGGATGCTGGGAGGACTTTTCTCTGACAGAGGAAGGTAACTTGAGCCCTAGCCGAGTCCAAGGAATGTCCTCAGTTCTGCGACTGCAGGACCTAGTGCGAGGTTTGCAGCAAAGCTGCTGAGCTGTGCGTGGACCTCTCCCAGTTCACCGTTGGGGTTGGTTTCCTCACCAGCCCACCTGCACAGCTCTGGCAGGGTCACGCATGAGAGAGCTGCTCTGTTGTGCTTTATTTTATTGCTTAGTATTAGTGCTGCTAGAAGTGACACTATAAGGAAGGGTTCCTCTAGCCAAGCTTAAATACCGGTATAAAGAATAAAGACCTCAGTGTAGCTGTGATTTGATCTCTTGGCCTGATGCAGTGTTTTAATTCAATGATAAAGATGCTAAAATCCAGTGCACCCATGGGATTCATTATACAGCCAGTGGATACCTGTCCTGTACCATCAGCTTTTCCCCGGGTACTGAATACGCTCGTGAGCTGGCAGCATGGCCAGATGTCACTCCACGGACACCTCGTGTCCTGCACCTCCTGCCATAGGCACAGGCAGCAGCGGCCCTCCCTCGTCTGCAGAGCCCTCTTCCCTTTTTTTATTTAGTTATTTCTTTCCCCCCTCCAAACGGGGCCTGATCTCGTTGCTATGGCAGCGCACGGCCTGCAAACGCCATGTGTCTTGTTTAATGCGCGCGGCTTCTGGAGGCTGATAAAAAAACAGTGTTTCCGTGCGCAGCTTCGATCCGACTCGGGGCCCAGGCGAAGAACGGAGGAAAGATGCGCTGCATACACGGCAAGAGATCTGTCGGAAATGAGTCTGACTCCAACAGCTGGTACAAAAGCAATTGCTGGATTGGTGGGATACCTGCCGAACTGTCAATCTGAAGCACCCAGCTCCAGGAAATTCTCTCACAGGGTAGAAAAATCTCCAGGAGATTTAAAGATCGTATTGATATTCACCCACTGAGTTGCACTTCTCCACAAAAGGCTACATAAGCTGCGATGGCAAATGAACGCAAGGCCGCTCTAGCATGGAGAGGCTGATGGGTGCCACACCATGCTTCCTCCCCTGCATGGAGGCATGCGGGAAGGCAGGGAGAGGCAGGAAGGTGCCTTGGTGGTGTGAACTGGTACCCACTGCCTGCTTTGGAGCATGCTTCTTGCTGGTTTGGGTCCCTCTTCTTTCAGGATCCTCTTCAATATTGCATTGTACTGATGTTGTTGGTAGGCCGGGAATGATGCGGTCGGCAAGCAGAGTGTTGGGATTCGATCTCACGGAGCGCAGCCATTGACTTTCGCAGACATGTGGCCAGTTGCTCAGAGGCAGCAGCAGCAGCAGTCTGGCCTTAACCAAGGCTTCTCAGCATTCGCAGTGCTTTCCCCTTGGTGTCTCCAGAGCCTGGGCCCTCCTTCACTTCTGCACATCCTAATGCTTGGCCATGTGTTTAAGGGGAGGAGACAGTATCTAAATGCAACAGAGGAATGAGGAAGAAGAGGCAGAGCTCCTGAAGACACTTATCAAGGAGCTGGCCTCTTGTCTCTAGATGTTTCTTTCAACTTTCCCGTGAAAAAGATATGTCTTTGCCAACCCCCTGCCCAGCCCTTCTCTTTCTCCCCATCTGCATAACAGTTATGCAGCCCAAAGGGTAAAGGGACCTAAACCTTGTGCTTGGATCCCATGGAATAAGGAATTAGTAGGTGTTCTGCACTATCCTGCATCTGGGGATGGACAGTTGAAGACTGTGTTCCCCATTAACTCAGCTTTGGGGATGAGATGCAACCATATACGAAATGAAGTGTTCAGAGGAAAGACTACAGTATTTGAGCTGCAGGCACCTTGAACCGGTGAGGTTTGTTCTCTCCCACACGCCCCTCTTGCATGACTTGCTAACAGTGAGGCCACCGGTGTCTGCTCTGCAGCCTCCCTGCTCTGCAGTGCAATCAGAGTAGGGAGGGCACCAGCCCCTTTTTTTCCTGCAACAGACAATTCACTTCATCAGGTTGGTCCAAAAAATTGGAAGTGCTTTCAAAATCATATTTTATTTTGAAAAGTATTGTGGCAGCTTGCTGTTCATAGTCAACACGTAATGAAGCACGTTCATTAGCCATTTGGGTCATCACTTCTCATGCTTTTCCATGTTTGAACTGCTCAGCAGCAGATTGCAAGGCAGTTTTCTAGCCATCCTTCTCTACCCTCTGATAGTGATAAGCAATATGTTGTGTACTGTTAGTATTATGGTTATAAATGACCACAGTACCACATGGTATCCAAATTTAACATGCTCAGACAGTTCTGTCACTGGCAGCCATTCCATTCCTTAATAGCTGTCCCCAGAGTGAAACTGCTTTTAAGGAATACGATGGCTGCCATCTCTTCCTGTCTCACTGGATATGAGACAAGACTGTTCTACTGCAGCAATTTTTTTTTCTCGCCTCCTTATTTCAACACCATTTGCTAAATTGTTTCAGTGGCATCATCACACTCAGTGCGGTCTTTTTCAGGTATCAGTAGAATGAAAGATTCAAACTGCTTTGCTTGTCATTACTTTCCAGCACATTTCTACCCCAATAGTCATTTCAGTGCCCCTTGTCTTGGTAGTATCAAAGCACCCCATAGACATGAATGTCTTCATCTTCTCACATGACTGGGAAGGACTAATAACCTTGCTAGTTGTGTCGGAAACTGAGGCCTGCATAGTTCAGGCAAATAGTTCAAGGTGAAGTGCAAAGTCAGTAGCAGACTGACTAAGAGCTAAGCCCGTGACTGTCATTACCAAGTCAGAGCCTTAACCACAGAGCTGTACTTCCTTCCTCTGGAAGCAGCTGTTTTTCTTCCGTCATTTCTGCCTCTTAATTTCCTTCTCTCTGTGTAGTTATTTATTATTTAGCCTGCAGAGCAATTGTGATCCTGTTTACTTGGGAGATGCTGTACAAAATACAGCTGTATTGTGTTTCATTTCATCCGCAATCCAGCATGCTCCCAGGGAGGCCAGGACAAATAACCAACAAAGCAAAGGGCAGGAGTATTCAGCACTTTCCTGAATTTGATATACTTCTTTTAACACACACAAACACACACACACATACAAAACAAACTATTTTACTTTGCAGTAGGGCTTAGAGTTAAGTCTTGAGTACAGTACAAGTAGAGTCATTATATAATGGAAGGAGGCCTGTTGATTCCCTCCTCTCAATTTAAGACTACTTCTTCTTTTCCAGTCTTTTAAGGGTAAAGATGTTCAGGTTAAACAAGACATGTAGCAAATCTAGGCCTTATCTATAAATTTGCAATGCCAGACTAGGTTAGAAGACCCACTGTTTACTTTGAGAGAACTGGCATATCTCTGTAATTTAGCATAATGCTGCTGTAGTTCAAGGCTGAAAAATAGAATAGCCGCATTGGTGCTGTTGACTACCCAGGCTAGTTAGGAGAATAAATTAAACCTAGGACCAGAGAGCTGGGATCAAAAGGAAGGTTGTACTATGGGAGTTCACAGCTTAGTTTAAACTGATCATTTATGCAGACAGCTCTTTCCAAAGTTGGCTGTTCTGTCAAGATTGCATTTCTTTCTGCTTGAGCTGTTCTTTCTCTAAGTTGGCATTTTTTTTATGTGAGCACATTTTTGGATCAGATAAAATACAAATGGAAACACCATTTCTGGTCTTTCACTCTCTGTTATGCTCCTGCTCTGATTTCTTTTTGTATCTGTCTACTTTCTGCGTCACTCTTGGTTTCTCTTGGTCCTTTCCCTGCCACTCAAAGCCTTTTTTTCTTTTATTTTTTTTCCTTCCTATGTGCCATTTTATCTCCAACCCACACCTACATGAGCTGCTGTCCACTTCTTCCCTGGCCTCCTTTTTTACTTTTCTCTTTCATTTGTTCTCATCAATGTGTCTTCTTCCTGTGCAGCACAAAGAAATCTGCAAAAATATTGCAAGGCAGGAGACTGCAGCTCTTGGTGGAAGTCTGTGTCAAAAATATCAATCTACAAAGGCCCATAAGCACTGGAGATAAGGATCTGGTGATCTAGAGAAAGAGCCTGACAGAAATGAGACCAGTGAAACGGAGCAGCATTTTACAGTACCTTCCATCAGTACAATGTGGGTAACAGAAAAACAGCTGAGATAAAGGGCTGAGAGTGCTCTAGGTAGTGCCTGCTGGGGCTACAGCTGTTGAAGGGTCAACGTGCATCTCCTTACAGAGATGTGCTCTCAGGCTCTTGAATTGGATCTTAGTATCCCAGGGTAAGGCAGGCTGGTAGGAAGATTATCTGGTCCAGAATCCTACTCGTCTTTAGTATGTTTGATTGGTGCCCTTCTGCTGTTGGGTTTCAGGAAGACGTCTAGATCTGTGATGGCAGTAGGACACATCTGCACCAGAGTTGACAGGACAAACACTCAAGAGTGCCTTTGTGAGGCTGGGAAATGGGAACTCCAGGGTGCTATTCTGGAGTTCATTCTTGGCCTTCCATCTAAACTCATGTAATGAATGACCTTCCCTATGGCCTCTGGTCTGCAAATCCCTCATGGAGGACAGTGCAGGCAGTTTGCCTGCAGTGCCTCTCCTCTCTGTTGAATGCGTGCAGTTGTTTCTTTACTTTTATCACGTGTTCCTGGAGCAGGCAGCCATGAGCTGAAATCCCACTGCTGCCTCCTGTCAGTGTTGTCTGTCTTCTTCAGCAGAGCTTGTTACAGGTGCAGCCACACTAATTAATCGGACTGGGAGGTCTATCTCTGCAGCACTAGAGAATGAAGTGCCAGGCAGAGCAGGAGGGGAATAGTCCTAGAGTACAGGAGTAACATTGGGGAGGGACAAAGGATCTTACCTCTGACAGACTTCAACTTAAACTGTACTCTACTTCTGCTCAGTGCTACATTATCCTGATTGTGGTCACTGTTGAAAGTGTAGAGAAAAATAAAAAAAAAAAAAAAAAAAGAAAAGAAAAGAAAAAAGACAGCCATCTCTACTCCTATCCATCCAAAAATCTCTCTCGGTTCTAGGGTAGAGATCTGTAGGGTAGGATAGAGTCTAGGGCCTAAGACCTGTAGGTCTAGGGTAGAGCTCTCTAACCCAAGAATAACCTTAGCACAGAGAGCATAGTATAGAGGAGGACTATGCTGTTATATTTACAAGCTCATTTCTACCATTGGCCGCTTAACAAGAAATGTTTTTCTTTATGTCATATTTTCAGGCTCACAGCCTTATCTCAGTCTTCCTTTTCTGAAGTCTTGCATCCAAGTCTACCAGCAGTAGATGTGAAGCTTGTGCACTTTACCTTTATGGGCCGTATATGACATTTTCCTATCTCTGCTGTTTTCAGGATCGAGGAACAAGTAGGGGAGATTCGCAGACTCTGTAAAACTCCAAAACTGTATGTCCTTGTGTGGAGCTGTCATGCACCAGCAACGTTACTTCCTTCTGTTTCTCTTCCCCACAGGCTTGCTTTATTTTTTTTTCAAAATATTTTTTAAACACAGTCCTTAAAAAATTCAGCTTACTTTCTCGTCTTACTCAGTAATCTCCCATTCCCCTTCACCTTCCCTTTCTCCTCTCCCTGTTCCTAATTCCCTATTCCCTGTTCCCTTTGCCATTCTTCTCTTCTTTGATTGTTTCCTCTCTGCCTTATATTTAAATGGCATTGCAGGACAGAATTTACCTGAAATTAGATTTATAGAAGTATACATTTGCAGCAAAATACATGTAAGTAGATAGAAATAGTGGAGTGGTAGTATGACCTATCAGATCAAACTGGAATTAGAAGCTTAAAGATTCAGTTTTTGTTCATTGGTTTCCCATTCATTCACTGTATGACCTTGGTCAGTCCCTTCCTTCCTTGTAAAATGAAGCCTATCCTCTCTGTGAAAAATGTTTTGAAATTCATGGTTGAAAGCTAATAGGTATGTCCTTATAACGGTTGCTGTCAAACACATCTCTAAGTTCACTCTTTCCTGACTGTGAGTTACTTCTGAACATAAAAGAATAAGTTTTTGCCCATGGAAAAGGACAGGGGATAGATATGTATAGTAAACAATCTAAAAAGAAAAAAAAAAAAGTTGTACAGCTCTCTGGAATGCAATCTTTCTCTCCCTTTTTTATTACTATTCACAGCAAAAAGACTGTGATTAAAAGTAGTAAGATATGACAGATTAAGTTTGGAAAGTTATGCAGATGCTGGTGAGAGGATTGAAAATTCGATTGTTTTCTTACTGCAGAAAGTGATGGGTATTCTGAATCACTATTTGTCTAGGTTGAAGTCTTCCAATTCGTAAGTACTAGCCTGAATGCCTGCATGTAGCAAGGGTTGGTAATGGGCAGGACCCAGCTGCTAATATTACCACTTGTCTGTGTGCAATAAATCTTAAAGTCTTAATGCATAACTCAATAAAGAAAAAAAAAAAAAAAGTAGCCTCCCAGGTGCTATTCAGGAGTTTTCTTAATTTCATCAGAAAGCTCAGAGATCCTTTTGCTTGTCCTTCTTACCATTCAATCATATCACAGGAAAGACTTGGGTGAAGCTGCTTTGTTCTTAAATACAGTTTATGGATAATGAGTCCCAAAGTCTTTGATACAACACGAGTGCTGAAATGACTTAGGTTCAATAGCTCCGACTTATGAGCAAGCACTTGACCACTGGAACATGATCTTATCTCCGTTACTCTTTCAAGTAAGGGGGCAAAATGCTTGATTTGATTGGTGTGGGTGAACAGTCAGAGCCAGGCTGAAGGCTGCTCATATACACTCATCTTGACAGAGAGCAGTAAGACCAGGTCAGGCTATAGGGTTTTTTTACTACAGTAAGGGTAACCAAGTCTCATGTACAAGGGAAGTGTCTGTGACCACAATAGTACTGATAAAGGACCAGAAAAAGAGAGGCCTGAGACATAAAGGAATTCAGTCTGTTATCCTAGGAAGAGACACTTTGAATTCTCTTATTTCATATTTACTGTACAGCAAATCTTCGGAGGTGCCTATTAGTGCTTTTTTTTCCCCCTTGTACTGCTAATCCTGATGAGAATGCACATGGGTCAAAGCTACTGGACTAGAGTAGTGAACATTTTTTGAACCAAAATTTGCGTAAATGTGCATGTGCAACACTTCGTGTACTAGGGCATTACATGGGGACACCCTCTGTAACCAGCCTAGCTGTGGATGTGTACCCAGGGTCTCTTAGTGAAAGCTACCATTTTACTTTGTGCTCTTTTCTACCAGGAAATGCCTGCAGATAGTGCAGCAGTTTGTAAGTGAAGCTTTCAGAACATGTTCACAAACATGAATGAATTAAGCCTCACAGCTCCTCTGTGCAACAGAGAAGACATCCTCACCTCATTCAGAAATGCAGCCACCTGTGGAAGGCACCAGCTGTTTAATAGTTCATGGTAACATTTTACAAGTGTTGGGTACAACGAGTGATGACAGGAAATATCCAGATTAAGCTTGTGGGAATTAGGCCCAAAGAACATAATTGCCCAAATTAAAATGTGCACAGTTTAAGTTAATGCCTATGCAATGTGCAAACTGCCACTGCTTCCTTAATGAAGGAACCTAACTTTTGGTTAGGGTTAACGCTGTGCAAATATTTTTCTGTTCAGCTGCTGAGCCAAAACTTCGGCAGATAGAAAACTTGGTTTACACTGAACCAGATTCACTCAGTTGTGGTTAATGATGTGCCTTATACTCATTTGCTCTCTCTTTTTTTTATATATATAAAGGAAAAAAAAAGAAAGATGAAAAACATCATTTCATTTGACACACATTTTTTATTTGGTCCATAGCAAAACATTTCACAGTAGCATCTTGTGAGAAAAAAACAGGGAAGTCTAGCTTCATGGAGCTACTGTTATTGCTGCACATGTGAAAAGGTAGTACCACCAGCAGTACCTCCTCAGGGTATTCACCTTATTCTCAGTGGATTTAGCTGCCAGTAATCTGCTACCCACATAGACCAAGCCCAATGTTTTTAGCCTTGGGAGAGCTAGAAGGATCAAGGCACAATAAAATATTGCAGCGTTTGTGGGGAAGGAAGATGGAGTAACTAACACAGCAGGAGAAGACCATGCCGTATTTGAACATTTTAGTCAGTCTTATCCTTTGAAAGGAATCTCTATTTGACTGAACCCTATTTCTTTCTCAAATGGCAGTGTATTTGTCTAGCACAGGCTGAAATGTCTATTCTTAATAGATTTCAATGGCTAATTTAGAAGGTAAACAAAGCAAAGCAAACTGTTGCATCTCAATGTTTGTTTTATGTTGTTTTACTGACCACATGGAACCATTTCAATAAGCAGTAGAATTGGCTGGTTTTTCCTTTTTTCTTTTTTCCTCTTTTTTTTTTTTCTTTGCTGCCTGGCTAGACAAATGCATCTCCACTTCTATTTAAATTTCCACTTTCATGACTAGAAATTCACAGTATTACTCCCTCAGACTTAGGGAGGCCCCATATGATGAAAGATCTTATTAAAGTTAGTGTTTTGCATCAAGGAGAGGCAATCAGTTCTTTGTGGAAATGTAATTTAAATCATCTGGACTGGCTTCTGTCTCCTCATCTTCCATAAAACTTTCCCTGCTCCCTAGTCTTTGGTATTAGTTTATGTGGATGGCAGGCTTCAGAGCTTGTCCTGGTAATCGGAAACAGGAGGTTACATTAGTCCCAGGTTGTGTTGCACACAGCAATTCTATTTGCAGAATCTGTTTGCTGCACAGTTAACGGCTTCTTCAAACAGCGCACAAGTAATTTCCAAATGACATATCTCCTCTCAGTCTGCAGCTATTTTAAACCTGGCTTGCCACATGTGATGTGGCCGTGACTCTGAAGGGAGTAATTCTCCCCAGTCCCCCGCCTTCCAGCGCCGATGTTCTGTTGCCCTGAGCTGAATGCGGAATATTGAACTCTTCCAACGGATGAACTTCAGCCCAATTATTATTCAAAGAATAGTTTTAGTAGCTCATAAAACTAAACCAGCAACCCACCATTTTCAGATAATTTCCACGCAGGAAAAAAGAAACAACATGCATCCCGTGAGCCATGGCGAAATTAACCTCCAAGTTCTTATGTTAAGGGAGAGATTCAGAACAGACACAGAGAGTATTACCGATTGACTTTTGTGAAATTCTTTCCATTTCTGCTAGTAATCATTTTGTCTTCTAAACTACAAATTCCAGGGCTACTAGGAAGTAGTGGAGCACAAGTAACAATACTCTGTACATTCCCTCCGTGTGAACCTGGGTCCACATCCCCCTTGTACTGCAGTTTTACAACAGCATGACTGATTTATATCACAGCGGGCTAGAGGGAATCAGGCTCTTTTGCTTTGGCCAGTCTCCAAATATGCCATTCAGGAGTACTCTTCTTATTTGCATTCCTAACATTTACTTTAGTTTTGGGACTCGATATTGCCACTCTTGGGGTTTCTTTGGCTCTAAAGCCAGATGTGACTTTGGGTTTGACCTTTTCTTCTAAGGAGAACCAGCTAGAACTTCAGATCTAAATGGCAGCACATGACATAACTTTGAATTCCTGAGCAGAGACCCCCAACTACATCTCTATGCAGAGCTCAGTAGCATCTTCCCTCCATCTACTTTTCCACATACAGCCTTCTTGCTCCTACTATATGATAGATATATTGGGCATGAGAAAATGTTTGTCTCAGCTAATGGATATAATTTCACTCTTTTCCTTTGTATTCTTCCACTGTAAAACAGCATGCCTAGAATTTAAAGCTGGGATCACTTTCTGCTTCTCCTGATCATTTCTGCTTCTCCTGAGCTTTTCAGCTCTTGCACATTACTTAGCCCATTTGTGTTCTCTGATACTTAATGGCTCAAAGTGGCATAAAATGACCTCCAAGTTGCTGCTAGTAACCTAACAGTTGTTTCCCCTCTTGCACTCACCTAACTCTCTAGGCAAAACCTACTGTTTCGTTTTCAGTAGTCCTTATCAATAAAGACTATTTTTATCTCATTCAAAACAAATCTCACTGAGACTTTTGGGAGCCTGTAATAGTCATGTACTGACATGAATCTTAAGAATGCTTGAATTAAAACATTCACCTTGATCAATGCCAAGACTTGATGATTGCTGAATTCATAGCTGCCACTGTACTTCTGTGTTTACAGCAGAGTAACAAATGAGTGGGAAAATTAAAAAATACCCGCATTTGACAGCTGTCAGAAGAATCTCAGTTGAAGTGGGGTTTACCTGGTGAATGACTTTTCATGAATCATAACCAAAAGTAGTAAAGGTCGGGAGCAGGCACAAATCATTTGCAGGAAATGGGCAGACAGAGATAGAGGCACGAGTAGTCTGTTCTGGCATAGTAGACTGTTTCTTTTCAGCTGTTGCTAACATTAGTGCTTACATGATTGTTACTAGTGCACCTGGTAGTAACAGTTGGACAGGAATGTTCGGATTACTTGGTAAATTTTTTGTTGTTTGGAAGATGTTGATTTATTAAAGTTGAGGTTTTATTTATGTAAGGATATCAGTTTCAGGAAAACATCAGTTGGAATAGCCTTCATTCTTGTCTTCGGGAATATGACATTACAAGCACTTGGTACTTACATGAGGAGGTGTGACTACCAGGTTCAGATCCTGCACTGCCACAGTCATAGCAGAAGTGGAAATTTGGCTTTCCCACATGCATGTGAGCGTGAGATCCACCAGTCCATCCTGAAATAGGCCTCTCTTTTTAGTTGCCTATGGAGTGGCATCAAATACGTGTGTTTGCTCGCTGTGAAAAGAACACACTTCAGAAATCTTTTTTGTGTGTGCTTTTTCACTCATATTAGCATTTGCTTATGACCAACTGTTTGTCAAAAAGCTAAAAGTGAAGGGAAAGGGAAAATAAAAAAAACAAACAGGAAAATTCTCAGCATAACCTGGCTCAGCAATATCTGCAAACTCTGAGAGACAGTGGTCAGGTTGACAGCTGTGGAAAGCTGAACGCCCAGCCTCAGTGACACTCTTGCTCTTTGCCAAGGCTGAAGAAGAGAGCTCAGAGGGGACAGTATATTTATATGGAGCTGAGACCAGACCAGCCTGTGGCTGTGCCCCCAGGAGATGAGAGACATCCACACGGGCACACGCATGCAGGCACCTGTCTGATGTTTGTTTGTATCTCTCTTTGGAAGTTCCTGGGTCTTAGGGCAATAGCATTAGGTCTTTTTTTCCTTTAAGGTTTTCAGTGCTTGGATTCTAGAAACAACAGGTGAGAAAATTCTAATAGATTTTTATCAAACCTTGCTTCTATGTTCTTTTGAATTTGCTTTTATTTTTAATAATAATGCATGATTCCGTTTGATGTTTTCCAAATGCTGATACAATTAGATACAATTTCAAAATAATTATTTAAATCTTAAGAAAATTCCAATCTTGAAAATGAAGAAATGAAACAAATCCTGAAAAATCACTTTAATTCCTTGGGTTTTTTTTTCATCTATTGTTTTAGATGAAGCCTTTATAACCTCAGTGGATTTTGCAACAACATTGTCAGCTATGTCATGGAACATATTTGTGTAACTATTTAGTGAACCTGCATAAATGCTTGTGGCAGTAAATGAAGATGAAAAATGAATGCTAGGAGTGGATACAGCTGTAATGGGCCGCTACATGCTCCCCATGCCCACCACAGCTGTTGTCCCAGCCGCCTTGGCAGGCGGTAATGCTAGTTTTAACAAATAACAATTCCTTTCTTAGTCCATATCTTCCCTCAAAATCTGCACCCCATATCAGTAAAATGGCACAAAGTTATCAGACAGCTGTGCGCTCTGCTAATGAATAACTATTTGATTTGCTAGCTTTTGCTTTTATCTTGGCAAATCTGTTGTTTCAAGCCCATTGTTTCAATCAAATTATTTGATTTCGAATTTGCTGAGACCACTAGGATTTTCCCACCCCACAGCTAGAAAAAGTTGTACCAAGTCTCTTAATAGGTGTAAAGAACTAAATACATTTCTGGATTTGTTCAACATAAGCTATCCGTGTTGGGAAGGTCAACCTTCCAGTAGGCCAGGATGATGGCAATGCAAGGCCTAGGATTTCAGAAAGGATAGGATTTTCAGAAAAGTCTTCAGTTTCAGCAATGAGGAAATGCCCTTCCTTAGGAAATGGGGATCTGTGTCCCTGCGCTGCTGGTACCACATTTCTCTGAATTGCTGCAACATGTGGGTCTTCTTCTCTGGGTTTTCTGCTCAGGCAAGGCAAAGTGCAGGAGCCATAGGTGCATTGTATGAGGATGATGTTAACCAGGTCTGCTCACTGGAGATATTAGACCATCAGTTTGGAGGGACAAATCCTAGTACTTGCCCATGTTTACATCCCATTAGCTTTTCCCCTCTGAGTTCAGAGTCAGTCATACTTGATCTTGAGACTCTTGATAGCAGAGCTGCTTCTTCTGTGGACACACCAGAGCTTTGCCTAAGGCAGCCCCACAAATGGTCTTTCAGCTCCCTCCATGCAGCTCGCATTCCCCTTCTGTCTTGCTCATCTTTTACTGGGCCCAGACAGACTTCAGCACTGTGCTCATTCCTCCTCTGTTAAAGGACCTTAAGGCTAACTAACTCTGTCCTGGCCAAGTCTAAAATGAACTCCAGTAAATATAGTTATAAATATTTAAGCTTAGTGCTTTAGTTCAGTTTGTCCAATATGTCAGAAATCTACAGCAGACCCATAGCTCACTTCATTTCCCACAGTGACCCATTTTTAATCCCAAGCTTTATGAATGTTATTTCCTCTCATGTAGTTTTCTCACTCAAGTCTGGAAAATGTATTCGCCTCTCTCTCCAGCACCACCTATTTAAAAAAATGAATTTTAAATTGGAGAAGATCTCAATTTACAGCCTTGTGGGCTGAAGGAATGAGTCTAGTTAATCAAGGAAGAATGCCTTGCCAGGGCACGGATCTAACCTAACCCAGTACTAAGCCAGGGACCTATTACTACCATCTCACCCACTCGTCTATGCTGCTTCCTTCAGACCTGCTTCATCAAAGGTACTTCGGGCTCCATCACAGGACAGGAATGTCAGGGTGTGGTACCAGGTCACAGTTTATATAGCAAAGTTTCATTTCAGAGAAAAATGACTAGTTGAGTTTGGCAACCTCTCTTACCATCCCAGCCATTCTGCTAACTCTCCACTTTGCTGGCTTTGACCCTGGGGCTGGAGAGATCTGATGTGTGCACTAAGCCTTCCTAGTATTGGACTTTCTGTGAAATTACTTTTGCTTCTTCGGGGAGGAAAGATCGGTGGGGAAATAGCACTTGTTTTGTTGTAGGAAAATTTCCAGTTTGGCTTGGTTTGTATTGGTTCAAAGCCTGTGAGGATGGATTTTTAACTTTCTGCCAGGTGAAATCAATGGGTGGAAAGGTATAGAAGAAGAATAAAAGAGGAATAATCTTTTTCTTCAAGTACGGTTTGGGCTGTACTTAGGCAACAGTTTTAGGCTGATTGTCTTCTAAATCACTGTGCAAAACGATGAGGATGATTTTGGCTGTGTGTGTTCTTGAGTTTTGCTTTTTTTTTTTTGTATTATTTTGTAAATAATAGCATTTTTGAAATATACTCAGATGGGGGGGTTTGTAATAAGTCAGAACTGAGGCAGAGGCAGGTAGCTGCGAGAGCAAGGAAATGCGAAGCGAGTGCGAAGGTCCTGATCTTCTTCCACTGAATTGGGTGTCAGAGAGTGAGGGTGCAGAAAGACAGGCAGAGACAGCTCTGCCAGGCAGAGAGTGCAGCAACACAGAGCACGTGAGACTTCTGTATGCATTATTGGAAATGAAAGGTATTTTTTTTCCTCCTCCTAACCCTTATTAAGGCTTTAATCTTAATCCTATTCATCATCATTAACTTCAGCAATTGGCCAAAATATTTAAATGAGGTGAAATGAAAAGATTTAAGAGTCTACTGAAGTCTCATCAAGCCACAGAAGAATAATCTCCAAAGATTAAGAAAGCTGCCGTGACCCAACCTGTAAGGAACGAGAGGAGGAGGGGGGAGAGGGGACTTCTGAGATGAAAGTTACCAATTAGATCCTTTTACTAACAGTATTGGGTCCTTTTTTCTTCACAATAGCCAAGTGCAGAAAAAAATTACAGAAGATGAATTAAGAGTTTAAATCCAGTAAAAGGAGAAAAAAAGAAGAAAAAGAAACAGTAATATTTTAATAAGACTTAAATGAGTCTTTCAAAGGGACTGGAGAGCTCTTGGACCTGCATCTCTCCCCATTTGTGGGTGTAAAATAGGCTTTTAACTATCACCGCACTATGAAGTGCTTTGATGTTTATTCTACAAGGCCTGATTATGGTGCCTGACGCCGTTTGCTGCTTATGTATCTGTGTGTGTTTCATATGTACATTCCCCTGAGGCGCCCATTGTAACTTGGTTTCAGTTACGCTTTAGTTAATGGGCACTTAAAATAAAGTGGTACCCATTTCAGTTTAATTTTGTGAAAGGGGTGAAGGCTGTTTCCTTTCCATTTCCAGATGAAAGAGGCAGTGCTGCAGCTCCATAAGGAACCTCAAATGAATTGGAGAGCTGATAAATTTAATGATCTCATCAGCATATAAATATATATGTAAGTGCAAGCGTGTGTATGTGACTTTATATGCACGCACAGAGAGTTTATATCTGAAAGTCGTTGAAATAAAATGAGGAACTTCAGAGAGATATGGGACCTGCAAATATTAGTTTGGAACTGTGAAAGGAGGTAGGTTAATCTTTGCAGAGCTGCATTTTCAACCCTTGATTGTGCTTTTGTGACTTGCATGCAGCTGTTCTTGGGTCCATTCTGAAGACAGATGGACAGAATGATATGAGAGTCCCAATTCAGCTGCTTAAATTTAGTCATCTTATCCCATTTTAAACTCCTGAGGCCCCCTGTTGCTGCCTGAGGACAGACTGGAGCTGCTGGAAGTTCTGATGTATCAGTTAACTCCACATAGGTGTTGTGGAAACCCTAGCAATAACAGTGAAGTTCTTATTAGCTCCCTAGCCTACCCGCACTGGTAACAACAAAAGTAGCATGTAACCCCTGCTCTCAGAAAGTGAAGAACAAAAGTAGCTAGGTTAATTTTTGGAAAGCTGTTTTGCAACCCTCATTATGTGCTCGGAGCTCTAGATTTCGTTAAGAAACAAGATTGATCTTCGATTTAAACGTAAATTCAACCTCTCCCACACTGCATAAGGACAGCCATTCCTGTCTGAGTAGAGCTTTCTGAAGACAGTGTGAGGGCTGGAATCTGTGAATTCATGGAAGAGAAGCTCAGTTTGAGTTGGGGGAAATTTGCATGGCAAATGTAAGAACTTACTAGCCGGTGACATCTGTGCAATCCATATCTGTGTTCCCACTGCATAACCCTCAAAAAAAAAACAGTCCCCAGCTCTGCTTAAAATCCGTCTTCAGAATTCTTGGAAAGAAAGAAGTGGCAGGGACCTTCTGCAAACCCCTGCCAAGTGAATTTCCCTTCTGCTCCTCTTTGAGGACTGAGGCACTCGTTTCTTTTTCATCCCGTGAAAGGCCTGTATTATCCCCATCCTGGTCATCGAGTCCGTTCTAGCAAACTGGAACATGAAAATGTGCTCACTGCCTTCCTCACCCACCCAACTATGCAGCAGGCCACCGCAGGGTAAAATATCACCTCCATCAGCACACACATCCATCACCTTAATGAACAACAAAAATCAATCTCTAATTGACAAAAACATTTTTAATCAAAGTATGAGGCATTTAGAGTGCAGAAGCAGCTTTTCATCTTCTGTCAGTGTTTTCCTCTACAAGTGGAAACAGCTTATGTTTCTAGCTGGCTGAAGAGGTCAAGTGATATTTCTGAAGGGAAACAGGAGTCAATGTGTTCAGGTGATACTAGAAAAAATATGCTGGTCTTTACCCTTAGTCTCCCGAAGCTTGATTTCGGTTTGTGGGTACATGAAGAATTTATGCCAGTGGAAGGTAGAGAGTGACAAGAGCATTTTAACATAGCTTAAGTTCTCTAACCTAACATCACTTACAGTATTTTTTTCTTTATTTTTTTGTTGTATATCAAGCTCCTAGGCGCAACCTGCATTGAGATTTGCTATTGATGGCATGCCAGCAGGTGCACTGTGCCACAGAAACCAACCATGGTAAACATACAGGTAAAGAAAGTCCATTTAGCAGCACTGGTTGCAACGTAGCCTTCAGTGATATTGCCAGGACAGGACGATGACAGAACAGACAGAAGAGGTGGTAGTTGTAATGGTGAGTGCTCTACAAAATTTGGAGACAGCTGTGAATTACATATGGGTAATGGAAAGTACCTTCTGGCAGCACTGACGTGCTTTTTGCCCGGCTCAGGGAGTCCCTGAAAGATTTGTAAGGTTACTGTGGGCAGCTTGGTATCCTTGCCAGTGTTTGCAAGCCATAAAGGGCAAGGGAAGGTTCTTAGAGCACCATCTGGGCACCTTGGTCTTTCTGCCATTTCTTACAAAGGGGGATTATTCCAAGGAGTCTTTATTAATGCCAGGCATGATTTGGGCACCTTGGCATCACTGCCTATCTTTGCGATGGAAAGGTTAGGGAGAAGCACATCTCTAGTTCACACAGTCTCAGCACTCTCATCAGTGTTTCTGGGGGAGGCAGTCCAGGAGGTGCAGCAACGTTTGGCAGCGTGTGGGCCCACTGGCAGCACTGCCTTGTCCTGCGAGGGAGCAGTAGGGAGCTGCAGCAGCACCTGGTGCTGCCAGGGAAAGCTGGCACACCTTGTGGGATGGATGACGGGAGAGATGGAGAGGGAGGGGGCATCACTGCCCAGCACTGCTGCCAGTGTTTGCAAGGGAAGCAGTCCAGGGGGTTGCAGCGGTACCCGAGCACCATCTGGCCATGCTGGCACTCTTTCTGGTGTTTGCAAGGTTGGCTTTGGATAATGTCTTTTTCTGATCAAAGGCCAGCATTTTGGATGCCAGCCTGGAGTGTGTGTTACATAAATAGTTTGTGCTCCTTTCCAAATGGCTCCCACAGCCACAGAATCTTAAGAGCTCCAGAGGAACTTTAAATTGTGGCCCATTGCAGAGAAATGACACCTCCCACTTTATCAACCGGCCAGATATTTATTTATCCTGTCCTCCTTACCCCTTGGCCAGAGCGGGCTTGTTCAAAGGTGTGGAACTGTATCTTTTCTGGTTTTGAGTGTAAGGGGAAGGAGCCTGTGCAAGTCCCTCAGCATTCACCACAGCCGCTCTCTGGAGCCAGAAACTGTGTGTTCATGTTCAGTGCGATAGAGGTTGGCATTACGTGCTCTGGGTTGACATTTTTTACACTCAATCAGGCTTCTAAATGTTTCAAAGAAGATAGTGATATCAGCTCACATGTCTTATTTGTTCATCAGAAAAAAGAAATCAGCATGCTAGGATTTCCAGCTTTTTGGAACTGTTCAGGCTTTCCTGAGCTTTAAGGGTTCCTTGTACTCACAGCAGCTCACTGCATATCCACAGAGGAGATGGCAGCAAATGGTATGATGTCCAGAGAGGGGCAGAACAGGTCAATGAGCAGCCAGGTTGAGATGGACACTTTACACACACCCATGGAGCCAGCTTGCCAGCCATGTACTACCTGGTGGCTCACCCTGCCCTGAATATGAACATTTGCCCACTTTCATGAATGAAGGCAGAACTGTGAATCATTGCAGCTGTGGAGATACCAGTAAGTGTGGGGGAAAGCAGAGACTGAAACACTCTTCTGCCAGGAGAGGGGCAGGCCCAGGAGTGCTGGGCACATGTGTGGGGGGCCCAGAAGCTCTTGCATCTACTGCTTGTGTTAGTGCCCTTAAGACCACTTTAGTGATGTTTTTTTTTCCACTGGCTGAGCTAGTGCAGATGCTGTCATTCATAGAATATGCAGAGACCATCCAGGTCACGGGATTTTTTTTTTGTCAGAAGTCTTTCCTAGATTGTAGTATATGGATGTCCTTCACTTTTGAAGATGGATGAGTTCCATAGGTTGCAGGATCCCCATGTGTCATGCCAGATGTCACATTTGGACCAGAAATATGGAGGGGGAGGATGGGTTAGAAGTGAGCTTTGATTTAGGCAGAACACTTTGTAGATAATTTTTCCTTGGAAAGTGAAATGTAAAGGCATTATAACGCAGTCCCGTTTGCCAGTTTGAATCCAGCCCAGCTCAGTGATCTTGGAAAGTGCTACTGTTCTGAACCCTGTGAGATACAAAATGAGTTGGTTGATTCCATCTGGTTTTAGTGGACAGCTTCACATCATAAAATCCACCATTTCAAATGGGTCCCCTTGTCACCAGACACAGCAGAGAGGCTGTGGGCTAAATGGAACAGTGGAAGTGATTTAACCTGTTGCCCCTAGACCAGAGAACCTCCATCAGGATGGGATCCAGAAGAGTCAGACTACATGATTACCAGGTTAAATGTTCTGAAGCATCATGACAAGTTTGGGGGCCATTTGCTCACAACACGATAGATCTGACTTTCAGAATATCTAAGCAGAAACTCCAAAAAGCTTCCAGAATGTAGTGGCTCTAATTCTGAGATTTTAGTCTGAGATTTCAGCTCTTATTTATTTATTTCAACTTGGCATTTTGCAGAGACAGATAAAGAACTATTCTACAAGTAGTGCTGCTACTCCTCCCTATAAGTAACAAGCTGAGTCCTCGAGAGGTTGATACAGTTAAGTTTGTGAGATTGTGCAGGTGTGTGTGTGCACGTGCGTGTTTCTGGTTACAGTTATGGCAGCCATATCAATACTCCCTCTCTACTAATCAAGCTCCCTCTCGGCCAGTTTGACTAACAAAAATTTACCAACCAAGCAGCCAAGCAAAGCAAAGAGATTGAGAAAAACAGCATCAGATGCAGCCTTGCGAAGAGCCATTGGCATCACTCATCCCTCAGCAGTCTGTACCATTCACCTCTTCTCTTTAAGCCTAGAGACAACCTTTCCCAGCTTGCAATGCTTTCATAACATTAAATACATCAGCTTTCCTCCTACTCCTTGGGCAAAGGCAAGCATGCTCTCCAAGACTTGTCTTTAGGAGACTTCAGGTTTCAAAATTCCTTTTTACTCTGTAGAAATTGATGCTAAGCTTGAAAAATAGCTGTTATATTCAGGCTGTTTGCTGTTCCTTCCAGAATAGGATAGCTCCAGGTATTGCTCCCAGAGGAATGAATTACCCTGTCCACTTTAAGGTGGAGTTATGAACACATCCACTGGGAGCATGCATAACTACCACATAGACTGAGATCTTTTCTATTCTTCAAGCTGAATATAATTTCAGCCTGTCAGTCCTTATCATATCCCCTCTAATCATGCAAAAATATTTCCTCCTCTTCTTTCTTTCATCCTGCTTGTAGACTTATCATTTTCCCCTTTAGCCTTCATTTAGTCACAGTATTCACATTGTATTATACATTCTCTATACAATTAAATAGGGAAATTGTCACCACAGGATGTCTGGGAGGCCAGACCTATGAACGGGTTCAAAAGAGATTACAGGAGTGCATGGAATAGTCCATCAAGGGCAGTTAAACTCAGATATGTATATAAACATTGGCTCAGGAAATCCCTAAGCCTTATGATGCTGTGTGGTGTGAGAATATACTAGGGAGAAGCATCACATATCCTTTTTATTATTATTTCTTTTTATATTCCTTTCTTAGGACATTTGCTACTGGTCAGAGTCAGAGACAGACTGATGGCTACCAGGACCTTTGGGCCTTATACCAGTGCTTTTTTATTCATAAGAAGTTTGGGCTGTTTATCAAATTATGATTAAAACACCTTACTCTATTGTTATGTTTTTCATCCTGTTTAAGATCTTGCGGTGAAAAGAGCAGTAGAAGATCTGGTGAGGAGTCAGTGACTGGTAGAATATGTGGTAGCGGGCCCAGCATATCAAACTATGGACTGAATTCCTATCCAGACCAGGCAGGCATGTGCTATTTGGTCAACAGTATCTAGTTGCTTCCTGGGCAGTAGTTTCTCAAGGTTAGCACAGCTGAGATGGTAAGGAAATAGCTCCAGTAGGTTTGAGGGACCCTTAGGATGCAAGGAGTTGAGTTCTGCCTATGTGCCCAACGTGTACATCTGACTGGTGCTTCCAGCAGCCTCCCATTGGCCTCCATGCAATCCCCAGGGCTCCCCATGCAGCTGGGAGTGTGTGTCCTTCATTAAATTTATGCTGTTTGTGGTTGGATACCATCAGAAAGAGAAACCCACAGGTTTCCCTTATGAACCGTGAGTGTCCCTTTCTGCTGGTGTCCAACCCTCTCTCGCTCACCTTGCGGTCACAGATCTCCACCCTGAGATTTACATCTTTTAAAACCTTCCTTGTTTTCTCCACAGATCTTCTTGATTTTGCACACTGTAATTATTTGTGCTCATCACTGGTACTGCCTCAAAACACTTAGTTTTCAAACAAGGCCTTGCTTTGCTAGGGGCTATACAAACCCAGAATAAAAACAATCTAAATGCATTAGCTGTATGTTTTTCTAGATGGATCTCAGTTGTTACCATATTACAAATCTTTGGGGATGGGAGAAGGTTTGTTAAGATTTTTATGGTTTTAAAATGCGCCAGAACGCAGTCTTTTTTCTTCTTGTTCTCTTGACTCATTTTTTACAGTCTGTTATGACAGTGTCCTGAAGATGCATGTTTCTGCTTTTTACCTTAGAAATATGATGATTTTAAAGCCTTCCTTTCCATAATCTGAATCATCTTTTAGCACAGGAAGAACAGAAAGAATATCCCGCCCACCTACCCAAAAACTAAAGTATATTTGTAAAAGTGCCACAAACCAGATTTTCTTCATTTGCATGTGAAAATGTCAGATTTTGATCCTTAACTTCCCAAGGTGGAAGGAGCTGTTGCTCTGTGACTTCAGCCCATTGCCTTTTTGCTATCCTCTCTCTTCCCCTCTCCACTCCCAGTGAATATGAGCTTCAAGATTTGATTCTTTTTTTTTTTTTTTTTTTTTTTTTTTTCTAGGTCTCGTGCAGTTACCAGCTAGTGGGAAAAGGGTCAAAAATCTGGGGAGGCATTAGTGAGGAAATACCCTGGTGTGACCGGGAACTGTTTTAAAGTTGGGATACTGATTTTATGCCATCTTCTTCATACCCAAAAGAAAGGAAGGTGTAATTTTGGCAACTCTGTGATCCATTTATTTTGACCCAAAATGCAACCTCAAGGTCCTAGGAAATTGCAGACAAGGTAGGGGAGTTTTTAAAACAATAATATTAGTATTTCTGAGGCTGCACAAAGTTGAAGAGTGAATGAATGAAGTGGTGCATAGCCATCTTTTACCTTTCTTACTCTCTTTCTTTCTTTCTCTCCTCTCTGCTGAGCTTACATGGTTAACCTGGTCTGTTAGTATTTTCTTATAAATGGAACAAAGAGAAACCCCTGTATCCATTTAAAATTTTGAAGCTGCCTTTATGCATCATAAAAAATTGATAAAAGAGCACAAGCACAACTTTGTTTGTTTTGGGTTTTTTTGCTTTTCAGTTCACATTTAATGAAGTAATTACAGTGAAATACTCTCAAAATTCAAGACCTAATTAAAGCAAAGAATAAAACCTCAATTGATCCATTATTTAGATTGGTGAGAAGTGAGCGAGAAGGAGCAATGAAAAAGTTAGTACATTATGGGAGGAATGAAGCACGCTCCCTCTTGGGGAATACTGATATGAAGAAGGCCTTGGGATGATAACAGCCAATCAGGGATGTGTTTAAATCATTTACTAAGAGCTCATCTTCAAGCAAATAAGCACCGGGCAAAAGCAAAGCTATCAATCAAAAAGCAAGCTTCTCCCAAACAAATATAGGTGTTGCCAAATGTCTTTGAATCAGAAATTGCCTAGCCCACTATCTTCCTTATGGCTGATTAGCACCCAAATTACATCATAAGTAGGGGCTCTTCACTCACCAGTGAGGCTTCTTTCCCTTTCTGGATGGGCATAATTTGACTTAGAGAGCTGCCTGGTGCTTCTGTTTCTCATGCATTGTGAATAAGATGGCAGGTTTGGGTCTAGCTTTGCAGGACGCATGGAAGTGTTAGCAAGGGGGATTTATAGTGGCAGGAGCTCGTCTGTGCCCAGGCAGGATGCAAGGCCGTCGGCTCTTGGGACAGAGCATGTGGCACTAGTTGCCGTTCACCATCTGCTCCATGGTGGCCAGCCAGGAGTAGCTGTGTCATAGGCCAGTTCTTACTTTCTAAAACCAGTTATCTTACTTTCTGAAACATCTCCCATATTCACTAAAGTACTATCTTAAAGTCCTGTGTAATACCCTGCAGCGTTCAACATTCCTCCATCTGCCTTGTTATTCCCATTGCATTTATGCCAGATTGATACTGGTTCAGATTTGTTCACTGCGTTTGTGTAACACTTCTGCAAAGCAACAGTTTTGTGTGTATGTGTGTTATCTGAGCCAGTTGTATGCATTTTCAGGTTACCTAAATCCAATTCTCTGTGATTCCCTGTGCACTGCTGTAGAAAGAGTGTTTTACTGAACAGCCACACTGGAGTGTGTGTCTTGCCATAGCAGACTGGGGAGTCCTTGTCCCTGAAATACTCCAAGAGCAAGATGGAAAAACATCTCTCTGGAATAATATAGGTGTTGGTGATCCTTCCTTGAATCACAAGATATGTTTCTTGGGGTGCATTTTAATATTTTCAACTTTCTCAATTTTCTGATGCTTTTAGTACTATTAGTGCTCAACATATCATTTTTAAGGTGAAAATGAATGTTACCCTCTCTTTTCATGAGACAGTTTTTCAAATTCTGCTGGTCTGGAAACAATCAAGGTATTTTTACCAAAATAAGTACCCTGCCTTCTCAGGCTAGCAAATGCCCATGATCTTCACTGTGAGCTGTGGGTACTCAACACTTCTGAAATTCATTGGTCCTCCTTGTGTGCCTAAGTTCAGGCAAACTCTTTTGAAGTCATTGGCATTTTTATTTGGACATAGGTGGGAGAAGAGTGCTTTTACAGTATCTCCAGGAACAATCTCATCTGAATAAATGCCTTAGACTAGAATTTATGTATGAATTTCAATTTGGGAGGAGCAAAATAAAACTGCAGGAAAGTTACAGTTATATGTGTGTGTCTAATACTTGAATGTAGTTAGTGACTAAGCCCCTTCTGCTTGCAGACCTGCAAGAAGTGATGGAGCAATTTTGGCTCTGAGCTTAGAACTCCCAAACTGATTGAGATCATTTCTTCCATATGTGAATATACGAAGAAGGTATTTTTTATTTCCCCTGTGAAAGGCAAAGTAATCCAGTTGTGTCTTCCTAATGTTTTTTGGGGAGGCAGTGTGGCTCCAGGTTGCTCCCTGTAGCAGGTGATAGCAGAAAAGCTACAATTTAATCCTTGGAACAGCAAACCAGCAGTAATCGTTTGCAGGAATGGTAGGAAAAATTCTGCCTCTTCCAGTCAGCTGTAGATGCTTCAGGTCACAAGTTTCTTACACTTCTGTTTAATAAATATGCCTTTAGACATGTGCATGAAAGTCAAAATAAACACCAGTCTTAACTGCCTTGTGAAAATGAGCTGTTATGGTCTCAGCTGGATATGCATCTGAATGAGTACTGAATAAAGAAGGGCAATAAATGCTGACTACATGACAGCTTTTGTGTCTTTTCAACAAATTTCAAAGCAATAGCCCCCAATTCTTGCAAAATCCAAATGTTCCATTTTTCAAAAAAAGTAATTCTTGGGTTTGTTTCATTTTAGAATGATTTTTTTAAATAAAATGGCTAATCATTTTAATTAAATATTTGAAATAGAAAATGTATTTATAAATTTGAAACAAAACTCTTGCTGACATTCCAAAATCACCAGCAAACTGGAACATCAGTCATGCGTCTGCACAGTTTAACCGTATCAGTGTAGCTAAGGACAAATGACATTCAACACTGCGCCAGCAGCAGTGGTTAAACTCCATAATTGTTTCTTTTATTGCCCCCTTTGCAAAGATTTTAAATCCCTTGTTATGCAATTAGCTCCTCTTTTCCGCTAAAGGCTCTTGTCTCCTGTGACAGGCCCTCTGATTACAAAATGTCTGCTGCAAACTCAGAGTGGCAGCAGATTCAAGGCGAGGAAATCTGCTTCCTCTAGTCATTACCTGAGCAGATTGGAGTGTCTCTCTGAGCTGTAATGGGCAGAGGCAGCGGGTGCAGCCAGGGTTCCCACAGGCAGACGGTTACTGGCCATGGTCTTCTGGTTCTGTGTCCTTCAAGCCTGCAAATTCCTTCCCTCCTTTCTCTGGGACTGCATTTTTGGAGGGATAAAGGGCAGGGTGCCACTGGCAGAGGGGCGCTGTTTTCAGGGGCAAGCCAGCGAGGAAGGTGGGTCAGCTTTTTCTTTTAGCTGGTGGCAGTTTTCCTTCTGCTCACTTCTATCTCAAGAGATAAGCCCTTTGCTCCGCTTTTCATTGTCAGCCATGAAATCAGCTACCATTTCAGAGCACCTCTCAGTAGCTTTCAAATGCCTTTGACGCATTTTGCCTAAACAGGAGACTGCTGAGAATAGCAGCTAAATCTTTAAATCTGGTTTCACACTTAGTCGTCTTTGTGACTTTAAGTTTGTTGTTAGCATAGCTTGTGTTCCAGGTCACCGACAGCCTGGGATTAATACGCTAAGACTGGGTATTAATATGAGCAACTAGCAGTTTTATTGAGCCTCTCTACTCTCACAGGGGATCTAAACTAACTAAATCTCCAAAGACTTGCCCAGAGTGCTCTGTGTTTTCTGTAATGCCTGGCATGGATTGGGGAAGGAGGAGCATGTCTTTTCCATAAGATGAAGGGGAAAAGTGAAGTAATGCCTGGATGTTATTGCATCGTCTTTTCTTTCTTGATAGCAGACCAGCAAAGCTTTTTGGCAGGATAAGGCCTAGAGTCCTTTTTTCTACAGAGTGGTACAAACAGCACACTGACTTGTTGCTAGTATGGGCACTGATTTTCTTCTCTCTATCCTTCCTTTCCTCCTTGGGGCTTAATGAAACCATTCACTCAACTGACTTTTCTCCCTCCTCCCCTTCATATCCATCTGTCCACTCCAGGTGGCAGCTCATCTGGGTGAGAGTGTACCTTCAGTATCAGGGCTCTTGCATCAGTGACATTTCCTGAGTACAGCTTGTGTTGGATGTGTTGCAGATTAATTATTATGAGGTTTGGAAAACGCCCAGTTAAGATGGGCAAGAAGAGAAATGCTTGGTTTTGACCAACTGCTTAACAATCCCAACTGTGTATGGCACTCTAAAACAGGGGAACATTGTGTGTGTGTTTGGGTACCTAATTATTTGATTAAAGCATGTTCCTAAGCACTTTACAGGTTGAATGTAATGGCTGCATATTACATGATAATCCAAGTGATGATCTGCAGTCAGAAATTGTCTTCTGCAACTCATCTTCCATTGCCTTGAGCTGTGAAGTTAGCTCAACCGGGGGATTTTGTCATAAAAATATAAGGACCCAAATTATCTGGAGAGCTGATGCTTCCATAGCAGGAAGAGCAAATGAAAAATTCCTAGGGACAGCAAATAGCTTTAATACTTTTTTCTTAAAGAACAACATTCTTTCTCCATATCCTAAGGCATTTGCTTTCTCTGTTTATTTTTCTCAACCTATGTTAGATGAACATCCCTGTTTCTCAACAGTCTCCAGACTCCTTTCTCGCCTTCTCTAGATTTTCTCTAAAGCTCTGAGACTTAAGCTACTTTGAATGCTTTCTCATTCTTTGGACATCTTGTCACAGTACCGACCAAATGTGATTATAAGACGTCTTTGTCCTGCAGGACTCATTCATTTGCTGACTATACCTGTTTATACTTTGGTTTGGTAGGCAAGAAGTCACAAAACTAAATGGTTCCTAAATTCTATCTGTAATTGCCATCCTACCAGGACATCTTCACTTTCAGATGCTGTCCACTTGTGGTTCGGCCACTGCTGAGTTACATTGGGCTTAGCTTTTATTTCTTCACAGACTCATCCAGCAGACCTCCTAATTCCTTCTGCTCATCTCTCCTTACATACTGTGTCCTTTCTTAGATGCACAGCTGTGTCAACCAGGTCTGCTGACACTTAGGCAGGTTGACTTTATTTTACCACAAGGCTCTCAAGTTTCTTCCCTTTTCATGTCCTGTCCATTTCTAAATATACCCTGGTCTCTCCAAAATGAGAGCTGAGGGTAGATTACAACATTGTGCTCTGTCCTTCAAGTCAGATCTCCACTGGTCTCCACTGGTCTCCACTGTAGAGATTTGCCACATCTACAGATTTGCAGGTCACTCTTGAATACTAGGAGACTGTGTCCAGCTTTCCAGCCAGGCTGCACTGCCACCATGCTCATCCCAGTTACTCTGATGGAGCACATTTCTGCTCTGCTCTGCTACTGGAAGAGCCAAGGTACTCCACACCACGTGCTTGTGCAGTACAGGTTTGTGCAGGTTTGTCCATGGCATCTGCTCGCTCCAACTGCTGGCTGAGTGTGTGGCGAAGAGGATGGGCAAGAAAGGATTATATTCATTACAGTATTAAATAAATCAGGTGGAATTAGCTCCAAGCAGAAAGCAGCATCTGGCTTTTGCAATGTTGTGACAGGCTCTGCCAATTATGAAATGCAAATAAATTTCGTCTGACTTCCATAGGCTCCTAGGCCATGACAGGCCTGGAAAGTCTGTTTGGCAACTTCCTTTGATTTTGTCCAGTAAATCTGCCCTCTCCTTGAGCCTCTGAGGGCTTCTTGACTCTACAGAAGAGCAGCTGTTCTTCAAGTCTGTTCTCTGCCAAGGCTGTAACAATAGGGACTTCCAGACTCCTCCTTGTATCCTTAAGACGTGAATCAGAGGTGAGGAAGAACTTTGTTTAGCTCTATTCTTACTACTGATAGCAGGTTACTGATTTAGCTGGTAGCTGTACTTCTTTTTTTTTTTTAGTGCTGAGACCAGCAAAATGAGGCCATGGTACCAACACCATGGCACTTGCCCTAATTATTCTGCAAGGTTAATTTGCTGAGGCTGTGCGGGTATGTGTTCCTGACAGATTGATTCCTTTGTATTATATTAGCTGAGGGAGGACCCTGAGTTTCATATGTATTTGGGGGAGGGTGAACAATTAGAGGGAGGAGATCTTTTGCCATGGTTGCATAGGCAGGTCAAGGTTATGCTGAAATGAAATTACAGTTGAAACACAAAGGGTAAATCCCCTGTTAAGGGGCACCAAGATGGATCAAGATGAAAAATGTTGAGGAGGAGATGGGCTCTTAGAAATCAGATGATAATGGACCTGTAGGGTGTTCAACCTTGACATGAGAAAGTGGGGAGAACAGAGCTGTGTATTTGCGTGGGTATGTACAGAGCAAATTTTAGCCAAAGCTCATTTGACAAAGAGTGTGACTGTAACTGAAAGTTTGGAAGATTACTGTCCAGTGTTGAGGGCTACAATACAGAACTCCTCTTTACCTGAGGACACAGGACTCTAGACAGCAAGCTGAAGATTCAGCTATTACAGAAGAAATGCTAGAGGATGGTATAGATCAAGATCAGAGCTGATCAGACTTCTCAATAGAATTTTTCTCCTATTCCAAAAACTGTCATGCATACCAACCTAAGGAGCCAGTGTTCAAAGGATACTTTCATGCTAACCTTGTTAGAGAATGAGATGGCTGCATTTGCTATAGAAGAGGCTAATCATCGGGTAGTGATGTTTTAGAGCATATCTCAGCAGTTATCAGAGAGATCTCAGCAGAGCATATCTGAGCAGAGCAGGAAAGAGAGCTGCAGAATAATTTAGAAAGGACAAAATGGTGATTCCAAATGTATTTGTGAAGTTAGAGACAGAAGATGAAGGCAACTGGTGAAGACCATGAAACGTTTATGCTTTTTATAGAAGAAACCAGGTGAGCATGTTCACCTCACAGTGATGTCACCTTGTCTTCATAAAAGAGCATATGCATGTTCATCAGTGGGCTGCCAAACTGGAGAGCCTTGTTCTATTGCTGCTGAGGAGCAATGCCGGGGGCCTGAGCACAGCTCCAAGTACCTAGGCTTTCTTCTGTCCAGACCTTAGGAGCTGAGTATAAACATCACTTGCTTAGGATCAGAATTTTCAACCCTTCATAGAAAGCTTAGGTTAGGTGGAAAACTGCTGATGAGTTAGCAGGGGAGCTCTTCTTTTGACTCTAGCATAACTTGTTCTGTAGCACAGTGTTAGTGATTTCTCCCTTGCTATGATTTCAGGCATATGTCTGAAATTCTGCCTACTTAAGGACACCATGCTGCTTGTCATAAGAGTAAAGATACTAAGGAAAACTTCCACTCCTGGGCAATTACATTCTGCCTCCGAAACATCCCGTCCACTTTAGTATAAAATGCATTATTTTCTGCAGACAGGAACAGGCAGGACAAGAAGTCTACTGATAAGCGGTTTGTGTTGGATTTGGTGCCATCCAGTATGCTGAGCTGACTTTCAAAACAAACTCTCAACTTCATGTAACTGTTGAGAAGGCTGCATCCCCAAAGAACTGCTGTGATCTCTCACCCAGGCCATATCAATCAGAGGATAGAAAAAAAAAGTATGTTTTGCCTTGCATTAATCCAGAGCCAGACTGTGAAAAATATCTGTGAGGTGAGTTGGAGGGCAAGAACTTCCTGGGTGCATTTTATGATTAACAATGATAATAATAACAACAACAATAATAACAACAAGTTGTGTTTTGAAAACTCTATAAAAATATACTTCTCCAGGAGGAAAAAATACATGAAGAAGAGAGCAAGGGCTTCCAGGAAGGTGAATCTGAAAAAAAAAGGTCTTCAGGATAGGCTTTAGGGAGTGGAGCTTGGAGCTGAAGGAAAGAAATAGCATTGCAGCATCTGAAGCAAGTGAAGCCAGCTTGAAATATATTTAGAGCAACAGGTTAACTTCTGCTGAACATTAGAAGGGCTGAGAAGGGAATGGTGTCTTCTTCTCACAGAGGCAGTGGAAGAAGAAGCTTTTGGCTGTCACACAGAGGCTCACATCCCCATGGGGCTAGCAGTGCGAAAGAAGCAGAATGTCCTGGAAGTGTTTTCCAGGATGCCCAAGAAAACCACTTCTAGTTTGCAGAGGAAATAACCCAAATGTTGAATACAACTGATTTACAACTATATACAACTCACTGCCCTCCCCTTTACTTAGTTTAGGTCAAAGTCAGTTGCTTGGAGCCATTAAAACAAAGACGTGTCTTAAAGCTGACTTGGTATTTGTAGCATAAGAAAAGAGAGAGAGAATGCTGCCTTGTGCTCCCAATAAAAAGCAAATTTTAGACATAAACTATGGAAAAGGAAAGCACAAAGATTAACACCTAAAAGCACCAGTAGCAGGGAACAGAGGTAAGGAAAAGAGATTTGAAATCATACAGAAGGTGAAATGTGCTATGTTTGTGGAAAGGTGGGAACTGTGACAAATTCAAACCAAGTTGATGCTTTATTATATATTTTCCCTTGACCCCTAGAGAATACACAAATAAAATCAATTAATGGACCTTGAAGAAGAATCACTTCAAACTGTTCAATTAAACCCCGCAATGCAGAGAACAGAAGGGAAAGGGGAAAAAAACAATAAATACATCCTAAAAAATGGACTTGTCTGAGGCGCCTGGGCCCCGACATGCACCATTACTGACGGATCGAATCACACTTCCATTAACACCATAATCTTATAGACTCCACAGGCCGTAAAAAAGGGATTTACTTTAATCAGGTTTGGTTAGGGCTGAATTTGAAAAGTGCTACAAGTGAAATAAAACACGACCTCGTCCCCCCTTTGATTTTCTTTCTTCTCACTCTGACTCTAATTTACAATTTGCCAGCTGCCAAAGGTGCGTTCCTAATGGCTGCGATCCACCGGTGTTTGTCACACGCTCTCCCTTAGTGTGGCGGAAGTGATTAGGAAGAACATAGACCTTTCCGTATCCACTCGCTGAACAAAAGACGAGGACATGGCAGCTCCTTTCATGCAATCTTTAAAAACACTTTGGAGTTTCCCATATCACCCCCTTCACTCTTTCCCTGACCACCACAGGAGTAATATTTGATCACCTAGTCCATGACTGGAAAGGGAATGAGGAGGTGGAATGACAGGTTCGAGGGCAGGAGGATGCCCCTGGGCTTCTAGGCATGAATAATGACCACCCCCAATGAGAACAAAGTCACAAGATGTCTGAGTATTGTTTCCCTTCCCTTCCCTTCCCTTCCCTTCCCTTCCCTTCCCTTCCCTTCCCTTCCCTTCCCTTGTTTTCATCCTCTGCACCATGCTTCAGACTACTCAATTTATCATGTGGTACCATCCATCCAGGACAAATCCAACACATTCTGTATGCAAGGACAGAGCTATCAAGTGTATGTTTTGTTCTGTTGTCCCTGTAGTCAGGCCCTGACTATCTCTAGTGATTTTATATATATTTATATATATATATGTATATATATATGTATATATGTATGTGCTATTTAGAGAGGTGTTGTAGTGGGGTGGTTGCTAATTATAAAGGAAGCTAACTTCATTTTTAATCAGCGGGCTATCCTCCATTGGGTTATATTGTACTTCTCTACGAATTATGTTCCTGACCATGGCAATGCTGGCACTCAGGTGGCAACAATGAGAAACTGCAGATCGTAACGGTCACCTTGTTTTTTTACCTCTAGGAACAGAAACAAAACAAAGGACTGTCATCTCAGAAAAGCTGCCACTGCCTGTGCCAGTGCGCATTGCACTTACCTCTGACAGTATCTACATTACAAATGGTCATCTTGGTTACAGGTTGGGTGGGGAACAGCCCTAAGTGCTCTGCGACAAAATTAAGTCGTAGTGTCTATGTAGGCATCTTCTAGGTCAGCAATGGCGTAAGAACTGCCTTGTGAAGCTCAAAGTATGCAGGAGTATCTTGAAACCCAGCAGAGTGATTGAATAAAATCATCTGTTCCATAGAGTTGCAGCTCCATGAAGTTTTCCCTTTTCACACGCTATTTTTCCTCTTCCCTTCACTGACCCACACCCATACGTGTGTTCAAATAGATGTGTTCTTTTGTTTAGCTGGAAAATGCTTCATCTCTGCAACTTTAGAAATGCATGCACAGAGGCTGGATTTATTTCTCACGATTTGCATGATAAAATTTTGAGACTGAAAAGAAAATGGTGAGAGGAAGGAGAAGAGTCTGGGCATTGCATGAAAGATGAACAAGTAAACAGCCATTTTTGAGTTCCTGTATGCTGGAATTGTGAGGAAACATGATTTTTAATCCAGTTGGGAAAGGCTGATCCTGGGGAGTTATACTGGAGAGACCAAATGCTGCTCTTTTAGGTCTGTAGTTCTTGATGACTTATAATAAAAAGGCTGAAGTACACCTCACACACCTACATCTGAAGCATAGTGCTCCTCTGATGGGGCAAAAAAAGTGACTTGTGAGAAAATTACTTGTGGTAAGCGTTTTGCTGTCTTCTCTCCTTAAAGTGAGAGAATTTGCCACTGTTCAGAAAATCTAAGGAGGAAAAGTGTGCAAAGGAGCCTTATAGGTTGACCCTTGCTACTTGCACATTGGGCAGTATTTTCACGGGCAGCAGGGAGAGGATTTTTAGGTTGTTCCAGTGTAACCAGAAGTGAGGAATGACAAATGAAAGAGGAGAACACAGGTATTAGAAAGGACAAGGAGTGAAGGGAAATGCAGGAAAGGGGAGAATGAAGGGGTGGAAGGAATGCCTGCAAAAGACAATATTAATTTAGAAGGACAGAAGGACATACTGACATGGACATGTTGTTATATAAGCCATATATGTATTTTTATGTGTATGTGGATGCAAAGAGGGAGGAAGACAGAGAAGGAGAAACTTAAGGAAGAGAAGTCAAAGAAGAATAATAAAAAAAAAAAAAAAAAAAAAAAAAACAGAAAGAGTTTAAATGAGAGTTTGGTCCTGAGAATGCAAGGCTGATGTTAGCAACTGATACTAAAGAAAGGTAAAGGAGGGGAAAAAAGGAATAAAATTCACTTTAAAAACTCTCCAAGTTTAAAAGCTCCCCAGAGGCTTTGTAATAGAAAAGGGCTTTTAAGTGCTATTTTTTCTCCTGTTTTTCCTTTGGGGATGTCTCAGAGGGATGATTTATTGTCTAACGTATTTAAAGTGACAAGGCCAATTTTGGAGCGCTTGCCGCAGCGGTGCCAGCAGCACTTTCCGTGGCACTGCGGAATGCACCCTCTGCCGACGGCTCCTCGGCGTGGGGCTGCACCGCTGCTCTCCAGCAGCGCAGCAAGCCCAGGCAGGCAGGCAGGCAGGCTTGCGCATCGTACTGGCAGGGGGATGCCTTGCTGGGGCATTTCCGTCTTCGCTAATGAAAATGGGGCAAAAAAAAAGGAGGTTGGAACTGTGGAAGGAGACAATGATTAGAAGCTGCACCCCATTCCTGCAACCAAATGAGGTATTTTGGGTGTCAGGGTTTGGTCTCCTTTTCCTTGCCGTGTTTCCTCCCACTAGGTACTGGCCCAGTTGGTGTGCTGGAGCCCTGGCTTCTTCTAAGTGGTCCATAGGCCATTTTGGCCTGTTCTGTTCATTGACAACTCGTGATATCTTACTCACTTCGCTTGGTCGATTCCTGCAGAGACTCACACTGAGACATGACTGCAACCTGTTCTCTCCAGGTCGCTATAGCAGGTAGTGCAAGCAATCGCCTTCACCTTTCCAAGGAGAGCTTAAAAAAATCTCAGGGCTAAGGATTTTTTGTATTTAATATTGAGCCTGTATTTACCTTCACACTATTACACTTATATTTATATTCCTTAATACAATTCTTCTACTTTCTTGGTATTTACACACTTGCAGATGGTTAATCTTACCCCTTGCCAAGCAATACATTTTTAATTATTTTAATCTCTACTCATATGTCAGTGCTTCCAGACCCTTAATCTTTTTTTTTTTTTTTTTTTCTGCTGCTCTTCTACGAGTTCCCTATGCTCATCACCATCTTCTGTGAATGTGTGTTATATGCGTTGCCCAGAACAGAGGGCAATACTCCAGGTGCTGTCCTACCAGATCTAACCAGCGGGCTAGTACCTCCTCAGTGTGTAATGTGATATTTCTCTGCAGATGAAGCACAGCACTATGTTAAGTTTTTTTTTTTCTCCTGTTACTGCTGCCCTAGAGTATTGCAGACCTGTAACTAATTTGCTGTCCACTATCTTCCACAGTCCCTATTTTCCAAATCTGTTTCTATTTTAATGTCCTGTTTGTTTTTCCTCATATATACTAACCTGGATTATTCTAAACCGATTCTCATTTTCTCTGCTGCTCCCTACTCCTAATCTTTCCAGATTACCTCGTCAAATGTGTTTCCATAGCATTGGGCAGTGGAAGGAGCTTATTCCTGTTTCTGTAGACTTCTATTTAGTTTTTGATATCCTCCTCCTTCCAATTACTTGTGCTTGCCTGCCTGCTCACTGCCTCCCTGCAACTGTGCCCCTTGGTCGCAAATGCAAGTCAGGCAGCTGTGGCTTGTCTCCGCAGGAGCCAAGAGGAATGTCTTTGACCTGCAAAGCAGCAGCGGCAGCCACCTCATGCTCTGCTTGGCCATGTTAATGCCGCGCGCGCCAGCCAGCTTTGCATGTTCTAAGTACTGCATGATGCTTCCTCTAATATTCAGTCTGAGCATCACTGCTTCTCCCAATCACCCCTTGCACTTAATTGACCAATAGAGCTAGACATATGGAGGATCGAATCACAAACCCAAATCAGCAGTTGTCAGAGGAGATTAATTCAAACAGGAAGCTACAAAACACTTGTTTCTTTCTTTTTTCTCTCTCTCTCTTTATTTTTTTCTTCTTTCTCTCAAGCTCCAGAGGAAGAAATGATTATTAATATCCCCAGCTGTACACTCAGGCAGATGGCAGTGACTCTGATGCACTGTCTCTACCCAGCTTTCCATGCAAGATCTTTAGCGTTTGAGTGACACTAGGAAATTACTAAAGGAGGGAAAGAAAGAGGAAGCTGTATTCATACAGCCTAAGTCAAAGCTTCGAAGTTAGATTAGGCTGTGTTAAAAGGATAGTCTGTCTTAATTCACGGTACAGTCAATGCAGAGAGACAGGTGCTCTGAATTGCCCTCTAGAGATACTTGCCTCTCACTACTGACTCTTCAGGAAGCCTGGAGAGATGAACATCCTAATTTAGGTGCACAAACCTTCCCTCTCTCAGCTGCATTGTCCTCTATATTGTGCTTAGGGGTCATTGGCTCTGAGACAGATCCACTGAGGATGCTGAGGCTGCGTCCTGCACAGAGATCAAGGTCCTTCAGGTGCGCTGCTATGGGCTTCTGCGCTGAGAGGTGGCATTTGTCCACCTCCCATGGCACTGCACCATTACGCTGCTCTGGAGTGACCTTCCCTTGCAATGTCACAATGTAGCTGTCCCTTGTGACCTTTGCTGTGTGATGGTGATGTCAGGCCTCGTGCTGCCATTTAACAGCCACCCTTTAAACCAGTTCAAGAGGTGGCAGGCTCTCACCAAGAGGACAACTTGGACTCAAGACTGCGGTGGTGGTGAGGTCTGTGATTATGGCAGCCACTGGGGCTTAAAATCAGGGCTCTGGGTTTCTGGGCATCCACACTCCTAACTGTTGCTTTGAATTTGTGAATATATGTTTTTTAAGGGACAGTTCAGAAGGGTGACCTACTTATACAGCACCTAAATGGGACCTAAAGAAGACTTCTTCCTCTTCCCATTTCCAGGTGCTTGATGGGCAAAGCTGAGCAAACCACCCCCTTCTCCCCGCATCCTGCACAGCTGTAGCAGGAACTGCAGGTGCAGGCTGGGTGAGGGGTCCCAGAGTCATTGCAGGAGGACAGGCCCTTTCCTCCTGCGGGGCTACAGATACTCCCATAGCTGCTGCCCTGCAGAGGCTGAGCGCTGGCCTAGTAGTGAGGCCCTTGCAGCAGCCCACTAAGCAAACAGCTTGCCCTGGTAGCTGGATTAAAAGGCAGAGCACAAAGAGTTGGGTTAACAGGTCAATTTGCAGCACTGTGCTACCTGAGTGTGCTACCTGAGTGGTACCTGAGTTGTTAAATGAGTTGTCTGGTAGTTGTGGGATTAGAGCAGAGCATCTCCAAAGCAGAGGTAGTCCGTGACTCCTGTTGTGGTAGCAGCCCTGCTGTCTTCATGGGGGACCATGCTGGGGGCTTGTTGCCAGGGTCGGTGGTGAGGGGACTGTGGTGGAGCACGTGTGCAGAGTGGAGAAGGGCTTTGGGCCTGAAGGATGATGCAGATAGCTGGGAGCATGCGCTCGACCTGCTTATGGTTTGCTAACCTCTCTGGCAGAGGAGCAGGTGAAGGAAATAACTGTTTTGAGAAAGAGACTAAAGATGAGTTAAGAGCAAAGTAGAAACTTAACTTTGTGCTGAGAAGTGGCTGCAGTGTGGTGCTGGTGAAGAGCTGTGGGCAGCAATGAGAGCGTGGCTGGGTGTTGAGATGCAAGAAGATCATAACACTGCTTGACCAGGAGGAGGAATTGTGGGGGAATCTGAAGATCTGAACTGTGTGCTGTGACAGCACGGAAAGCACAGCCTGAGGTTGCAGACTGGAGGAAATAACTTGGATTGCTTCTACTGCTGGGTTCTAGATTCCCCAGTGAAGGGAAAAGGACTAGAGGTTGTCATGGACAGCTTGCTGAAACTTCAATACATAACAGTGATTTTGCTTTATAAGTTTTTTCTTAAAAAAAAAAAAAAAAAAAAAAAAAAGATGGGGGGGAAAGAAAAACCACTGGAATAGAAAACACTGACAATCTTATATTATTGTATAAATCAATAGTATCCACTAGACTGGAATAATACTGGTTGCTGTGCCCTGTCCTGTGCAAGTTGTGGCAGTTTGAGGTGGAATTTGAAACTGGCCTTTTTTTGAAAGTTGCCTGGACAATTTACGGGCTGCTTGAGGAAGCATCACATGAAACTCTCCAGTCTGTGTTATGTAAATGGTCAGAAAAGACGATCAAAATGTTCCCAATATATGAACATTTTGAAGAAGAGGACATCGAACAGAACAGTTTTCACCTGATACCGTTGGTGGATGAGCATACCTGAGGTAAGCAAAACATGGTGTTTAACAGCACCATGTAAATATGTGCATGTACACTGGAGATACTTTAGTCTGGCTAGATAAAAGATAGGCTGAAATTAAAACTTGAGCATGTGTATTTGGGATGTGAGATTAAATGGCTGGGGGAGGAGTCTTTCTTGTCCCAAAGTATAGTCTTTCAGCTTTGTGATCTTCCTGAGTTTTGAAAATGCAAGATTTGGGGTGATGAAGTGCACCATCTTGGCTTCTGGAAATTGAAATATTTTGTGCATGGTTTTGGGAAGACACATGTGAACTGCCCAGAATATGCTGGTTTTTGATGGTTAACCACCTCTGGAGAAAGATACAAGCTTGGATCTTCCAAGATAGCTTCACTTGCCTTCTTGGGGTTTCTTAGGTAAAAATATTCTTAGTGCTGAACTATGTGTTAAAAATGCACAAATTGTTGCTGTTTGCTAAGACTATTTCTTTTGTTGTTTTATACTCTCATAAATAGCATCTTGCATACATAAGACACTTGAGTGGGCTTTTTTTCCTAGTAATCTTGAGGAACAACAGAGCCAGACTCTTGCAGAGATTGTTGGTTTGTGTACACATACGCATCTGACCAATTCCATCTTGGAGTAGGCTATTGGATCAAATGTGGTCTGATATTTTATTTATTTATTTATTTATTCCTCTTCTCCTTCCTGAAAAGCTAACAGTGTAATGAAGTACAAGAGGGAAAAACCTGAAACAGAAATACATATGAGTGCTCCTAACTAGGGCAGCAGAACTTAGTGCCACAAGAGATCACTCAGGTTGTCAAGTGAACAGGATTAGGGATGGCCAAGAAATTTGAGAATAAACAGAGCTCTGTTGTGCGGGATAAAAGAGGATGGTGATCGATACATCTTAGAGCTTCAGGGCTTAAGCCGAGCAGTATCTGACAGGATTAGGAAGAAACTTTTTTTAACATGGGCTAGTCATCCTGTAATTGCCTCCCTGGCATGTCTGCACATCCTTTTCTGTTCTTGTGGTGGATTCTGCTGTCCAAGAGTCAGCTAGTGTGGCAAGGCCTGCGTGGAAAAAGAAGTACTTCTGTCATGCAGTTTTTGTGTGCAGTAACTGCTAAAAGACGTGGTACAACAAAGCTTGCGTTCCTGGGAGCAGTGAGGGCAGTAGGTGCTATGGTGCATGGCTCAATGGGTCCCACCTGAAGTGGGTGGAAAGAACAAGCTGAAAATCAGCCCTGATACAGCTGTTGTGAATCAGACTGAATCCTTGTTGAGGGGAGAGGATGCAGGAGGCTGTGAGTGGGTGAGGGGAGATACCAGCTGCTTTCTGGAGCCGCACAGGTGCATAGGGGCTCATTACCTTCTGTGGCCACTGTCATTAAAGAGGTGGCAGATGCTGCTGAGTGTGACTGTTTTAGCCACAGGGGATGCAGCAAACCTGATTGTAATGGTCAAAAAGGCATTAAGGCTATTGCAAGCTGGAGGCTTTTGAGTTGGGCTTTGCTGTGAGTGTGCTCATGCTTTTAGCAACACGTGGGATTTGGGTGCTTGCTTTGTGAGTCCTTTCTTTTTTTCCTCGTGCTATAGCTCCAAAGGTCCGTGTAGATCATCTTTTTTTCCCCTCTCATTTTAACTTATCAAGGTGATCTGTCCCAGGAAATATATGTGTAGATAAGTATTTTCATAGCTCTTTTGACTTGATCAAGGCTGCTCATTTGCTGTTTGACCTCTGACAGCTGCAGGCTGGAGAGGGTTGTTTTACCTATGTTTCCATGAGATGTAGTTCACTTAAAGGGCTTAGCCTGACTGGGCTTTGCAACTCTTGTGTACCTATCCCAGGTCTTCTATATTGTGTTCCCTTTTGAAAGGAAGTGTATTACATATTTTTGTTGCTCCGTCCATAACAGCACTAAGTACACAAAATGGCACACTCATGAAGGAAGTCCATGGAGGTGTCCTGCAGTCTGACACTATCTAATAATCATGAGGCACCCACCTGCTCCCATTCTGTTCAATGTGGGACCCTAAAAAATTTTAGGATTATAATGCTAGAAGGGCAATGCTGGTGCTATAATAGCTCTCTAGAGAATCAGTGCTAGACCTCTATGGGAACACAAACTGAGCAGACTCTAGGTTTGTTTGTTCTCTTGAAATGAGAGCATTAAAAGAACACATTTGCTTCTATAAATACACCAAGACTCAAAAACACAGGAAAGGAAAAGAATTAATCAAGTTAAGAGCAGTGTTGGCACAACAAGAAAAATAGGGAACAAGCTAACTAGCTTAAAACTAAAGTAAGATGGTGAATTGAGAAGATGCTTTCTCACTGTCTGAGCTGTGAGGCACTGAAGGGAGCAGTAGTCATTGAAAATATAGGGCTAAACACCCCTACACCCCACTCCTAAAGAGAATTTGATCATTGTGAAGGAAATGATTATGTCTAGGTCACTGGCTGTGATAATTTGGCCTTGGATGACTTTGGTTTTCTTTAACACATTGGAGAAATGCTAGATTTTTAATATCTGCCTCCTCCTGAGAATCAGAGAGTCTAATAAGGAGGTAGGTGAAATATTTTTTGCAGCTATTTTGAGCTGCCTCAGGTCTTTGACAGTCTGTACTGTTGCCTTTTTAAAACCTTCTTGAATGTACTCCTTGATTTGAATTTCTCTACTTAAGCATTTTCATTTCACAGATAAAGAAATTGAGACAGAGAGGTACAATTACTTGTGTAGTGTGTTCGCAGTGGGAACTAGCACCCTGGAAGCTCAACGCTGTGCTACAGCTGCCAATTCTTCCTGTGCAGAAAGTCGGGCTAGTGAGCCTCTGTGCTGAAGCTTCATGAGCTGCAAGGTGTCTGGCAATGCTGAAAGATTCAAGCCTGTAGCTCCATGGGAGTTATTAAAGTTATAGGATCTACTATTTCTCTGTTTTGTGTGTGTGTGTCTTGCAAAGCAGACAAAAGAAATACACCAACTGTTCCTTGTGACTTTCTCTAATTCCAGAGTGTGCATGTTGCACTTACCACAGCAACATCTGGAAACAGGTTTTTCTGTTCATTTTGACGTTGAAAGACCTGATCATCACTGGACAAAAGGTTAATCACACAGTTGTGCAATCTGGCGGGTTGAAAAGGAACAGAAACCACTGCCATCCTGCATGCCACTTAGCAGTCACTGTTCCTTCTGGTACCACTTTTTTGACTGTTATAAACTGAGCAGCTGCTGCTGGTTCCCCACTAGTGAGTGGTGATAGCCCAAGGGTTGCAGTTAAATGCAGATTGCTCTACTTGCATAGTAAAAGCAAGCAGGGTTTAAGATGTCACCATAGTGGTTGTGTGCTGGTGGAGTGGTAACCTTGCTACAGAGAGGTGGGAAGGAGGGAAAACAAAAAATGGCTGCATTCTCCAGGCAGTGTTTCTTTGGGCTCTTTCTCCTGTTGTAAGTTTTGGTCCTATCAGTTGGTTCAGTCAATAGACGCTCTCTCAGGGTTAAAAAAAAGTAGTCCTTAGCAATAAAGGAGGGGGATACTTTGGTCTGACAAAGGAAGATGTAGCACCAAGCCAGCTTGGAGTTCATCCTAGAGAAAGCTCCAGGAATGATGATGAACGCTGCTCCTTGCAGGACGCTTCTCCCTGCATTCACATTTTTGTATGGTGCCCAATGTTTAGAGCACAGCTGTAGAGAGCAGGGTTTCATTAGTTCAACAGCTCATGGAGCTACTTGTTTAATTTCATATTTATGATTTAAGAATGTGTGTATTAAACACTTAGCATTCCCATTCTCTCTCACATCCATCATATTGAATCACAGACTCTTATTCTTTTACTGTTTGTTTTTGCATAAGTAATTGCAACATAAACTCTCTTTTATACATTTTTTTTGCCTGACTGCAGGATTTGTGCTCCTCTCACCCTTCTCTTTTAGAGTTTAGCTTTTAAGGACTATCTGTCTATCAATCTTTTATAAGTACAAAGAGTGTTTGTTTTACACAGCTCCATACTGCATGTAACATTTGGCAGTAGGGAAGTATAAACCATAGAGACAAAAGTCTCAAATGAAAGCTTATTACGTATGCATGTAAGAGCTGGGAGTTAAGTAAAGTGTAAAAGACTGCTGGCTGGGTGAGTTGGTTGTAGAGGGACTATTTTGTGAAACAAAAGAGGACAGGTTAAACAAGGAACGAGCATTCAAGGCACTGGGTTGCTATCCGGGAGAAAAATTTAAAGTTTTCCCCACAGGCCTACCTTTTCATTTATTTATTTTTTTGACCTGGACCGGTCCTATGAACCTTTTCCCTGTTTTTCTGCAAGAGAGGTATCATCCCTTATTGTGTATTTTTATGGTTATATGATCCAAGAAGGAAGAAATGTGCTGCGTGCTTTCATAGCTTGACACAGAATCAGGCACTACTTTTGGTGGAGCTTGTTGCTGCTGCAAAACAGATGGCAATGGCTTTTGTACATGACACGGAACAACCTGCCAGTTTTAAAGATGGATGTGGTTAATAAGTGGCATGAGGCAATGATGACTAAAGGAGCAAATAGGACTGGGATGATCTTAAGCATGGGGAAGTATAAGAGAAAGAGGAGTACCAGGATTTTGGAGGAAGGATTAGATGGACGTGGAAGCTTTGCAGTTGTAAATCTTCTTCTTTACCAACTGCACGTGCATTACTCTTCAGCTCTTTTTATGGTGTGTTAATGTTTGGTGGTGTTGATCATTTGGGGAATCTAAAACTTAGGCTTCATTATTCATCTTTTCTTCTGCTGTGAGATTCAGAATGGGGAATGTGAATTACCTGATATTTAAGTAGAGTGTTTAAAGAGTAAAAAGTCTCTCTCCTGGCTTGTTAGGCATGAGGAGGAACTCGGCAGGAAGGGATGGATTGTCGCCTTGTGCCCACGTGATGCCACTCCTTGGCAAGGCGGCTCCTAGTAGTAGCAGGGACTCAGAAATGACAGTCCGGGCTTCTGTTTCTAGAGGATTCGAAGTTTAATTACTTTGTTGCTGTCACGTGTAAAATTGCTTCGGGCACAACGAACACCCTGGGCGCCGGCGTGCCAGGAAAGTGGCTGTTGATGCTGCAGAGGTGACACTCGGTAGAGCTTTCGGCGTTCTGCGTGGTCCCAGCAGCGGAGCGCTTGCTGCGATAATGAATGACCGGTGCTGGCAGGGCTTTCACTCATTTGTCAGAACAAGAAGCCTTAGCTCTGTTTGTGCTCGTGCCCTTGATTCCTCCTGAGAGCTTTTTGGTAGCTTGATAGAGCCTTGCTTTTCAGAATTGGGCTTATAGTTTGAGACTTCTCCATTTCACTTGCTACGGCACTTGAGAAGCACTAGGACTCTCCTATCATGCAAACTTCTCTGAGCACACAACTAAGAAGTAGCAGGAAACATTGGTATTCTGCCTCTTTCAGATGCAAAATACTATTTCTAACCAAAACCTCTTTGGAAGTGCAGCCTATGGGCCTGCACTCATAGGCTCACAGAACTCGTTGGCTCACAGATGTGGGATTTTTCTTTTTTTTTTTCTTCCCCCCCCCCCCCCTTCTCCCTCCCTCCCTCCCTCACCCTTGTGACAAAACACACAATTTCCTCTGGGCTCCCACCTGGCCAGAGTAGGAAAGATAAAGTGTGAGTCTCTGGATGACTCTATCAAGTCGTGTCAGTAAATTAATAGCACCTTTCTTTCTCTGCCACTGTACTTGCGTGGCCTTTCTTTGCAGTGAGGGATAAGCTAAGTGAAATTACTTCCCGTAGGGTCTTCTGAATTCCCTGGTGAAAGGAAACTCTGCAGCATGAGCTCGAACCTTATTAGACAGAAAAATCCACAGCAGTGAGTTGTTATAAATGCCCCAAGGGCAGGCAAAGTTTCAACGGATGCTTTCTCTTCCTTAGACACCTAAGTCAGTCAATCATGAGATGCAAATATGTAGAAAATGTGGTTAGTTAGCTCTGGTGCTTACAGCACTCCTTGGGGGGTTGGTTGACTGCTTTCCCCCCCCCCCCCCGTTTTTTTTTGTTTTAAGTGTTCAATTACATGTCTCTGAGCTTTTCATTCTTAATGTGGTCTGAGGCAGAAGGGCAGTCTTTCTCCCTTCCTATCCTTGTAAAATCATACTGTGAGATTTCTGAAATTACGATTAAAAAATAAAGATAAAATACTGTGGCCTTGCTATTTTGAAGCCTTGTCTGGTGGAAAAGAACTTGTAACTTCATATTAATGCTTCCCCTGACCTGGTCAAATAAAGGAGTTACTTTTAAATGAAGTGTTCCTATAGGGATGTCTTCATCTAACTTGCTAGGAAAGCACAGAAAGAGCAACTAGGAAGATGACAATGGATAGAGATGTTGAGGCTCAGGTTTCTGTGTGCTGGCTTCAAGGATCTTGTCAAGGCTCTTGCCAACACAGAAGGGGCAACATGGAAGTAACAGTTTGCTTGCTGGGCTGATAGTTTAGGATACCCAAAATCCTGACCAGCTTTTACAGACTCCTGGTTCATAGCATAAAGAACAAGTCCTTTGTAAATGAAAGAAAAGTACTCTGCTAACCAGTCCCTGGAGATGATAAGCCATAATATCGTTTCTGTGGGGAACTTTAAAGCAACTTCCATATATTAAAAACCTGTAAGGAAATTGTACTAGTATTTGATAAGCTTGGAGTATGTATAGATTGTTCCTCTTCTTTTATTCCATCTATATCTATTTTTTTTTCTGAAAAACATGTTTTCTATTAAAAAAAAAAAAAACTTATAGGGAAGTGGTTACTGTCTGCATATTCTCCCTTGGTCCTGCAGGAGCAGGGACCTGAATTTGAGTTGGTGACTGGATTCCACCCCCTACTAAACATGGCCAGAGCCCTAAGACTCCTGAATATGTAGATGTTCAGTTCTTACAGAAATAGGACTTTAAGAGATTGATTGAAAATGATGACTTGTTCCCATTCTGTTATGATGGGAATGAGAGAAGGCTCATTTAAAAATAAATAAATAAAATAAGTTTTTTGCAGGGTGATAAAAGGAGGCCTGAACTGAAGCCCTTGATCAGCATGTCTTATTAATACAAAGCTGCTCAGTGAACATCTCTGCTTAGGCCCATCTGTGTATGAATATAATGCCCTGGAATGCAGTGTAAATCTTGATCTGTGTCTGCGCTGCGTAAGCTGGCACTGAATCAAATACAAATGCTCCATTTATCCATTTTGCTGTCCCAGAATTCATCTCTTGTTCTGAGCCCTCACTCTTTGTGGACAAAGTTACTATATTTTACTCTAGTCCAGCTGGAGGCTGCCTTCTCTACTATCCATCTAGCTCAGCAGGAGGCTGTGATTGCAATCAGTTACTCCCAGGCCACTTGACTACAGTCTGATGAGAGTGAAGGGTACTTTAGCCATATGGATCTCTTTGTCACTGCCCTCTCCCCACCTTAGCTTTGCAGAACTGCTGTGAGTTACAGTATGTGCCTGCTTGATTCCCCACTCCTTCTGGACAAGGGGAAGATGGGAGCACTGGTTGCATCCCTGCCTTGACTGCTAGAACCAGAAGTCACATGTGAATTCTGTACTGTGTCTGCTTGAGACATAAGGACCTATTTAAATGGCCTATTTAAATTTTGCAGACAGCTCATATTTCAGTGTTTTCCACAGAACCAGCAATTTCAGTGTTTTTTAGCCAATTTATCACACTGTCTTTTCCCCACTGGGGACAATATGATACCCAGTCCCGGTGGGAATTAGCTCGTAGTGCTGCTCATGTTTCACAAGAGAAAATGCTTGCAGCAGTAAATGCCAGATGCCCATAGCCTTTCCAGTGCTGTTAGATATGTTAGGTTTGCCACCATCTGACAGCTCACTAGTGGGTTTTATGCTGGTCAGCAAAGCTGCCTTCTCCCTGGTTCACAAGTCCTTGTGATTTCCTTGAGTGCAGCTGCTCTGGTCCTAATCTGTCCTATTTTGTTAACATCTTGGTCATTCACAACTTGGTCTGGTCTTTAGTTCACAGTCAGTTTCTTGGGGTTATAGGAGAGGCATTCCGGGGGCCTGTGCTTCAAGACTTTGAGCTGTCAGTCTGTACCAGGCAAAAACATGAGTCTCACTTTATCAGTAGAGGTAAGGTTGTCCCATCTTAGAAAAAGACTGAAGTATAATTGAGTCCTGAAGTATCATCCTATTGGAAGTTCATGCCCTGTCAGAAATGAGCCAGATTCCCTGAAAACTTCAAACTTTTAGAGCATCTCAGTCTACTTCAACGTGAACTCAGTCTCCATAATGAAGTCTCCAGAGTTCAGATTGTTCTTTTGCTCGGTTAAGTTCTCGTTTACTCATAAAGGATTTCTTGTCAGCATTCCTCTTACACCTGGGAGTTTTACCTTTATAAACAAGAAATGATTCTGTGTTTTGCTTTGGGATTATGGCTGAGGTGACTGGAAGATTCCCATTGAAAATGTGCTCCTGCTACAGGACTACAGGGTTGACTAGTCTTCAGGGCTGTTCTCCAAGATGCATTGCGATCTCTTCTGGTTGAAGGTACAATGTATAACTGTTTAGACGGGTATGTTATATCCCAGGAAATAAAAATCTGGTAAAAGTTTTGGAAATATTCCCTGTTGCACAAAATCCTGACTTGCCTTCAGAATTAAAGGCAACTTCACTGAGGTAAATGGCCGTGTTCAAGCAGTGACAAGGCAGCTAACTCTTCAAAATTTGACAAATACCAAGGAGTAAGACCTGAAAACAGGCATTGTGTGAACTGCTGCTGCACCACAAGAGAGCTCCTCCTCCACCTGAGATCACTGCTGTGAGGATCATTTAATGTTTGTGAGGGGAATTGAAGTCACCACTGATGATGGCTGTAGAAGCAGCAAGCTAAGAAATGGCATGCTGCATAACAGCATAACTACTGGAGATTTATGCATTCACTCTGATTCCTCCAGTGTTGCCTGACACTTCATTCCCTGAGGAAATGATTAGATGATAAACTTTATATGCAGAACCTTCAGCCTCTGCACACATTAGGAAAACCACTGTATCTTAACATGGGAGAGGAGGAAGAATATGTTGGGGTGGCAGATAAGCCAGTAAAAGAGAGTGAATAGAGCTCTAATTTAGATCCTATAGGACCTGAGTGTCATTTGTACTGGTTTCTGCTGTGATTGTAAGCAATTTTTCCCCAAGTCTCAGTTTTCTCCAGTGACAATGGTGTTTGCTGAATGTCCTGTGAGGAACAGCCCTACCTTTGGGAGATAAATTAGTTCACATGTTGGGGTAGCAGCTTCTAAGGCTGTGGGCTTTTTGTGTGTGTGTGTGTGTGTGTGTTTTTTTTTTTTTTCTCTCTTCCTCTGTTGGGCAGCTTCTTCCATAAACAATGGAGAGAGGCACATTTCTATGGAAAAGGGAAGGAAAGGGGTGGCTGTTGGAACAGGATTCTATTGTGGGCGCTTTGCGGGACATGGTTATCTTCAGAGCTATGTTTGTCATATATAGATATATTTTAAAATCCATTAAGCATGCACTGAGCAAAATACAGACGTGAGGTGGAAGGCAGGTACTGAGAGGGAACGGTCAGTCAAACTGGATGCAGTCACAGCATAAAACCCTGACAGAAAATGTCAGAGTTGTTGATGAGACCCTCAAGTGAAGTGCCAATGGCTCCTAATGGCCAGTTAGAGATTTATTTTCCCTTTTTATGGTATCTCTGTAGCCTTATTCCCTGCCTTCCTCCAAAATGCAAATTTTACTTGCCCTGGTGCTGCTGCCACCTCTGGAAAGGTTATTTTTCAAGTACATTATAGTGCAGGTGCTTTTCACGAAAGTCTTCTAGATGAGATTTTAGTAGAAGATCAGTTTCAAATCTAGCTGCATGGAATAAGCCTGCCTTAGATGTTTTCATATTGGTTTCAGTGCCTTGAATTTAATTATGGTTGTGGATTTCTTTGTCTTTACTTTGGGGGAGAAGTTTGCGAACACTTCAGGAGACGCCTACACAGCCTTGATACCAGTCATGCAGGGTGAACTGCAGGAAAATCGATGTATCACTTGGAGTGGCTGTTCTGAAAGGGAGGTAGTTGCTGAACTTAGAAACATATTAGATATGAGTGTGTGTCTTTTTCTGTCTCAATATATTGCAGATTTCTAGTGAAACAATGTATTTGCCTCAGGTAATGGTTGCTTTGCAACATATCCAAGTCCAGAGAAGTGTCTTGTCTCTGAACTGATATCCATCATTGCTCAAGACCTGATTATGGTTTGGAGAATTGTCAGTGTAAGCTTCAGGTCTTTTTTTCTGTCTGCCCATTTGTAGCCCACTAGAAATGGAGACAGATACAACCAGGTCAGTTTTCTGGCCTGACCAAAAAATGTGCTTGTTAGACTTGGAAGGATGGGAAGGTATTGGGGTCAAAGTAGTTGAGAATCACCTAGGGTTAGCTTGGCTTAGATTAACTCAGAATAATGATAAGGTTGCTCCAACTTGTGCTACCTGGTGGCAAGCGAAGGTCAGAGTATAAGATGAAGAGTTGCTGATGTCAAGTGCACTGTGCTCACTTCCCCCCCATCCCTCTCCATTAATACAGAGCTGCCAACTTGAGATCATTTGGAGTCACTGCTGTAACTCAAGCAGTGTCTGTCTTGTCTCATTCTTTATTTGCAACGTTGATATATGACTTCTTAATGTTTTTCCTTGTGCCTTGATCCTCTCACCTGGAAAGAAGTGAAATTTGAGTTCCCTATCAAGATGAGCAAAAATTAATGTTGTTTTCTCTTTTTTTATCATGTCTAATACTTTCTCTTAATGTGGTGCTTTCAAAAGCAAAGCCACAAACCTGAATGCTCAGAAGTTAGGCCAGACTATGTTAGACATGACTTAGGCAAAAACACAAGGAAGTAAATAGTTAAAGATTTGAGCTTAAAGATCATCAAACTGATGATTCAGGTCAAGCCCTTGTCTTAGAGGGGAATGTAAAGTTTAACTGCATGTGTGTGTTTGTTTTGTTTTTGATTGAACCAATCATTTCACTCATAGATCGGTGTGTCTTGAGTGACTTGACATGTTCTTCTTATTTCTGTGTAGCTTCCCATCCCTTTACATCTGTGCCTTGACTCTGTATCTGGATTTCGCATCCTCCAGGCAGAGATCGTTCTCTCTGTGTAGCCCCCAGTGCAATGGAGTTGGGCCCAGGATGATTTATTGCCCCACTGTGCCTTGCTTTGACTGTCCTTCCACATTGGAAGGTAGGAGTGTCCTCTCTGCTGAGGAAAACCATGCCCGTTTAGGCAGCAGCTTTGGGCAAAACCATTGCTCAGCGAAGCTGCGTGCGAGCAGGACAGTTTGGGAAGAACATGTGGTGGGAGGCTGTGGGCACATTTCGTGTGGAAGTAGCCCTCCTCTCTAGCTTGTTCAAAGGAGTCCAGGCTGTATAGCCAAGTGGGTTTGTCTCTTAGCTGCCCTTCCACTGCCAGTCTTTGACAGCAGTGATACCGGCCACGTTGCTCTTGTGAAATGTCAACAGAAGCAATTCAACTCTTGCACTGATTTGCTCCAGCTAAAAATGTCAAAAAAGCATTCCTTGCCATCAAAGCTTGCCTTTGTAAGAGGAGCTGGCTGGTGAGCGGGGGAGTCAAAGATTACTGATACGGAGTGATCAATTGAAGAACCGTAATTCAATGAAATGGTTCTACTGGTATCATAAACCACGATAGCAGAGCTCAGTTCATTTAGAGATCATCAGAGCCCTGAGACTGAGTTAATACAGAGTTGCTATCGATCTGACCCTCTCTTCTACCTTTCTTTAACTTTTTTTTTTTGCTCTCTGCCTTCCCATCTCCTATTCCTTCACTCTCATGTGCATCTGCTTTCGTTTCCCTTGTGTTCTTCTCCTCCTCTTTCACCACCCCTTTCGCTCCCACTTTGGCTCCTGTTTAACTCTGCTGCTGGCCCAGCCCTGTGTACATGACAGATGTCTAACAGGGTTGACAGATGCGGTGTTGTTAAATGAAGGAGGCTTTTTAGTATGTCAGTGCTGGAACAGTATATTTTCTTTTCATTTTGGGACATCAAGAATTCATGTCAGGGGGCTCAGGAATACAGATCAGGGTGCTTCTTTTCTTTTTTTCTTTCAAACAGGTTATGGCCTCTCTGTGTGTCTTTCTCGGTGTTATTTCATTAGAACCATAAAGGGAATATCTGTCCAGGTGATGGGCTCATAAACACTATTAATGCCACTTAGATCTTCATGTATTTTTCATGAGGTGAACACATGGCTTAGATATCAGGCATACACTATGTATGCAGAGGCATAAAAATTTTAATTTACTGGAGGGCAGCATACCTTATGACTAGCAAGGGGTATTGGCTTTTTTATTTTATTTTATTCTTAATCAGAACTTTTATTACTTGATATTTTGGATTCACTCGCTGCACCTGCTGTTGAGCAGGCTTGCACCAGTGGTGCAGGCGGTCACTTGACAAAATGACCATATGCGCGGCTGCCCCAAGCTGGGCTGAGGTGCTTTTTGGGGGGTGGGAATCAGAGTGCACAACAATGTGCAGTGACAGTTTGTAGTGGGCCTGTAAGCTGGCATTGGGTGTTACTGTGAGAGGACAAATTGGTCAGGATGTCCTTGTTATCTTGTTTCTTGTTCCCATGAGTGAGCAGAGAGGGAGAGAGAGGCCTTTTTTCTTTTCTTTTTTTTTTTTTTTCCCTCTCTGTCTTGACATTCAGTTAAGGGCATGGCTGTAGAGCACGGAGACCATTGTTGACAAGAGGAGGCGGGGGGGGAAGCAAATGAGCGCATCCAATTGCTCAGTAAAACCCAAGCAGCAATAGAGAACATCTCTTTGCAATTCGGGTCTCTACTTCTGTGTTGGCATTTGGCTTAGTTTTTGCCACTGCCTCTTTTTTCATCCTCCCAACAGGCAGTGGGAAAGCCCAGCACTTTCTGTCGGTGGGTGGTACGTATTCATCAGTCTAGCTCACCAGATCACAGCAATCAGCAATTGACCGTATGTTGAAAACAGACGCATTCGTTAATTTTAGGAGTGTTTGCTAACCAAAATGCCTGATACGCTACCCCAGGGAAGAGGGAGAAGATGGGAATTTCAAGACATGGGGCCATGGCAGCTTTGATTGCCAGTTCCTTTCTCATTCCAACCCCTCAGTGAGCACCTGGTGGTGCTGAAGGACAGCATGGACTTAACAAATACCATAACAAATAGTGTGGTGCCAATTAGAGGCAGTAGGTTATAGTTTTAGGGCAGGCAAGCTGTATCGTGAAAGCCCAGTTTGGTAGCCTCCTGGACGCTGAACTGCTATTGTAGGGATACGGGGAGCAATCATCCCTAGGTCTTCTGCAAATTAAACCACAGTCCAGTTGGATCCACAGTGCAGTCCTCCAGGCATCAAACTACAGTCACTGCCAAAGTAGGAATATCAAGCCACAACCACCTCAGTTTGCTTAAGCTATTCTGGTAGCTTTGAGTTAGAGATCTCTTTGGTGTTCCTAACACTGAAGACTTTTCTCACCCCCACATACTTCAGAACTTCTGTTCTCTTTCAAGTTTTCTTCCCTTTTATTTTTTTATTTTTTTATTTTTGTTCTTTTGTTAAAATCATTTCTCTTCCTTCAAGCTTTTCAAAGCACTTCTGAGGCTTTTCAGTCGCACAAAGAACCCTTTATGGCTTGAATTCCTAGTTGTATTCCTTGTATTCCTAGCTATTTCATGTTATGTGTAATATAGCCAAGATTTTTAGCAGGGACTTGTGATTATGAGCCATTCTGAGAGACAGCTGGTCTACCTTGAGACCCCAGAGCAGCTTAATTATCAGATGATGATGAGCCCTCATTTTTTAAAGATGGAATCCCTTTTAGTTGTTTCAAGAAGACTTTTTAAAATATGCCTATGAGGGTGGGGAGAGACAAAATCATAAATGACCTGATCATCTATAAGGATTGCATGCACTTTTAATGTGTTCATTTTTTCGCTATTAGGAATGTGGTTTTGCTATTTGGCTGGCATAGGAGTGAGATAAGCCACAATTTGTGAGCAGTATGTTTAGAGATGTGCAAGGTAGATGTGAGCATGTGTGAGCCCTTTTGTGAGCACATGGTCACACTTGCATAGGTGTGAGTGCTTTCATATGGAGGGAAGAGGCATCACTGAGTAGTGTCCATGTTTTTTGTATGGATGATGTTGGGAATTCAATAGGCAATTGGTGATAATTTTATTGGGAATAGTCACGATTTCATGGGCTCTGTCCATATTACAGGAAAGCAATACCCTGGGTATGAATGGAGACATAAACTCTGCAGTCTCCTATATTGCCTGTCAATGAGATTATGTATCTTTTCTGAAATATTCAGCTAGAATGGGAACTTGAGCAGTATTTAATGAAATCAGGTGTATGTCTTGTGTGGGGGTGGAGAGCTGTCAGCATTTATTGCAACAAAAGGAATGGAATCAGTCATCGGAGGTCTGTGTTGTGAACTTCTGTTTGTCTGTCTTGTATCCCAGCAAAAAAGGAGATGCAACCTTTCATCAGCACCTTTCTCGGGATCCTCTTCCTCCGGTAAAATTAATTCTTACAGAAATAAATTTTCCTCTTGTTTTCAGCAGTAAATAAGGGGTGTGAGGGTAAAGGTTGCTAAAGATTTCTGGGGGAAAAAAGAAGACGGGAAATGGAGAATGCATCAAGATAGGTATTTTTTTCTCCAAAAAGTTGTATCAAATTCAGCCAGTAATCTCAGAAATGTGAAGACTTCTATGAAGATTGTTTCTTCTCTTGAAAATATTGAGGTTTAAAGAATGTCTGTAAAAAGCCTAATGAATTTTTTGTACGCATGCTTCTGTTTTGTTTAGCTTTATGAAAAGCAATATGCAAGTGATCACAATGGTTGGTGTCTTGTTCAAGACATTTCCTCTATTCTTTGTTATTGTGTATTTACTAGTCTGTCAGCAGCAATCGTATGTACAGAATGCTGGGTAAACAATTTGTAGCTAATAGATTTGGGGTGAAACATCATGACTTTTTGAAAGCCTCTTGTCTTCATTTAAATTTGACCATATTTGAGCCTGTTATTATTCAGTAAGCTTCAAAGGTACTTTGCAGTGCTCAGTCGAATTCAGAGCTGCTGTCATGAAAATTGTTCAAACAACTTCAAAAAGAAGCCTGGCTAATTTTGCTTCCTGTTCATGTCTCTGCATTGCTGACAAGCAGATAATCATTGTTTCTCCTCAGCCTTCAGTTTGACTGTTTGAGAATAATTTCTGTGAATAACTTTGGTCACTAATTTGTGAAAACTGTGATAGCCACAATATGATCTGTATACATAAGATTTGATTGAAGACATTAAGCCACATGCTCTTCCTGCCTTCTAACTGGATAATTTCAAAGCAATTGTGGCTTGTAGGATAGATTTCCAGAAACAATCAAGAATTTTTAATGCTCACAACCAGGTACAACTGATTAGAGGTAGGTTGAGAGCAATGACTTTATTGGTGCAAAGGACAGGAAGAGCTTGATTTCAAGGCTTGCTCAGATTCACTTTGACCGTCAGATTTGGGTACATGCTGCCTACCTCACCTGTGATTCTCTAGCCTCCTTCCTTCACATGAGGAGGTGCTGGGCTAACAGTGAGTCTTTTTTGAGTGCAGGACCTGGAGCTGTGTAGCAGTGCCCAAGCTTTGGCCTATGAAATGGTGAAGGGCAAGGGCAGGCCAAGACCTGCAGAGAGACGTCACATCAGGACCATCCCTGCCTCCATGGGCTGGCACGACCTGTGTCCTGCAGCTGCTGACTGGGCTTCTGCAGATTCTGTGCTTTGAAGTCCCATTAATGAATCTCCAACCAGTATGACCAGTACTGAATGTAGTACAGTCCTACAGTACATGTATAGTACTAGAGTACTGTAAATAAACACATACCACATGGCATTATCACGTACTCATGCTCTTAATCATCCCAATAATATGTTTTTCCCACCTTCCTCTACTTCCTCTGCCTATCCATCAGAGTCTTTCACTGAGCTGTCCACAGTGACACCCAGGTCTCTTCCTTGAGCAGTCACAATTAATTTAAGCTGCAGCTGTTGGTATGCAGACAGTCAAAGCTGTGTTTCCTACTGTGTGCTACCTTTCATTTGTCAACAGTGAATTGATCTGCTATTATGCTGTAGGTACACCCAGCTTAGAGCTATTTGAATACGTCATCTCAGTCTACACTAGATGCATCTTCTTGAATTTTGTTCACATTGCTCGTACAGATCATTAATAGACACAGAAAACTTGGATGCCATAGGCTATACTGTACTTTAACTGTAATGGAAATGTCTGGGGTTCATTTTGTCTTCTTGCTAGCTTCTGAGTAAGTGGCAGTTCTTCATACTTCTAAAAGACTGTTAGATTTTGTTCTAATTGCTATTTTAAGAATGTGAAGTGCACGACATTCTGGTCACTGATTTTTTATATATATATATATATATATATATATATATATATATATTCACTCATCAGTAATTACATTATCTTAATAAACTTGTCTGGACTAATGGAAGCACAATTTAAATTTTCAGCTCTCCTTTTTTGAATCCTAGAACTAGCAGTTCCAAGAAGCACCTCTTTAACAATTTTATGTAATTGGCTGGTAAGGTAACTCATATATTAGACTTGCTTTCATCTTTGGTTTCCTTCATCATTGTGTGTTCTGCACTTTTTCTGAACAGAAAGCTTATAGTATCAAGTATGCTTATGGCTTGGTATTTTTATCAAGACAAATGTTAAATTAAGACAGTCTGTCTTCAGTGATGTCTCGTCACTGGATAACATGGACATTTTTGAGTTTACTGTTACCCCAAAGGTCTGTGCATTAAAGGAGTGGTGTCTTTATTGCCATAACTCTATTGCAGTTATAGAAATTGGGCAAAAAAAACCTTGACCCTCAATCTCTCCTCATTAAATACTTTATAGCTGGGCAATATAGTATCCCATTGATTTCCTTTTCTTGTTGTTTCACCATGTTTTACAATCAGAAATGTCTATTGAGTTATGTTCCTGTTCTTTTGCTAGTTATTCTATGCCTCTACTCAATTTGGTACGATCTCTAGTCTTCCATATGTCTTTTTTGGCACCTTTTAGTCCTTAAGGGAAAGAAGCATATAAAATCATTCTCTGTGTGTGCATATCTGTTCTATCTCGCTCGCTGTTTGAACATGTTGACTGATTTTAACCAAAAGTGTCAAGTTAGGAAATTAAAAGGTTTTATCTTATATGATGGAAATAACTATATAGGTAGCTATTTAAAATAACTCTACTGAAAGGGAAGACTGAAAAGTGAGCTCTGCTATATTGGATGCCTCAGAATTTGTGCAACCTAGGTGAAAGCTGGGGCCAAACAAATATATAAAACTTGGCTTCCATCAGTCTTCTGCTGTTCGTGGATTACACGTAAATCTGCAATCCTGTTCCTTTACAGGAGACTTTGTCCATGAGCTTACAGTCTTCTTTCTGCTGCTGAAATGTAATTCTGTCATACCTTATATAGGATGAAGAGCTCTGGTTTCATCTATGTAACTTTCTTTACTGTGAATACTCATGGCACCTCTACCTTTTGTCCTAGCTGGTAACTGCAGTAAATTCTCTAACCTTGGTATCTTCTTGTGTCAACCATCAGGTGCTATTTTGGTGAAGGTGGAATCTCCTTGTTTCATTACAAGCACCTCCTGGAAAACTGTTCATTTTTTGTCTTTGATCTGTAGTGACTTTTAAGGTGATGTCATCTGCACATTACCACTTTAAAAGATGTCCTGTGCTTGTTATGTAGGGACAGTTACCAGAGGCAGTCCAATCCCATCTTCTTTTCAGAGAGTCTGAAATTAGTCCATTTGCTTGCGTATCTTGTTGTGTAGTGAGACAACTAAATACAAAACCACAACTTTCAGCATTCACTAGTGAGTTGCCAAAGTGTTGTATAAAAATTCACAGCTTTGACACTAGGAAGTCAAAGAATCAGATGGTTTTCATGTTTACCATAAATACAGCTTTCCATATTTCTGAAGATCAAACATTCTGTCGCCTTTTTTTTTCCTTTGATCTGTGTGAGGGGGAAAATTAGCCAAATCCCTCTGTTGGAAAGCAAATCACAGCTAAAGGTTTTGTCCCTTTTTGTTTTTTATTTCCTGCTCCCATTTTTAACTCATCGCCACCTGGATGATTGGAGGGGCTGACTCTGAGGTGTAAGCCCTCATCTCCGTAATACCCTCATAAACTGTCTCTAAAAATAACTCCATCTCTCTACTAGTTCAGCAAATTGGGCCTTGGGAAGCAATGCAAGATGCTTTAGTTTACACTGCCAGGTGGCACCAAAAGGAAATTTCTGGATGTGAGTGATGTCTGGTTTGAATCAGCACTAGGGCAGATGCAAAGGACTAATCTCTGAGCTTAATTTTCAGAGAGCACTGAAAGAAGATTGGGAGGTGAACAAAATGGGAAGCTCTGTGGTGAGAACAGATCAAGAGAGAAGGCCAGAGCCAGATACAAGGATGTGTGTGAAGAGAAAGAGGGCTGGGAAGAGTTGAAAGGTGTGAGGGATTAAAGGTAAAGAAGTGGGGAGGTAAGGAGATGGTGAGGAGGTTCCAGTTTTCATCTGTTTTCAGCATTGCAGAAAGTCAGGGAGGACTTGGGTTAATGAAATGTCTGTGTGAAAGCCTGCCCTGTCCAACAAATGGAGGAGGAGAGAAATAAAAGAAACCATCAAAGGGAACAAGAAGAGGAAAAGAGGAAAGCAAGAGAGGCTATAATTCTTGGGCAGAGAGACAGGAGAAGATAGAGCTCTAGGGGGATTGCAATAAAGGGATGTTGGAACGACAGAATGAGAGGGAGCATGACTGGCTAGGAATAGAGTGATAGAAAATAGGAGGGGGCAGAAGATCCAATGACAACTCAAAACAGCTTTAAGAAAGTCACACCTGCCCCTGGGCTCGTAGCCGTACAAGAGCCATAGTTGATTGTTTATGGTTGATAAACAAGGGATGATAGGATTGGATACAACTTATAACTTTCTTGCTGTCTGACATGAGACTGGAAATGAATATCCCATCCCTGTAGGATTGTAAGGGCACTGGGGAAACTGGCCTCTGGATTTCTCCTGGTTGCTGAGTGAGAGCAATGGTGCCAAATCTTTGCCCGCGGATTTCTCTGCAGCCCAGTGGTGCTGGGAGGGCTTGTGAGGGAAGAGAACAGACCTCTTTGACAATGCCTAGTTTGCTGCTTTGAAACCCTTGTTTTCTGTGCTGCCTAGGCCACTGACCTGTGAAAAGGACTGATATACTGAAAAGGATATTCCCATAATGGTGCTTCAGGGCGGTACTGGTTACAACATGGATAATCCATTACCTGGCCTTTTTAAGGACAAGTGACTTGGATCCCAGCTAACTTTGTGTCTGAACTTGAGAACATTAGAGCTTTGCAAGTTTTAAAATAAAGAATCAGCCTGTGACCTTCCCTCAAATCAAGTCTACTCTCTGGTTCCTTACAAGCTTCATAGAAGATGGCCCCTACGAAGCGGAAGCTGTATTAACTACTAGTGGTACTACTAAGTGCAGAGGACTTGGGGAAATATAATGCTACTCCTAGTGTGATGCCACACTTCAGTTGTGAGGGTCCATATACAGTGGGCAATATTCCTAAATAGAATAAGCAATGGAGAGGAGGGCAAACCTATGTGACATTGTTCTCCTGCAGTTCTTGCAGCTCTCTGGAAGGCTCTTAGGAGCTTGGGAGCCCAGCCTGAGGGGAATGGCTGCTTTGACTGAATAAGAAATGGTTTTGCAGCATTTCAGCAACCCGTGTTTCCTTTCACACCACACAACTTTTTTACTTTTTTTTTTTTCTTTGTCAGCTTTGTCCAGTTTGCTTAGATCTAGCTTGCTAGACATAGCTTGCTGGGGAAGTGGGACAGGCATAGAGACAGTAGGCGCTGAATTTTGGAATGAATGTGCAAGCTTAGATATAGCATGCAGATGGGCTTAGTATTTTCAGCACACTGAGACAAGACCTCTTTCTCTCTTCTGGTGTAATGAAGACCATAGCTTTCATTGTTTTTAGATTTGGTGGAGTGTAGAAGGAAATGAGGTTTTGAGATGGAAGTGGTTTGGGAAGTTGTTGCATATCACAGTGGTATTCCCATTATTAAATGTCTGTCTGCTTCTGGGATTTTGGCAATGCTTTTCTTCTCACAGCAGGTCCTTCATGCTGATTATCCATATGGACACTCAGAATTTCAAAAGCAGCTGAATGAGGAGGTCTGAAAAAGCAGTTTCATTTTTCAGTGTTCTTGTCAATCTGTGATTATCTGTAGGTCACATCTTCAACTTGAGTAGATTTCTCTCCATGTGCGCAAAGATTTGTCTAACTTTTCCCATGAGTGTGCAGCAGTTGGCCAGAGAGGGGACAGATTCTTGCTGCAATTCTTCTTTGCAGGACAAAGACTGCATGCAACCAAGTTTTGGCAGAAAAACTATTGCCAAATGTTTCTGAGTCTCAGAAGGCGATATCAGCAGTAGTAGAGTATAGCACTAGCAGATCACTTTGCTGTATTTGTAGGACTAATGACTATCCAGCTGAGATGATGCTTTAACTTTGCTCCTGTCTTTATTTCCTGGTAGGGTACTGGGGAGGTGGACAACTGAGCCATATGAGTCTGGTCTGCCAACTAAAAGGTGACTGGAGTATCTCTCTTATGAGGAAGGTTTAAATGATCTGTGCCTGTTTAACCTTGAGAAGACTGAAGGGGTAATCTTATCAATGCAACAAATACACTGATACTGATCTTGTGCTAAGGGAGGGTGTCAAGAGGATGGGGCCAGACTCTTCAGTAGCATTCACCAATAGGACAAGAAGCAACAGCCACAAATGGAAACACAGGCAGTTGCATCTAAACATGAGGGGAGGAGGGGAAAAAATTCCTGTAAGAACCTCTTGACTGTGAGGCTGACAGAGTGCTGGAACAGGCTGGCCAGAGAGATTGTGGAGGCTCTTCCTCTGGAGATACTCCAGAGACACCTGGACACAATTGTGTGGAATGTCTCTAGGTGACTCTGCTTGTGCAAAGGAGTTGGACTAGATGATCTGCAGACGTCCCTTCCAACCTCAACCATTCTGTGAAGGAGACAAGGAAACTCATACAGTATGTATTTGTGCTGGTGGCTCAGGAGATTTTGTGTGGGCACAAATATACTCAACATGTGTAGTCATAATTACCTCCCCTTCTGTAGTAATAATTTCAGGGTTTGAAAATGGATATGTACTTCCTACAGAAGGCAGAAGATTGCAGCAAGTAGGACTGTGTGTCTGACAAGGTTGCCCTTGCTTCTCACCAAAGCTTGAGGGAGTTGGCAAATGATTTCTGCTTTGTTCCTGTCCTTAGAAGGCACTGCATGAAGTAACAGGCTATCAGGCCCACATACTGTCTGTTTATTTCTAGAAGCACGTACTTTTTTAGCTCACTGTTTGAATCTGTGGCATTTCTTGTGATGTTTCCCATTCTGTTAGTGAGTTCCCTTTCCTATAGTGTTAGCTTGTATGTGGTTCTGAGTTTTAAGTTTCTCTCCTTTTAGAGCTGGAAGGAAGGGGAGAAAAGTGACCTCAGAGGGTCTTTGAGTCTGAAACGTCAAGTTTTGGGGGGTATGTGGGTATAGTTTGTTGTTGTTTTTGTGGGTTTTTTGTTGTTGTTTTGTTATTGTTTTTGTTGTTTTTTTCTCTCATTTCGGGTAGGAGAAATGAAAAGAGAATATGCCATGTTATCCTTTGGCTTCTTAACAGGCCCTGTATAGGCTATCAATTTTCAGTTATGGTATCCCAAACTGTTTGTGTGATTGCATCCACTTAGCCCTACATCCATTGCAAGATGATCCAAGCCACATATTATCTTTCATACTTTATCCTTGAGGTGCCTTAGGAATCTGAGGGATGCATGTCAAACTTGGTTTATTGGGGAGAGGGGGGATAAGGGGACAAAGACAGACTAATGGCCTGACTTAGGGACAGAAATCTGAGCTCTTTGTGTGTGCGTTGGCTCAAAAATCTGCAACCCAGGACTTCTGCCATCTCCTATCCTCATCGTGTTGTTTCAGACTGCTCTGTTTTGACCTTTTTTTTTTTTTTTTTTTTTTTTTAAGATGAAATCATTATAATGTTTAATAAACTGATAACAAGCATGTAGAAGGTTTCCTATTTCCTATTCCTGACAGTAAGTGATTCTCTTGTTCCTTAAAGCAGGGGGGTTATAACTGCATAGTCACCATTTAAGCTATCAGAAATTGCAAAGCTACAACCTACCCCTACCAGTCTTGCACAAGCGGTCGACAGTTATTTAACCTGTGGTGACAGGTGATATACTTCAAAGAGAAACAGTGCTTTGTGGGTAATGATTTATTTAGTTCTCAAACATCAAGCTGTAAATCCACCTATTTATGGAAGCCACAGTTTTCTCTGGTGGTTGGAGTGTTACTCCAAAGTGCTGTTCTTCTATTGGCCCCAAGCTTGACACAATCTTGCTCATATGCTATGTGCACACATTTGTGTATTTGAGGGAGAAAGTGTGATTGAGCCACAGAAGCAGCTAGCAGGGAAGAGGCAGCCAATTTCTGTTGGTCCTTTGCCTCCTTCACCTTGTCAAGGCTTCAAGGAGAGTGCTGCCTGCTTGTGGGACACCAATTGGTTTGATAGAGCCACAACCCTTCTTGGTGAGACGAAAAGGTGAGAGGGAGGAAATGGAGAATGGAAATGTATGGCAAGAGTTTCAGGTGGTGCAAATCTGCACGACTTCCCTAACTCCATAGGAATGCCATTTCCCTTTCTTTAAACTGACCCACAGTCCTGGGCTGTGGCAGCATATATGTGCTTGTGAATTGAAATAGTTTTTTCTTCTGGTGTTTTATTTTCAGGAGTTTCATTAATATAAAGGTATAATGTGTTTAAATAACGGTGCTCATTCAGTCAACCATAAGGCTTCATTTTAGGAGACAGTGTGAGAAGCCAAGAGCAGATTTTCAAATGGGCTACACAGTCTTTTTTCTTTCCTTAGCTTCTAAGGTAATTCCTAGCTGAAGAAAAATACAATTTTCTAAACCATAGGGATACTCAGTCCCAAACCTTTAACAAAATTTAATCTTTTGAAATTTCTTCTTAAATGTTCCCTGCTTCTCCCATAATGCTTCTGAGTTTTACCCTCCTTCATTTCCTTATAGTGTCTTCATGGTTTTGCTCAGTATGTGGAACTGCTATATTTCATCTGTTCTCAAACAAGCCTTTAATTTCTCAGGTACATTTGGATGGGCAAATGACCATTTGCATGTGAAAAATGAGTGCACCCACGACTCTGCAGCTACCTATAAATATCTGAGAGTACAAAATTGGAGGCTGCAGCATACAATTTAGCACAGTGTCTTTGTGCCCTGTTCTGTTCAATTTATTGTTGGTGAAGCATGGACCTAGGCATAAGGCTCAGGGTGTACAAGCATTTTCACTCTAAATGCTAAATTTCAAATGGGAATGGGAAAGATTATTGCTCAAATGCCTCATTCGACAAAAAAGAGTATTCTGGTTGACTCTTGTGATTTTTGATTTTTTTAGCTGCCTCCAACTGAAGATTCAAAATTTTCTTCTTTATTTCTCCTTCAACTTAAAATGTTTTGAGTTTTTATGTTGGCCACTCTATTGACATCTCAGTATTTTAATTATTTTAAAAAGACTCAAAGGATGTTGATGCAAAGCACATGTGGATATATGTGGTACAGTGTTTTGGTGAGAAAATTCAGTGTTTCCAGATAAACTGTAAGTAGAAGATATTTTCTGTTTGGCCAAAAAAAAAAAAAATCGATTTATACTGAATAATTCATTCCCAGACAACACAGCTTGTAGATAAAACAGGTTGCTTAGGTGCAAGGGCAACCACCTGGGATCTGCACAGATCAGCTTAGGCTTGACAGCATTTAATACCTTAGCCGCTGTCTGAATGCAGCTACGCTCTTTCCAGGTCTCAGCTCGCTCTGTGCAGCTGGGCCCAAGCTAATCAGGCCTCCCAGGATGGGACATGTGGTGCAGAAAAATCTGAGCTATTGCGCAGATCAACTTCGGGTATGAAAGCAGTATTGCTGTTGGTGTTGCCTTTTATCCAGGATCTAGCCCCCCCATTACTGTGCCTTGCGGAGAATTGATTGCATGTACACGTCTCTATTCTGAGATGTTTGCAATTGCTTGGACTGGAACTGAGTGTATTTACTGCCAGCCTCTGACCAGGATTTGGAGGAAATGAGTAAATAACCTTCCCACTGCCCTACTTGCATCTACGACCGGGAGTAATGTTTGCATGTGGAGGAATGAGAAGATTTTTGCTTGTCACTTGCTGTCTTGTTTGTGACAGTTTAGTTTTTCACCTTCTTTGGAGGTGTTCAAAAGTTGTTCTTGGCCTTGAATTTAAACTGTTGATAACAAATATAACTGTGAAAACCTTGGTTTAATGATCTTGATGTGAATAGCTATGGTTTTATTGCTGTTTGCAAGCAGCACCTACCCATCTTGACATAGCCAGTTATCCCACAGTCCATGGGTGCAGTCTACACAAGAGTGAAGGGACCCCTATGCAACTGGCCAGTTGTGCAACATTTTAATGGCCTTCATAAATGTGAAATGCTTTCATAAAAGTATGAGATTTACGTGTCCAAAAGGAGTTCATCCTCTTCCATGGAAGAAGGCCAGCTTTCCTTTCCTGTTTTGTTGGGTCTCCCTTTGTGTGAATGGAGTAGCTCAAGGTATTTGGTGGTGGGTCTGTTGGCACAGAGCTGTGTGCTGTCCTGGGGCAGGGACACTGTAGAGACTGGCACTGTGGGGCCTCAGTGGTGGCTATGACAGGTTATGCAACATTAATAATGTCCTCTTTTTCTGAGTAATCATTTACTTCATGCTCTGATCTGACAAGAGACCCACCAGCCATGCCCAAGACTGAGGCCTGTGGGAGGTATAGCCCCATGCTCCTGCGCTTGGTTGATAAATAATAATGAAAAGATAAAAGCAGAAAGAGTTGGGGATTCTGTCCAGTCAAGTGTTTTTAAGAGGAGCCAGGCAATTCCTTCTTTCTTTCAGAATGGCTTTTCCATGAAAGTAGACTTCTAAATCACTCAAAACCATCATGAATTCAAGTTGAATATGCAAGTAGAGTTGTGAAGGTGGAGAAGGCAGTTGTGCTAGAAGGAACTTTAAGGAAGTTGAGAGTATCAGAGAATTTGGTGGGGGGTATTTTGAAAACTTATTTAGAAAGGAATAAAAACTTTTCTTTAAATGTTAGAAGTGCTAAAACCAAGCAATTTATTCCCCGTGTAACACTTCAGTTCATCTATGAGTTGAGGGGTTTCTGATTTTTTTTTTCTTTTTAATTATACAGGATTTTGTTTGTATGCTTTTTAGGGCATCCTAAAAATAACTTTTATTTTGATTTGCTAACAAACCAAAAAATCAATTATTTCCACAACTCTAAATTGCACATTTATAAAAGACAAACACTTTATTGTTGCCTGTCAGTGTGTTGCTTACGAAGGAATTTGTTTATCCCCTTTTCCTTTTTGAAAAGCTGTTGAAATTCCACACAAAAGATGTGGATTAAAAGAAGGGTTGAAGTGTAATTCTGACATTTCTAAACTTGTGTGCACTAAAATACAGTCCTTGCATGCTCACAGGCAGTTCTAATAGGATTTTTGCCTTGCTTAGTAGAGGGCTTAGATGGTATATGATAAACAAGGTGTGAGGTCCATTAGTGACTAATGAAGGAAAAAGATGCATGACATAGGCCCCTGTTCAGCAAGTCACAGTCATTCTGTGTGCTGAACGTTGGTAGGGCCCGGCAGGGGAAAAAAAATCTGCAAAAGTATGAAAAAGATGTATCAAAATGTGTATGCACAGGAGGTTGATTAAGAGTATGAGGAGAGCTGTTATGCTGACATTTCCTGACTGGTTCGCTTTGCAAATTTAACTTTTTTAATTAAAATGGGTATGAAATTCCATATATTACAACTGATTTAAATGACTATGAACGCTCTTGGGATCCTTTGAATCAAGCCATTATGCAAAATAAGGTCATGATCTTGCTGGTTGTTTCCTGTGGGAAAGTGGAGGGAGTCAGTAAAGGCCCTGCCTGGTCAGAGGTACCTGCGTGCAGAGGGGAAAAATGGAAAGAGTTGCAGGAACATGCACCACACACATTGCAGGCAGCACTCATAGTCATTTGCCATGCTTACAGTCTCTTCAAGGACTGAACTTTGTTTTTTTGATGCATTCTTTCAGAGAGTATTATAGAGCAGTCATATAAAGCAAGGTGACAGGTTTCAGATGGTTCCTGTGCTGGGCTGAGTAATGCTGCCATTTCCTGGTAATTTGGTAACGGAAAGAAGTGGAATGTAGCACTTCCCAGTGTGTCAGTGAAATGCAGGATATATTTTCTGCTTCTGCTCGGGGCACTGTGCAGTATAGGCTCAGGGCATGCTGTAGTCCCAGTGTAATCTTAGAGCAGAGTGTTTCAGCATAAGCAGATGTCACTGCAGGCTGGACTCTAGTGGAGATCCAAGTCTGACACACTGCTATGCTGTCCTTTGGCCTGGCACACAGTATTTGTCAGCTGTCTTGAAAAGATGGCAATGTGGTGTTTCTGTAGGGGAAACATTGTCTGGAAGACTAAGTGGTGTGGCCAGTGTACAACATGAACAACAACCAAAGCAAAACAGAAAAATTCATCTGCAGCATAGTCTGTCTCACTACAGCATCTATGCTGTGGTTTTAGTGTGGTGTATTTTCTCAATTTGTAATCCTTCAACTCTATGCACTGTATAGGAGAAAATGCAGGATCCTAGAAAGAACATACAAGTGAGTCATTGATCACCATTCCTGTAGTTTCTGTAGCCTCTGGAAATCATGGCCTGCAATTCATATACCTTGTGCTTGCTTTACTCTCTGAAGCATCATACAATGGAGACTTGCAAAATTTTCCACGGACCTCCCTTTTCCACTCATTCTATCTTACAGGGAAAAATAACCAGTTTTTCATTCTGAGACTGACTAAATAACAATTCTTTCTGTCCTCCTCTTCCATATACCAAAAGAATAACTGTGACAAGGCAGCCAGATTCAAGGTATCGATCACTGATTGTGAATGTACCTCAGTTTTGATACTCACATTTTAAGTTTAGAAGCTTCTCCTGCAGGCTCCAAATGTCGCAGCATTATTCTTACCCATGCAACTTTTTTTATGCAGTGCCATGATACAATCTTGTTGTAGAGGGGCTTATGTACTAGAGTAAGATTCATCAAAGACCTGTTTTGTTAATGCTAGTTATGAAAGACTTGCACTCTTATAATTTAGGACTGGGTTTGTATTTTAGTTGGGAATTGAGTTAGATCTGTGCTAAGAGCTTAACAAATTTCCAGCTTGCAGAGACTCGAGGTGAAGTTGTATTCAATAGCTCCCTACCCCCAGCAGATTGACACTGTGCCTTTCCCAGGTGCATGTGGTTCCCATTTTTGCTGTACTTGCTCTGATGCTTAGAGTTCGTTCAATTTGTCATCCAGCAAAATAATCATCCATTTTCCAGACTGACAAGCAGGCTGACCCCTTTCAATGGAAGAGAACTGCAGTCTGCATGGAACTGGTACAAGATCCAGCTACACACCTCGGAGTAGAGGTTGCGAGAAGAGGGGAGTAGGTCTCTCCTCTTTGGACTCAGTGACCTGTTGGATCTGCTCAGTGTCTTCAGAGGAGAGGTCTTACAGAGCTGTTCTCAAACCTTGTATTCATATCTGTTAATTTTCACAAGTTCTTGTGCTATCGTACTGTGCGATTTAGTTGAGCATAGCTTGGCAGCATACCATATACCAGGCTGCAGTTGGTTATAAGATCGTTAGCTCTCCTCCTCCAAGGTTGATGTTGGTGGAACCTTGCGATTTAAGGCTAGCTTGGAGCTCCTTGCTCTCACTGCTGTACAAACGCTTGTTTAGAAACACGTTTTTGAAATCCCTGCATGCTTGTTTCTGGTTCTTAACTCTCAGACCTCTGGCATGTGGATCTGAAAAGTGTGCAATGGTCTGTTTTTTTTTTTTTTTTTTTTTTTTTAAAATAAAAATTAAAGCCCTGCCATGGTGTACGCTACTGACTAAATCACTTTTATTCATATTCTCTCTCTTTCTCGAGCCAAATCAAAAATTCAACTCTAAAGATGAAGGTTTTGACAAGTTACTGAGTGACTGGAAACAAAAGAGAAACTCCTTTGTGTTCTTACTTGTAACAGATGCTGCTCTTGCTCTGTAAGCCAGAGAGTGGGCCGCAGAACTAGGGACTACTTTCAGGAAACTTACCACTACATTTTACTTGTTTTGCTTTGCTGCTTCCTTTGATATGTGGGCCCAGTCACATCTGAGGAAAGTGTAAGGCATATTCCAAATTTTCTCTACTGATTGTGGTTCCTTAGTGGTGGTGCAAATGATTCAGGCAGGCACTGTTATTTCCAATCTTTTACCTTGTATCTATGTCCTTCTCTACCCCTGCTTCTGGCTTGTTGCTGGAGGCTGTGGAGTAGAAAATGTAAGAAGTTAGTCTGGAGAATGGGGGCCCTTATGGAAGACACTCAAGGACTACACTGAGTCAAGTCGTAAGTCAAGTACATAGGATTTGAGCTGTGGGGTAATGACAAGTTCTGAACTCTAGGTTGAAAGCCCTCTTAAAAAAGGCTCAGTCACAAGATACAGTGTTAGAGTTAAATTTATATCTAGTACAAGATTCATGTGGTAACTTGTCAATCACTGTAGTATTTTGGCAAGCTGGGCTTTCTAGAGAGAGGAACTTGGGTGGAAAGTCCCAGAAAATTAAGCTTGCTGATCTTCCTCTTCATTTATAAAAGCAAGTGGTGCTCACAAGTGGGTCTCCTCTTCACCCTGACCCATTCTTTACTGGACCTGAGAAAGACTGAACACAGATGAAGGCAGTTGTTTGTGTTTATTGATCTCCCAGCCTGCAACAGCCAGCTCTCTACTTTGCCTCTGTGGGAAGATGATCTTTACTCATTTACTATCACTACATGATCACAAAGATTTCTGTTGGATGCAAGCATACACAAAAACTTACTGCTTCTCTCAAGTCAACGGTAGTGGGATAAAGTGGCAAAGTCAAATACAGGAGATGTGTCTCTAAAGGCCAACAGAGTTCAGACAGGACAACTTGGGGTGTGTAAGATATGTCCTACACTGTGTGCTCCACCCACCTAAGATATGAGCAAAGGGTACTAAAGGGACAAGCCTCCTCCATCCTCTAGCACTGCTAGAGTCCCAGGTCCAGCTGTTGAAAGGACTTGGGTCTAGTTAGAATTACTGGGAGAAAACAGCAGTTGATGCTGGCAGCCAAGGTGGAAGAGCTTGGTCATTAGTAGTGCCTGTGCATTTTGGGTTTCTTGACAAAGAGAGAAAAAAAAAAAAAAAGGGATTTAAAGGAAGAGACCTCTTTTGGTGGTGCGAGCTCGTGAGAATGTGGTTTCCATAACAACTCGCTTTAGGTCTTCTCTTTGTGTTCCACTGATATCTTTTTTGTGTCACTCTTAGAGCTTCACTTGCCATAACAACACGATACGTTTGAGCATGTAGGGAGCTGGGGCACCTATTGTTTTCCAAGGAGGTGACTTATTCATGGCAAAAATAATGCAGAGAATGGGGCATACATCTGCAGTATTTCTATCTGCTCTTTTTAGCCTTTTTGGTAGTTGGTATTGCTCGATCTCTTACAGAGAGGAGGCTGCTGGCATGAGCTAAGCTTGGTGTGTAACCCGGGGTCCTCACCATGCACACCCCAGGTAAGTGTCAGCAGCACTACTGATGCGGTGCCTGATGAGCAGGATACTCTTAAAAGAGCTGTTGGCAGTTGGTGTAGCTGCGTTTTGCAGCCTCTCCCAGCTTGCACGAGGGCTGCTCCTCTTTAGCACTAGTGCTGCTCCCTGAGCTTTGGGAAACAGCAACATGCAGGGGCTGGGAATGAACCCATGTCTGTCTCGAGGTCGTGTCTATTGTGCCTGCCTCCCCTCGGTCTCAGGGTGCTCTGTTTTCAAGGCCTGTCACTGAGGAACCTTGGAACACATAAAGAAGACCCATGAGCGAGGCTGGCATTGAAGTAATAAATTTAACTCTGGAATAAATGATACCTGTGGGTAATAGGTTTGAAATTGCTGTGTTCCTTAGTAACAGAATATAATTACAAGTACCACAAGATCTGCGGGACAAAGGTGCAATTATTCCCCTTGTTTTGAAGTTTCAGGGAAAGCATTACCGCAGCGTTGCTACAATTCAGTAGCACGGAGCAGGGAACGTATTGGAAAGATAGAGCCGTTCAGAGAGTATTGCCTTGTACCTCTTCCGTATTGCATCCCCTAGCCCTCCTTGGCAATCTGGAAAATGTGCAAGATGCCATGATAAAATCCACATGGATACAGTGCAACCCAGTGGCCAGGGGTTCCCTTAGTAGCTCCCAAAGAATGGCATGACTGACAGACTTTAACCAGCGGGACAGGTCATCATGAGTTGCTACTTTGCTCTGTGATATTTAAAGGCTGTTGAGGGATATTTCTGCGCTGTAACGATGAGGTCGGGGGCTGCTTTTGTGTGCCCATGTAGCTCCTCCATAATTATGGAGTGATGACTGACAGCACCCCTGTGTTATACGGGCCATGTATTATGCTCCTTGGCGTAGGGCTGATCCTTGGCAATCAGAGGTTATGCCCTGGCCACTGTTCCTTCTACCCGTGGGCTGCAGCCTCCTGCAGGTATGAGCAGGCAGCAGGGAGGTTACTGTGCCCACACCCATAGAAACTGAGGAGTTTGGCTTGTTACTGAGGCTCAGCAGGCTCTTTGGCCGAATATTCAGCTGATGGGATATGCCTGACTTCAGAGCTATGCAAGCTAATATCCAGCTTCTGAGGTCACCTGTGTTGCTACTGTGTAGCTATCTGCTGCTGTCGCTTGGGCATCGACCTGTAACCTGCAGCTGGCAGGGTTCTTGTTTGTGTGCATGGTTTCCCTCAAAAGTGGAATTTTGTGTGCTATTCTCCGTATCTATTCACCTGCATAATGGCTGGCAGACCAGTGACTCACACAGCTGTTGAATCTCCTAGACCAAACATTCCTTTAGCCTCAGCTTGCTACGTCTGCGTGGGTTGCTTTTTTTGTCTGTTTTGATACCAACTTGTGTACTAACTCAGAACTGACTGCAGGTCCCATCAGCATCTTTGGTCTGAATTGAGACACAGGGTCCCCATGGGGTGTTGGACTTGAGTCAGAGTGTAACCACGTTCCCATGGGGGGTTTAGCCCAGCCATGTGACTGAGCTCAGGGTCCAATGCTGGCCACTGCAGTTGGGAGTTTGAGGCAGCCCTAGTAGGAGATCAGGTATGCGAAGCGCAGGAACCAAGCACAACCACTTGCAGGCATGTTGTTTGTGCGTCTGGAGCCAAGAGCCGGTTGTAACTTCCACTTAGAGCGTCTGAGACTTGGAAAAGGTCCTGGGCTGCACAGTCCAGCGTGCAGGTTTGTTGTAAATTTGGGATTCAGTGAAATGGGGAGAAACGAGGCTGTGCTGCAATGCCACTTTCAGGAGACCTGGGGACCTCTGGGCTTCCTCCCATGTGTGCAGCCGTTTGAGAGGAGAGCTCTGCAATTACAAAGCCACAAAGAGAAGTGCTTGTTGCAGCTGAGTCCTGCTCTCATTTTGGAGACTGCTGTGGAGCTGCCAGTTTCCCTTTTCCCGTGTGTGAATCTGACTGCCTCTGTTTCTGGAAGTGATGGTGGCTTCTTTCTTTCTCTTCTTTCTTTTTCATTAAAAAATGTAACATTTGGGTCTTTGAAATTGAAATGGATTTCAGTCTTCCTTATATTAATTATTGATAAATGGAGCCTGAGAGACGGAGATGAAGCCTGGCATGATTAAAGACAGACAGTTTTTAATTTTATGTCTCTCTCAGTGACAGAGGAATCCAGTTTAATAGGAGTCATTTATTAAAAGGAACTAAATCAGAAGCACACAGCTAGTCGGGAGAAGAGATTGCAGTGGAAGTAGGGGGGAAAGAGGTATGTGGTAGGGTGGGGGGGAATCTCATAGGGTTGGGGGAGGATATTGCAGCCTACAGAGGCACCGTGCAGGATGCACGTGGCAATGGCATAGGTCGCCTGCAAATGCAAGTGGGCTGCAGCCGGGCAAAGCGAGGTAATGGCGAAACCGCTGAGCTGGGACTGGCTGCTGATGAGTCCTGCCTCAGCAATATTTACGTGGCCTTCCAGGTACCAAGACCCTGTGCGCTGCATGAATGCAGAACTGGAATGACAGTTGTGTCCTCCAGAGCATTTATGAGCCGGTTAAAAGGCAGGGCACAAAAGATGGATAAAGACAGACAAGCAGATAATGTCTTCCTCTGGAGGTGGGAGGTCCCCGTCAAGTTTGCTGAAAATTCTGTAGGCAATTGGTCTATTAAGATTTTTTGCAGTTGATACATACTGCTCTGCACAAGTATCACTAATGTGGCCTGCAGCAATGAGGCTCTGGTTTACCTTTTCTCCATCTGTACCCTGTTCAGATATTCATCTTGCAGATATTAAGGACTTGGGTTTATTTTTAACCCATCTCTTGGGTTTTGTGACTTGCTGGAGGAACTGATGGATTTGGCAATCTGCGGTCACTTCTATGGTGCTGTTGTCCAGACTCGGAGCTAGGAGAATCCTGTGTAGTGACCTGGTGCAGCACCGCTGGGTATGCTAATTGGGGAGTTGGAAAATAACTTATACCAGAGTCCAACAGTTCTAATAAAGAATTCACTCCTGCTGTTTTCGTTTAACCTCACTTTGCTGCTTTTCTGTAAGGGCCATTGCTAAATTTATAATTCATGACTGTTGTTGTAAAGCTCAGCTGCTGTTTACTTGTAGTGTACTCTGGGATGGGAATGCAATTCAAGGGAGGACACTTCCCATTTGGAAGTGCATGGACTGCATGGAAGACTCCATGCAGCCTTCTATGCTTAGAAAAGTCATAGCAGCTACCTGAGCCTTTGCTGTCCCTTATAATACTTCTTATGAGAGATTCCTTTTGCTTTCATCCCCCCATATCATCATCTTTTCTTCTTCCTCTTCCTTGTGTTTTTCCCAAGTTAAAAATATTCTAATAAGGGCAGCTTGCTGTGATTTGGATAACTTTTAAAAACCAGGAAAAGAGACTGGGAGGAGGCCATGAAAATTGTTCTTACTCTCATTGTTTTGGTGTTGAAATCATCACCCTGATTTTGTTTTTTTTTCAGAGTAACGAAGAACCCTCTTTCCATGTGTTTTCTGAAACTACCCTTTATAGATGGCATATTTTTAGCATGGACAAGTCCACTTTTTCCTTGAACTGGTTCTTGAACCTCTCCTCCGTACCCATTAGGCTCTAGGTTCTCATCCATCTTATTATATCTAGATATCAAGGAAGGAAATGCTATATATAGCATTATATATATTACATAGATTACACAGAGATAATATTTATACCCTCATAAACATTATGTATGTAATACATTCCTTCTCCAAGAAGGAAGTGCTTCTTGGTAAGATAGTTGTATATATCCAAGGAAGTGTTTTACTCTCTCTCTTTCCCTTCATCACCCTTCCTCTCTTTTTGTTCCTTGATCCTGACTTCATAGCGAGCGAGTTAGCAATGCTGCAAACACGCAGGCAGCCAAGATGAAGAGCATGGTGCTGCATGAGCACGTGCCAGGCCCTCAGAGCCAGGCTTGCAGGTAGGCTCTCAACCAGGCTGCCTGGGCCCTTCCTGGAGAGATGGGCTGGCTTGAGGAGAGTAGGGCTTTAGCATCAGTCATGCTGTCCTTTGAGTGTGATAAAGACTTGAGCCATTTCCCCAGGGCACTAATGCAAAAGATTATAAAGCTACTCTGTAATTTTTGTCTATTCAGAATTTAAACTACCATCAATCATCTCAAGTTTTCAGTGTCAAATAAGATAATGTAGCTGACTATATTATTAGAAAGAGATCTGTTTCTGAAGCAGGGAATGTCTGTGGGCGCATCTGAATAGAACTTAACTAGATACGCGATCTCTCCTCGACAGTGCTATTTTAAAGAGCTTTGGTTTGTGGAGGAGGACTCTGACTCATGGAAGCTGTGCTGAGGCACATGGCCATCTCTTCCACCTGCAGCTTGAATAGCTGAGGGGATGGGAATAAACAAGATGGGAGGATTAAACATCACTTCTGTGATCCATGAGAATATTACCTTTTCCATTGTCTCAGCAAGAAATAGTTTCTGTCATTGGCAAAATTTGGTTGGACTTGTATGTAGAAAAAACTCGTTGTGTTTTAACTGGTGGTTAGCTCCAATGTTTTATTCCTCTTTGGTTTTGCTCTCTAAAACTGAATTTGTGCTGGTGCACGATGCTGGAGTAGCAGCTGTAGATGTTGAGATGTATGCAGAGAAACAGCAAAAGCCTAGGCAGCGGGAGAGCAAGAATTGAGCAACAAGTGTGATCCCAGAGGTAGGAGGTATCTGTGAGTTGAAAGCAGATTTGTTCTCCATAACTCATTATCTCCATGGGATAGATACATCGAGCCCTCTCAACCCTGTTCACAAACAGGCTCCTTATAACATCCAGAGGAAATATCAGGCCAAATTCTGGTCTCTCAGACACCTCCAGGAAAAAAACAACTTAAATAGAGACTACAGTGTATTTTTTATTTAGTGATGCTCAGTCATAATGTGACTCTGAACATCTCCAATTCTAGTGGAAAAAATAATAAAAAAAAAATGAGCCAACAGGCTTATTTTGTTCTTTACCTTGAAACCTACTGTTGCAAAGACTGTGGCTGTCCTCAGGGTTATTTATTATCCCCTTCACTTTGTGGTTTTCTTAAATCTATGTTACTGCTTATTAACTTTTTTTTCATTTATAGGAGGCTATAACATCATGCCCCTGTAGAAAGTTGTGAGGGCTCCAAACATGTTCTTGTGTTTTGTCAGTGGCTTCAAAACTTAGGAAAGATTCATCAGCCTCCTTTGCTTCAGTATTTCTTACCTAAATAAAATACTGACTGGATTGTCTGTGGACTCTGGTAATTCCTTTATACAACAGTGTCTAGAGAAAAAAAAAAAAAAGAAAAAACACAATAGGGGGTCATTATTTCCTCTACAAGCAACCAGTGACATTAAGGTAACGACTAAACTCATCACACGTGATAGTTTGATGAGAAGATACCCATATTGATCTCCTAACAGAGAAAACACAAGGAGCTCTGTTAAGTGTTTTGTGGATGGTTTCCTGTGCTTGGAATGCTGCTAGCTTCGGTGTAGGACTTGCTGTCTGCTGAAGGGCTCACAGATTATTTGGGCACTGATGGATACCACAGAGGCGATGAGGTGACAGTGTCACCACCGCATGCTGGGATTGGGTGGCTGGCCCGCAGTCTCCGTGCTGGGCTTTTCTGTGTGAATCTGGGTCCTTCTCACCCCAGGTTACCTATTGCATCAGAGCTGTGCTCAGCGCTAGGCCTGGGCTTTTGATGTAGAACTAAGGATGGAAAGAGAGCCATACAGGTTGCTACTTGTGATTTTTTTTTTCTCCTCTTTCCACCAGCAAGGAGCAGGGAGAGATGAGCTTTACATCTGAAGTCATTTGGTTGCTTTCCAAGGCAGTTGTTTTAGTTCTGTAAAATTCTCCAGTCAGGTTCTGTCCTTCTCCCATTGCAGCCAGTAGCCAAACTCACCCTGTTCCAGTGAGATCAGCTATTCCAGGCATTGTAGAAAAAGCTTGCTTGTTTTGTTTTAGACTTTTTATTTTTTTTCTTTTTAAAAGCTCTGAATACACAGATTAATTCTCTGCTACTATAGGCAAAATGACCTTTCCACCAAAAAATAATAATAATGGCCATAAGGGTCTCTAGCCAGGCTGTTGTGGGACCCCCGACACTGGAGGCCAAGTGCCTAGCCAAAAAAATCACATCTCAAAAAATAATTGGCTCCCACAACAAAGAGGGCGAGCGCAGAAGGAAGAAAGGAGAAGTCAGCAGGTCGAATGGTAAGGTTGCAGCCGTTCGTATCTAAATGGCCTCCTGATGTACCATTTTGCTCCTAATGACACAGGATTAGGAGAGGAACATAATTGAGGTTTTATCAAACATTCAAAGGAACAACACAATCCCATCCCCCTTCTGCCCCCTCCTTGTTCAGCCTAAATTAAGGACTTTAAGGATTTGGAAAGCCAGATTTAGCAGCTGAGAGGGAGTCCCTCCCCCCCTTCCTCCTCCATCCCCTTTTTCTGCTGCCCCCTCCCTATTTCTGCTTCATTCAGTAATTAACCTTTTGAATAATCTCCTCCGCCGAGCTGGTTAAGCTGCTGCTCTATTTCCCTATTGCTGAGGACCCTTAGGAAGCTGGACCCAAGCATCTTGAGTTGACTGACAGGGAGAGCTCTGTGGAAGGCAGCAGAGTGCAGCAGTGCGGGGAGCATTTGGTGTCCCCTAGCGATGAGGAGGAGAAAATGGTAGAAACTGTGCTTGGGTGTGTTCTAGATGCTCTTGCTCCATATCCCTGGTGCTGCTGCTTAGATTTTGCAGAATGAGACCAAATCCATTGCAGCCTTCCTGGAGTGAGTAGGATTATGGGCAGTGGAAGCAGAAGGCAGCTCTGTCCCCCTTCCCTTATCCCTCAAAGAGGGAACTGGTACTTCTCTGTCACTATTTGTATGATGTTTGGCTGTTTATTATTCTCTGCTCCCTATCTCTCTTCCTTCCCCACCATAAGTTGTTCCCAGTCATTGCCAGTCCATTCTATATGTAAGAATTAGAGCGGGATGAATAGTTAGCAATCTGCAATGGATCGTATGTATCCCTCTCTCCCCCTCATCACTCTGCAGGAAGTTATCTGGGAGCAGAACATAATTTTGCACTAATTTGTTTTTCTCGGTTGTTAGATAAATAGTTTGTGTGGCTGAGTTCTGGCCTCTGGCTTAGAATTGCATTTTTTTCTAAGTACCTACTCCTAATTTTCCATGCCATTTGATGGATCAGTGATGCACATAGCCTTATTCCTTTTCCTAGAATAGTGAATCTGTGCTCATTGCAGCAAGTTGCCTCATCTAGCCTGTTGACATATCTACAAATGTTTATTTATAAGTAATCTGACTGTAGTATATGCATAGAGCACAGAGAACTCTCCAAAATATCTGCAAGGCTGTTCCTGAGGAGAATGTGTATGTTCAAACCTGGCTGGAGCTTGGGCATGTATTTGCAAACATTCCAGGGCATAAGGATGTATATTCACGAATAAATTGTTTGTAAATACCATTGAGATAAACCACCAAGTTACATTTATAAGATTATTTTGGTATTATTTGCCTTCCTATCACCATGAATAATTATCCTTTCAATCTTTACGTTTTTTCTTTTTTAATTCAATGGAGGAAAATATTATTCTAAGCCTGTCTTAGAAATGAACTGCCCATTCTTTCTCCTCCTTATTAAGACATTTGGCTTTCCCCTTCATTAAACTGGTTTACTTCCACAGAGGCAGGTGGAGCTGCTTGTGTGGAGAAAGTGCCACAAAAGGCAATAGTGTTGACAAGTGGAGAAAGCAGAGAGGCAGTAAGAAACCAGGGTGAATCTTGCTTTGGCATATCCACCTTGTCGAGCCCACTGGTGCTTTTTGCATCCCCATTGTTTGAATTGTAGACCAAAAGGCTGGTGCAAGGTATTGCAGTAGCTGCTGTGCAAATGAATAAGACTGGAATAACTTTACAATGACGAGCCTGCTCTGATGTCTATAAACTGAGTGAGAGTTGTGTGCTATTAGGAATCCATGTTTGCTGATACAGGTGTATTTTCCCCAGAAGTGAAGCTATTTTTTGCAATAACCTCTTTACAGTAATCTGTTGCTCCTCTCTGTTCAGGGCTATTGACTTAAGTGGCTTTTGGATCAGGCTGCACTGAAAATTTAGCTTTGAAGTATGCATTTATTATAAAAGTGTTTCAGCACACTAACGTGTGCTTTGGTTTTGTGGGCTTTTTCTTCATTCTGCTCAAAATGGTGTTATTGCATTTTGTTCAAAAATATTAATGAAGCAACAATAATGTGTGTGAAACATTCATGCTTATGGAACAGTGTTAGTGTTTAAAGCCTTTCCCTACAGCAGCTGATACCAGCACTCTGCACATTTATTCCAAGCAGACAGATAGACAAGTGGATAAGCAGGTGTGGCCGTTCAAAGGATAGCAGTGAAGACACCTTCGATCAGGCAATGTGCCTGAGGAAGGAGTCAGATTCACTGTATATGAATTACGTTGGTAATAATGTTAGGACAAAAAAAGGCCTGAGTTGAAAGTCTACTGCATATGAGACGTTTAGCTGCAATCAATGGTGCTGTAGTTTCAATATCGAGTTCCCGAAAGTTTTCAGCCTAAGATGTGGTAGTTCAGTGGAAGCACACTGCAGGCTCCTTGGAGCAAAGCCATCTCTGGTCATCTTTTGGTTTTCAAGCACTGTAGAGCCTTGACCTGTAACAGCATATCCAATGTCCCACGAAGAACTAAAGGATTAATAACAATGATGAGCAAGGATCTTTAAAAACTCCAGTTTTTGTTTCATGCAAAGTAACTCTGGCAAGTAAGCCCCCTTCACATTCCAGAGCCAATTCAGGACTAATTTATTACTAATTGGGACTAATTCAGTACTAATTTGTTGTTTTTATTTTTAATTGCCCCTTTACGATAGAAGTATTCCTTTTAATCCCTAAGGTTTGTCTGATGTTCCTTCAGCTAAATATGCAGGTGGTATTTTTCTGCTCCTCATGTGGCCATCTTCTGATGCACTCATTTAAAATGAGAATGCAAGTTCTTTAGGTCATGGCGCTATAATTTTATTTGTTCTGAGCTTTCCTGTAACTGATTGAATTAATTTTGTTCTCTGTGTCATCTGGTAAGCTTGTCCTCTTCAATTAGGGGGACTATCACTGCAGTGAACTAGATTTGCTTTCTTCAATATTCTGATGGGTTTTTATCATTTTCCTGACCTGAAATTGCTAACAACCTTCTGTTTCTGTTCTTGCTCATTCTATATTTTTTTCTTATTTCTTTCATAGGTAAGTCTTGGTGCTTCTAAATCCTTCCTGGTTATGCTTAGAAGTAACGGTAAGTTAATATAATTTAAGTATTTTCATAATGATATGAATTTGGACTGACAACAAAACTTCCATTGTCAGATGTTTGCCTTTGACAGATGTCATGGATAGAAGAGAGAAAATGAGGTGGTTAAGTACAGAAGTACTAGAACATCTTGTATCCAAATAGTAGAAACTACTACTACTTTTACGATTACCAGATGGGGAAGGAAGTAATATGTGTCTTGAAGTTGAGGGACTGGTTATGTCCAGACACTTTCAAAGATCCATATGCTACTTTCAGTAGCACAATAAAAATCTGTTGGGTGGATTTTTTGGTTGCTATTGTGTACATTTGTGGTACTGAATTTTGGCACTGAATGCCAGAATATTTAGTTCTGGTGGAATGGTTAGGTTCTAAGACATTACGAAGTTGTAGATGGATTGTAAAGAAGATATGTCTACATGGGGGTAAGGTGTTAGTTGACTCCTTGGGTTTGCAAGGAGGGTTTTGTATTTGTCAGAAGCTTAAAATAGTCCATGCAGCACTTGTTCTTTGATTTAGTGTGGTAAATTGAGGTCTGCTGTACTCCTGGTTAGTTAGAATAAAAAGCAGTCAGGATCAAAATTCAGTCTGTAACAAGCTGCCAGTGTGCATCGCACTTGGATCAGCCTGTCAGCCCCAAATAGTTGATGGAAGTCATGGCACAGGTAATTTGGCATAAACAGCTCATGTTGAGGTACATAGCCCGTTAAGATAGGTAGCCAGGTTGCTTCTTCAGGAGAAATTTTTGATCCATTATCTTAAGCCTTCTCACAAGGCTAAAACAACCAGACCTGCCTTCTGAGAACTGTCTGCTATTTTTCAAGTAGAGTCTTCATTTTGTGAATAAACAGAGTCCCTTGCCTATCACTGTCTGATGAAATGTATGATGAAAAGTGCAAATGAAAAGTCTTACGAATATTCATGTGATACTTATAGTAGACCAAATAAGGAGGAAAGGTTAGCTGATTACTCTTGACTGTCAGCTGCTGTACTGGAACACCTCTTCCTTCCTTACCAACAATTCCATTTGCATCAGTTGCAAAGATTTCTGGCTAGCATGTAGATGCTTAGAGATACTCTTTTTTTTTTTTTTTTTTTTTTTTTTTTTTTTTTAATTGTCGTGGTCAGTGATCTTTTTGCCTTTAGAGAGGAGTAAACAAAGCCGAGCAAAGTTTATTGTCATCTATCTTACTATTTCAGGCTCCATTAGAATCAAAAAGGTTAGAGACATTGTTTTCAATATGGCATAGGCCAAAGCTATGTTGTGTGACAGCAAAGGAAGAGTAAATCAAAGTGCCTAAAATGACATTAAAGACTAGAGACAAAACTCTCAAAAGCACCTCAGCTGTTTGGAAGCTTATGTCTTCCTGAAAATCAAAGGATTTGAGGATCTGAGTTCTTTTGAAAGTAGGACTTGCTTTTCAAAGCTTCTTTTGAAAAAAAAAAAATCCTTTGCATTTAATAACTTGTTCATTCCACACCTATTGAAAAGACTTGCAGAGTTTCAGTTGTCCTGATGTTTAAGGTACTGTGGTTTGTTAGTGCTTATACATAGTCCGCCGATCAAGAGAAAACCTTCCAGGTCACCGATTGGGTAGCTTTGCCATATTGCAAAGTGTTGTGGAATGGTTATTATTAGAGAAGTCTCTGGATTATCCAATGCAGGGCAGGTTTTGTGTAAATTTGCCATGTGCCTGGGGTTGTTTTCCCTTAATACTCAAGTTGGAGAGCATTCCCTAATCTCACTGCTCTGAAGGTTTAAAAGCCTATTTTAATTCCCGGTCGAAGAGTATTTGTGGCCTGTTAATGTCCATGCATTTTTATGTCAACATAATCTCTTTGAGTTCTCTTTCCTTGTTGGTGCTTACCCATTTGATGTATTTATAGCTTGTAACCTCATCTTCTTTCTTCTCCTGCTACTTTTCTTCTACCTTCCTGTGGGTTTGTACAAGGAATGAAGAGATCTCCAACAGATCTCCTTAGATTATCCACCATTTTCCCAAGATATTGGGCTGCTACTATGAATACATTTTTATCACCACTCACCTGATATATTGAATTTGTGCAGGAGAGAAGGGGTATAGAAATTGCAATCCTGCTTTTGCTACTTCAGCAGTGCTAATGTGGCCAAGTGGGCGTCAACTTAGCAATATAAGGGCTCTGAAATCTGTGCAGTGACATCTGACAACATATTTAGTGCTGATGATCAGATGGACTTTACAGCAACATTTCTTGCACACAGCTGCTGGTATATGAGTTGTCTTTAGTAATGAATCACAAGGAGGTCCAGGGAGTAGATGTATTGTGTGATTGCAGGGCAAATATATATTTATTGGCTTCTAAATTACCTGCTTATTATTTTAGGGCTTGTGGATTGGTGGAAGTTGTATGCCTGTGTGCCATCTGTACTTCTGAAAATTTCTTTTGTAGTTTGCCAGTCAATGTTTTCGTGCATTTTGTTTGAGAGGGTTCTGTAAATGCTAATCTGGAGCTTGGCAGTAACTCTATGACCATATAATGATATCTGATGTGAAAATGGATTCCAGAAATACGTAAAGCATGGCACCCAGCTGTGCCTTTAAGGATCTCATGAGTCTTCAACGTTGGTTTTCTGGCCCCTTTAGAAAGCTTTATTCAATAGGTACAAATGGGAGTCTGTGTTTCACAAAATTTTGGCTCTTAGGCACCTTTGCTCTTCGTGCTCTTGAAAATATCATTGGAGCTCTGTGTAGCTGGTTATATTCCCAGGGCTCAGGAAAACCATTTCCTGACCTTCAAGATCTGCAAATGACTGCTGTAATACCTTCACTCATTGCCTTACAGACAGTTTTGTCTGTGTTGTGTTGCCTGTATTTCCTTTGCAGTTCTCACAAATACACAAATGTTAATCAAACACAGCACTGGTATCCCTCCATTCATCTTTGGTGCCTGTTATTAGCTTTTCACTCACTTTGCCATGGACTTGGTCCCAGCCTATGGGAGTGGTTTTACAAACAGGGAGGGATCTTTTCCAGAAAGAGCGGAATCTGCACAAGACCCCGGGATTCCCCTGTGCTAAAACGAGATGTGGACTGATGCAGAAACGGCCCAACTATGTGTAGTAAGCAAAACACTGCTCTACCAAGTAAATTGCTCATGAAAGCATTTTCCGTAGGGGGAGCACTGGAATGTATTGTGACTAATTTAGTTAAGACTCTGTTATCAGCTAGTCCAGTTCAACTGAGCATTTCTAGGAAGGCAAGTCTTCTTGTGTGCCCTCAGCCTTTTAAAACTGGTCCATCATGACTGCTGGTAAATGTACTTCTGGCAGTTGGTACTCAGTGTATCATATATTTACTGCAATTCATCCAGAGAGTCTTTTGCCAAACGCCCTCGGGTGCCGGCTAAGCTGTTGCCCACAGAAGCCAGGTGGGTGCTTGGCAGTGGCTGCTCATTAGCAGCAGCAAAGGCCGTGTCAGCTTGTCCCGCCGGCCCTGCTGGAGCCAAGGGGGCTGCTGCCTCTGCCCAGGGGGTCTCCAAAGGACCTCTCTGCTCTGAGGGCTTTTTAGGTGCTAGCAGGGAAGGGCTCGCCTGGGATGGGACTGCCAAAACGAGCAGCGCAGACGGAGCTCCCTGACCAAGGGGAGTGGGGGGTTTTGTCCTCCCACATGGCAGGTGTGCTGCCGCTGCTGAGCGCTCCGCAGCCCTACCTGGGCAGAAGGGAGCACACAGATTTGTTTTTTGGATGCTTTTGAAAGGTAAACAGGGACAAGGGCTTTTCCTACAGTGTCTTTCTCATCTATGTCATCCATCTGCTTCTTTCTCTCTCTTCTTGTCCCAAATGGACATTCCCCATTCCCCTTATAGCATAAAGGCTGCAGTCCAAAAGCAATTTGGAGAGAGCATGTGTTCAGTTTTCAGCAGTTTCTCAGTGACCTCCTGTGTTGAAACAGAAGCTATTAAGTGCTTAGAGGCACTGTCTTTTTTTCAGGAATACTTCCATGGATGGGATGGGGTGCAAGCTTGAGTTGTGTACTGTACTTCTCTTTCTGCTTGAAACCCACACTTTTAAAATCCCACAGGCATTTTTCTGGCCAATGGTTACAGCGATGAGGTCTCACTAAGAGTAGGTAGGTGGCGTTGGTGAGAGTGACTGAGTGTTCAGCTTCCGGCTGGTGCCTTTGTGGAAGGGTGTCAAGTAAATGTGATTTTGTTGGCAATATTTCTATACCTTCCTCTTGGTTGAAGAACAGAAAGGTAAACTCACACATATTTGGGATGGTGCGATCATGTACGTGCAATTAGGATCCGTTTTGTGAGTCATCTCTTCCTGCCCATTACCCTAGTGTCAGTTGTGCCTTGTCTACCGTGTTTCTAAACTCTCACCTGTGCTTGCTTTAACAGGACTGCTAACCTTGGCCTTGTGGTCATGGTGAACAGTTCAGGGCTGCAGAAGGTTTGGCACAAACTCCTAGCATCTCACTGCCTGCACAAAAGAGCTGTGTTTAGGATGCGCTGCTCAGCTTCTCCTTCCCGACGGGTGACCATGGGAATAGGAAGCTTGTTTTTCTAAGGCACTGAGTGACTGCTATTCATGAGGATCTGGCATTGTCCAAGTGATGCCTTAGCAGGAGCTCTGGGTTGGAGGACTCCTGCAGAGGTCACGTATCGGGAGGAAAAGGAAGCAGAGATCTATGTTTAGCGCTTAGGATCAGCTTTGTTTTCTTCTCATCTTGTTCCTGGTTTCTCCTCATGCCTGTTTTTGCCTTTCCCTTTCTTTCATTGCTTGAATATCTGTTTGTTAAAATAATCATTTTTTTCTCTGCATGAGCTTCTGTCATTAGATGAAAGGTCATGGATATAATATGAATCTGGAACGATAAATACAGTGCAAAAATGGATTGAAATGCGCACAGCAAAGAGGGTTTCCGATTAAAAGAACTCTGCCGAGCTTGCACCAAACAAACAGCCACGCAGCCTTCGATTTCTCTTTGCTTATAATTAGCTGCCATTGAAAGTTAATTACTTTCAGGACTGAAGGAAGAGAAAATTAAAAAAAAAAAAAAAAAAAAAAAAAAGGGCGGGGGGGGGGAATCCTTTCAGAATGTCACACCCCAAACAAATCTTTTCTTAGAAAGCTTCTGCATAGCACCTATTCTATGGACGTGCAAATCTAGTTTACCTTCATGTGGTAGAAGCTGGGGATGGAAAGCAGGTTTGAGAGTACTTCTGGCACCTGGGGTGTTATGTTGGGCTACTTTGAAGGCTCTGAATCTGGATTCGGTTCCTGAAGAAAGCAGAATGGTCCCACTTTTAGCTTGTTCATAGGAGAAATGTGAGCTGCTGCACTGAGGTAGTGAAGACTCTCCTTGTAAGCATTTTCCACAGGTGTGCCTCCTGCTGGGGTACCTGCTATGTGCAGTTACCATCTTTAGAGTGCACAGCAGTTAGTCGTCTTGTTTTGAAAAGTTCGGGTGTTTCTGTGCACAGTTGACAGATAAAGTGTAGGGACTATTCTAGAATTCAGTCATGTCCTTAATTATATTATACTTTAGTATGTTAATATAATTGTGACAAAAAACTATAGCAAAAGGCATGGGAGAGGCATGGATTTTCCGTGCTTGTTCTTGATTTCCCCATTTTTGGAGCACCATGCTTCAGCAATGAGTTGGCTTTCAGTAGTTCTTGCTGTACCACAGATGAGTCTTTTTCCATATTTTCAAGTTGGTCACTTGGAGGTGCATCAATGTATCAGACCAACCTTGTCAAATCAGTGTCCAAAAATACAGGAATATGTCTTTGTAGCAGGCTTCATGAATCTACAAGGGAGCAAAAGGAAAGAATCAAGTGCTATTTTTCCACAAAGGCAGTAGATTAAACCTACTCATATTTACTTGAGATCCATGAATCAGATAGTATGTCACAAGAATTTATTAAGCCAGCGTACTGTCCTCCACTGTAGGGCGAAGCCTTTGCAAATATTTAAGGGAACGCGACAAAATATCTTCATTTGAGAAGAGTGGAGGGAACATTGTCTCTTCTTGAAGCCTGAGGTGCAGTCTTCAAACTAGCACAAAACCATATGAATTTCTCTTCCAATTTAGGATCTTACTAGCTAAATCCAAGATAAGGACAAGCTGTTCTGAATCTGCTTTGGTCTATAAGGGTTGTGCTTCTACAGCTTTGCATCTGACATCTGCTTTTTGCTATTGGCACAAAATTATGGAAGTGCTCCTAACACCAGGGCAGAAGTGAGCTAGGAAAATGTGAGCCAAGTCGATCAGGACATTTAAGTCAAGGGAGAGATGCTTTATGAGGGCAAAGGAACAATAACTGATAAAGAAATGGTAAACCTTCACTTTTTCTCTGGGAATCTTTGAGAAGAAAATAGAAAAATCCGTGTGAGTAACAAAGAGGGCAGAATCTCTTTCTGCTGTCTGAATGCATCTCATTAGACGCTTATTAGATATCTGGAACAACTGAACTGTGAGTCAGCTGGTGCCATTGGTCAAGGCTGATTCCAAGACATGGACCTGCAGGCTTTTAGGAGAGGCTTGATCGTGGCTCAGATATGAAACAGGTTTAAGGAAATGGTTTCCTGATGTGAGAGATGAATGTTGGTAACTCATGACACTTGTAAGAGGTTGTAGTCTTAATGTTAGATGTAGCCAAGTTTTCTTGGTTTTGCTTTGCAGAGAAAGAATATGTAAAGAGTCTCTGGACCACACTTATATCCTCTGATCAATGCTGCCAGTGCTATTAGTTGTGAGTGGACAACAACGGAGTATTTTCTCCTGCTTCAGGCACTACTTCTGCACTGAGAGTTATGCAGGGGCCAGTCAGACTATCTATTGACTACTTTTTAAGGAAACCAGAGGAGTTGGGTCCTTCATCCTTTCCCACAGTGGAACAGACCAGCTCATCACGTGAGGGACTGTGCCCCCTACAGGGAATCACAGAATGGCTGAGGTTGGAAGGGACCTCTAGAGATCATCTAGTCCAACCCCACTGCTCCAGCAGGGACACCCAGAGCACGTGGCACAGGGTGGCATCCAGGCGGGTTCTTCTCACAGTGAAGAAGTTCTTCCTCATATGGAGATGAAACTTCCTATGTTTTAACTTGCACCCGTTACCACTCGTTCTGTTACTGGCCACCACTGAGAAGAGCCTGGCCCCATCCTCCTTCTGGAGTCTCCTCTGGAGATCTTCAAGAACCGCTTGGATGCAGCCCTGTGCCACGTGCTCTAGGTGGCCCTGCATGTGCAGGGGGAATTGGACTAGATGACCTCAAGAGGTTCCTTCCAACCCTGGGCATTCTGAGATTCTCCCTGCGTTCTCCCCTCAGGTATTTGTACATATTGATAAGATCCCCTCAATCTTCTCCAGGCTAAATAGGCCCAACTCGCTTAGTCTTTATTTGTAACGTGGCTGATGTACCTAAGCCAAATGAGCGGGGCTCCTGGGAAGGTTTTTGGATGAAGCTTTTGGAGGGGGAAGAAGGAAATAAAGCAATTTAATTTCACTTAGAGGAATCACCATAGCAGCAAATTACTTTTTCCTTCCTTCCTTCCCCATCTTGTGAAAAAGAAAGTGTGGAGTAACAATGGCAAACAAGACCTTCACCAAGAGTGAGCAGTAGAAACTCATTTACAGCCGAAAAAATATACAGAAAGGAAGTCAGGAAACTATTGAATGATTTGTAAAAGGAGCATGCTTTGCTTGTTTGCTGTTCCATTCACTGTCGTCTATGTTAATCTTTGGAAAGAGAGAAGCCATTTTTTTTTCAGCCAAGAACAATTTACCTGTGTGCTGGCATGCAGTTAGGAGCAATTTAGAAAACAACAAAAAAAATCTCATTCCAAATTAACAGTTAGCTGGCTATGTGAGGAGAATTCTTTTTATTTATTTTTTTTCTCTCTATGCTCCCCATTCAGAAATTAAGAACCAGGAGCATTCTTGCTCTCTGGATGAGCTTTCTGCACTGCGAAGTGGTTTGTCCTGTGGCCTGAAGGACCAGAGAAGCTAGATGGCATGAGACACTGGAGGGTGCCTTCCCACAGGCATCTATAGTTAACACAGGGCTTCTTTCCTACTCTGTTACAACATCTGAGGCAACCTGGCCTGCGAGCTTGTGGAAGAAGCTGCAACTGCATATTTGAAAAGGATACTGGGCCATGTTTGAGCTGGTCACTTGACATTTCTGTCCAGGCACAGGTGCTACTTTGGGGTATCAGAAATCCTGATCCTGGACTCATCCATAGGGATTACTTCCCGAACTTGGAGTGTGTTTTGGCTCTCCAGGAGTATGTCTAACAGTAGAGAGGGTAAACACCAAAACTAGCAGCTACAAAGTGGTGCCTGATCCCATATGCCTGCCCATAGGCTCACCTAGCATTACTATGAGATCACAGTCCCAATCTGCTCCAACTTGCTTAGTCTTGTCCATGATCTTCTGGAGCCTTGTGTGTTTTTGCCCATGGGATTGTTTTATAGAGTAGGAGGTTATAGGCGGTATTATTCCTGCATAGGATAAAAATGATAGTCTTAAATCAGTGGTGAAAAAACTCTGCTCCTCTCATCCTGAAAGCATGGCAGAGACCAAAGAACCATATGTGCTCATAATTTCCAGCTGCTGATGCAGTCCTCTTCCTTCGCTCTAGTCTGTGCCTAGCAATGTGCATGTGGAAGTGGTTAAGGAGTGATTTTCCTGGCCTGTTCTGTCTGTCAGCACTGAACTTGCCCAAACCCTTGTAGAGTGCTGCAGAGATGGCACCCAAAATACAGCTAAGGAGCTGACACAGAGTTTAGTGAAGCTAGCAGAAAGGGATTAAAAACTTATTTAGGTGGAAGGAAGTGTATTGCCCATATGTGGGGAGGGCAGCCTCAACTGCAGACAAAGCTATTTAGGACTTGGAAAGAGTTGAGTCTCAAGGCTATCCAACTATGCTTGTCACATCACCAATCACCAAAAAGAGCAGACCACATGGACTACCTGAACTTCCATCTTCTCCTTATTTGATATCTTTTCCAGAAAATGTGTTGAGAAAGATAGTTTAAGACAGGCAGTATAGGATTGGCCCACATCTATTCCTTGTCTTGGAAGAGTGAGCCCTGATTTGAAGCCTTTGGGTTTTGCTTGTTCTGAGCAGAGATTAGCTCTCAGACATCCATGCATTTGATAGAAACAACAGGTCAGCTCCTGTTTGACTCCTACCCAACTGGACCACTCGGATCTCCAGAAAAGCCTTCCTTGCTCTGCAGTGCTTCTGTAGGTAATGATTATTAGAAAGCAACCAGAGTCTCACCTGCTTACCTATTGGAGGACTAAGCACTCCTTTAGTGCATGCATTCATTTTCCAACCCCAGTATTCCTGCAGAATCTCACTGGAAATTAAGCATGCAAATGTTCCTAGAAATAATCACTTCACCAGTTGTATACAGTACATGTTCATTCTCATATCATTCCTTCCTTCTTCCTTGGAAAGCACCCATCCTCCCTCTGCTTCCCCAGAGCCGTCCACCCCATCTCCTATTCTGTTGCTGTACATACCATGTCATTTCTTTTCTTTTTTTATTTAATTTAATAAAATGAGAGTGGGGTGATTTGCATATTCATGGATCACTTGATTAATTATTGATGAGAGGGCCTGGGGCAGGTGGTTGAGAATAAAAAACATTTAGCAGAGAGCAGAGGAGAAAGAACAAATCCCTGGCTGCTGCATGTCCATGGGGGAAAGAGCTGCTGGGGACTGGGAAGGAAAGGGAGAATGAGAGGCAGAGTAGACACAATGTTGAATGTCACTCGTAGAATGTAATTTTATCAATTTAAATATTTAATCATGTCCTTGAAATCTGCAGCATTTTAGTCCCAGGGGCTTCCAGTGTAGCTACTGTCAGGAGAGCAGGGGCTGAGAGTTTTTTCTTCCTGGCATGGGAGGAGATGAGGACAAGACAGATTGTGTGGATTCACTAGATGGGTTAATGTCTTCTCAGGCGTGGATGTGGAGGCTTGGAGGAACCTAGTATTTAACAACCTTGTTCCAGGACATGCTCCCAAGCCGAGTATCAGTGCTGTGGTAGTTGAGCTCTATTTGTGAGAGATGAAGTATAGTGTGGAGCCCAATAAAGGCAGAGTCCCACATTTCCTGTTCCCAGCCTGTGTCTGCTTCTACTAGTCAAAGTCAGCTTTCCATGTTGATACCTATACCTGTGAAATATGGATGGATGACTTTGCAAAAACTCTGTTATTCAGCAAGTACACAAAGGAAAGTGGTGATTTTTTTTTTTTTTTTTTTAATACCTAGGGCAGCTGCTGGGTTTCAGGTGCTTTAAGACCTGAGAGAAAATGAAAAGTTGAGAGTACCCCCAGCCTCCTACAAGACCTGTCTACCTGTCTGGTGGATCTCATTTGCCCAAATCCCAACCCTTCTCTCTCCTGGAAAACTTTACCATATGAATATCCTAGGCATAAATACTGACAAGGTTAAGCTTAATTGACCCTCAAGGCTTAAGGACAAAAAGGTGAGATAGTGCCTCGTGCTTTTTGCAGTGATCTGAATATGAGTATATTCACATGTGTGTATATTCTGAGGACAACTGTTTTGTAGTATTCATTTGGGGATTTGTTGTTCCTTTTCTGCCAATTCTGATACCTAAAGCATTCTGTGTGGTTTGGGGGAATGACCTTGTGTCAACTTATTCCCTAGAAATTGTTATGGGTAACACCCAGTGGTACTAGGATTGATATGTTACTAATATGTTAAGCAATGGCAGAAGTAGGGAGTTGAGGCCAGCGCATGAGCAGTGGTAGAAGCTCCCGTACTGCTTGCTGCTGTTAAAGTTAGTTTAATAGTTTTACTTTGAGTTCATTCCTAAAGCTCAGAAAACCAACCAGGCAATGCCCTCATTGCTGCCTTGATCGTGTCTACCCAACAAAGACAGCAGACTGCGGGGTTTTTCTTCTCACGTTGTAAACATTTCTATTCTCAGCAATGGTGCAAAGTCTTCCTGCTGACTGCTCAAAGGCTGGGGTTATGCTTAATACATTTAGCTAAATAAATAAATAAAATAAAACAAGTTAAGTTGGGGAGTGATTTTTTTTTTTTTTTTTCAACCTGAACTGCACTCTGATAACTCTCAGTGTCTGAGTGTATTAGGATTTCTCTGTTCTTGCTTATGGTGACAATCACACAAATCTGTTGGGGAAACTCGGATCCATAATAGAGATTTTTACCTCCCAGTGGGTGGTTTGATGGTATATTTATGAATGGTCTTTACAGCTAAAAAACAAAGCAGTCTTTAGCAACCCAAGGGAGGTACTGACCATGTACTTCCATTAAAAAGCTGTAGTTGTCTATTAATAAATAGTAAGATGATACATTATGGAACAGAGGTAATCGTTAGGTAAAGAGTAACTAGTTATTTATCAGTTGTTATATGACACTTAACAGTAGGTCTTTTCTCTTGAGCTTTTTTTTGCTGGAAAAATGGATTAACTCTTTGCTTTCCTCCCTCCCTGTTCTTGTGCTGTCTTCCCCACTGTTCCCAGCTGAGGGTCCTGGGATCTACTGGGATCTAGACCAGCTCTGAGCTCCTTTCAGCTCCCAAATGTCCCCCTACCCATACAGTACGTCTCCTGGGGCTCTGCTAACTCTCATGATCTGCTGTCAGCCTCTTCGGTATCTTAAGCTACACAATATTGTTTTCCTGCTGTTTCTCTTGACTGTTGTGTATTCAGTAGGGAGAGTGCACTCCCCTGTCCGGAGGCGCTTTCCTCCCCTGCAGCCCCTCTCCTCCAGCGCTGTCCCATGCCTTCCATTTGAGGGCATCGGCTTGGAGCCCTGGATTCTCCCTCCGGCCCAAGTAAAGCTTGCAAAATTCTAGTAGCAAATAATGAACAGCGGGTGTAATGTCCTGATTTTTAATTTTTGCTCAGAAGTTCAGATCAATACTTACTTTAACAGTACTTTCATTTATTTACCTGCTAATTAGGAGCTCATGAGCCAAGGAAATTTTACTGCAAAATTGGTAGAGGTGAGGAGGGAGGAAGAACATCTGGGATGCACTTAGCAAGAGATCTCTTTACTCTGCCTCTTTGTGTAGGTGAACATAACAGTGGTGGTCGCAAAGCAGCCTCCTCTACCTGAACAACTTTGAACAGCAGATGTTGCAACAACGAGGGTGGACACTGTGCGTTGTACAAATATACATCTTTCTGCAACAGCAATTTTTCTCACCCTTGTTATTTTCCGAGATTTAAAATTGACTCCTGGATACGAAGACAGACACACCACTTTATCTAGATATTATTTTTCCCTTTTGCAGAGAGTGCTTTAGTCTTCCTTGGTTAGTAAAGCACTCCTGTCTGTACTATCACTTGATTTAATTGCTGCTATTAAAATGCTTATCTGCATATGTCCCTGGTGGAAAAGAAGTGTTCTCCCCATTTCACAGAGGTGGGGAGAGACGCTGAGCAGTTAGCTGTGTGCCTAGTGCAAGTTCACAGGGAGTTAATTGAAAGCAGTTTCTAGGGAAACACTGTTTTGGTGCAGAGTGTTGCCTTACTGGGTGGCTGACTTTGTAATGCGAATCCCACTCACTAGGTTTGCTCTGAAATTCAGTGTTTCAATTTTCTACTCTCAGACTGGTGATAGCCACCAGCCCGTGCCAATTTATGACATGATTTAATGTATGTGAGTGCTAGCAAAGTTGCTCATTTTGTCTATTTTTTCATATCTGTATAATCTTTATCAGAGTTGTCTTTTTTTTTTTTTCCTCCCTCTTCTTGGATTTGGTGTTTATTGACATCTGAGACTCTTGCCCATTGGCTAAGTGAAGGAAACATTGATGCAGAATTCAGCTTCATAAACTGCTGTAAAATATGAAGGTAGTGGCTTGCAGTTCAAGCCTGTTTCCTTGCTAACCTCTTTACTGTGTAGTTAACCTCAACAGTGATTGCAGGCATATTGTACCTGTCTTACAACTATCCTACTGGTACCATGCACAATTAATATGACACCAGGGAATGTAATACATGCTTCATGTCACAGAATTCAATTCATTTAGCCATTTTCTTCCCCGAATATCTCTTGGCTAAGGTCAGTGAATTTGCACTGAAATTCTGTTTGTGTCTCTGTAGCCACGCTGCTGAATTACCACAGGATCCCAATTAACAATGTCAGACACATTTTTCTTTTAACGGGAGAAGAAAACGCACAATAAGCTGATTTTTCACAATGCTTTTCATGCACACAGGCCTTGGCACAACCTAGGGAATACCCTTCTATTGCTAAAAATAATAGCTCTGAAGTCTTTGCCCAACTGTTAACTAAAATTTGTATAGCATGGCGGATAAATCATCTGCTTAGTACGTTGGAAGCATTATGTTCCAATCCTGTTAAAGTTGTAGTTATTCAATATTTCAATTAACTCTTTTCTGCTGATATGATTATATATTAATTAAATCTTCCTAATGTTTCTAAAGCCATGATGAGGAATATATTTGATCAGATAGTTCTTTTCATGTGTATGAAAGGCCTGCTAGGGAGAGAGCTGTGGAACTGTAGAGAGATATGCTATCGCTAAACAGAAATGACTTTAGCAAAGGACCAGCTGTGGGAGATGCTTGCGAACATCCCACTCGGTTGTGAGATACCGTTTGTTGTACTGTACAAGCCTAGCTAGGCATCAGCAGAGGTGAAATTGTAGGGAAAGCCAAGAACTGTGAAGTGGTAAAAGTGATACAGCAGCTTGCACTTCTCCTTTTTAGCTAGTCCTGTAATGATATTCTCATGTTGCAAAAAGGAGTGGTAGATTTTGGAAGCATTTGCCTGTGCAGACCCACTTTAAACTGTGAATTTTAGTTCCTGTGATGTTTTCAGTAAATGCAAGCACTTACTAGGCTTTCTGTGGTCTAAACTAGGCTAAACCCTGCTTGTGCTTTCAGTGGGAGGAGGAGCTTCTCCTCTACCCCTCTCCTGTGGCATTTGATGTCCCCGTGGCGTCCTTCTGAGTGGGAATGAAGGGGGTCCCGTGGCTGTTCCTCAGAACAGGAGCTCTTCAGGAAAAGCCTTTGCTTTTATTGAGTAGTGTGAGATGCCTTCTGCAGGATTGCTGCTGAGTGAGAAGTAATGCTGTGGCTTTTTAATCAATTTCTTTGGGCTCTTGTCTTCTCTCTCTGCTTATCCTATCTCCCTATTATTTTACCTCTATTTTCTCTCTTTTTCCTTTTTATTTTTATCTTACTACTTTTCCCCTTCTTTCTTTGCTATTCTCTTGGTTGGGAATGGTAAAATCTTCCTTTTTCCATTAGCTCCATTTGGCCAATCTGTCCTTGGAGATCCACAGATTCTCTATTAAAGCAGGAGCAAGAGCATCCTGCCCTTTCCCCAAACTGAGTACCTTTCAATTTAGTCACCTCTCACCCCTGAGGTTCATACATGCGGTTTCACTGATGACTGCAGTTTGACCCACTGTCTGCAGTACCACACATTTCTGCAAATGAAATATGATTACATGGCTTCCTAAGAACTGCTTCCATGAAGTCTTCTCTCACCTTTCCTTGGAGTCTCTCCCTGTTTAGTTGCCTGTGACTTTGATGTCATACCTTGGTATCACAGTGCAGCCTCAACAGAAAGGATGAAGATCAGCTGAAGGTGCTTCTTCTCTCCAGGTGGGTTGACCTATTCAGTGCCAAAGACAGCACCTTCATTAAACAACCGCTGCTGCTAGTACTTCTCCTTTAATTTGTTCCCTGGATCTAGCTTCCCTTGTCTTTGCTTCATGACTTGATGGAAGAGAGGTTTTCAGTCGACCAAAATTCACATTTGGTGTACACTCATGACCCTGAATCCATGCTAAACATCATAAAAGGCTTTGTGATTACAATTTTGAAATAGAAAAGAGATATTTATTCTGTCCATAGATGAGCATAATAGTAATAACAACTTGGATTCACTTTCAGAACCTTTAATTTCCTGCCTCTTGCCTTCATGGCTGAATTATACATTTAGTTTGCCCACATCTTGGATCCTGAATTATTCCCAGAGGCAGAGGATGTCTGTCTGCATGCCTGGCACCAGTGCATTGTACTCCACAGTGCAGTTGTGTGTTAGGTTCACCCTTGCTGCTTCCCTCTTCACCTGCTTTTCACCCTCTGAGCAAATTCATGCTGAAGATGGGAGTCGCAAAATCCCAATTGCACAGTGGCGCACTGAGCATCAGCTGGGCATGAGAGGGTGGGATCTCTCATCTTGCAGCCCGAGCAGCTGCCAGTCGGGCAGTGCGTATGGGCTGAATCCACACAGCCAGATACTTAGAAATTTAGGAACAGGAGTTCAGTTTCTGAGGGACTGATTGGGGTATTGCCTTGTCAAGGTGCCAAATGGTAGAGTGGATTGATGTGTGATGGTTATGTGTGTCTGCTCTAGGATCATGACCTCCAGCTGGGTTACTGAGTCATATTCTGATGTGACCATAGTGTTCTCTGACAATTTAAATTCCTTTAGTATATAAAAATGAATTCTCTTCCTGGGGCTGAAGGAAATCTTCTGAATGTAAACAGCTGCAGTAGTTAATATTACTGAATATATAGCACTGGGCAGCGCATAGTTCATGAAAATTTCAGTGGGAAGGTATGGATTTTGCTTTTTTCAATGTGAAATATGTGACAAAAAAGAGGAGGCATTGGACCCATGAGCCAAATTTGGCAGTGTATGGAGCAATGAAAATAAATTAGGCTTACAGCACTTTTTATTCTATTATCTAAAATAGAGTAGTGGATTCTGAAGTGTGAAGTCACAGATATGAGCAAGTATGAAGGTTGAAAAAATGGGGCAAACTGAGACCAAGCGGCTGTGATGACAGCCACAGGGTGTAAGTGTGATCAAAATGCAGAGCTATGTAGACAAGGGGAGCCCAGGGCTGGGGCTGCTGCAGGCTGGGAGGAGGGGGAGCACTAGTAGGTTGTAAAAGCGTTGTAGGCTGTAAACACTTCTCTTATGTAATCATTATTTTAATGTGGACAAATTTCAGTTGTGAATGTTTTCTAATGCTTTCTAGACAATAACCATTGAATTACACTTTTTTTGAAACTCTGGGGAAACACCAGTGCATTTTTCTACATTTGTTTAAATGTGCAGCAGCAGAGAGTAAACAGACCCATGTGTGACACCATATGGGAGCAACCGAGTGACCCTGATTGCATTTAATTCATTTTGCTTTCTTGGACCAAAATATTGCAAGATAGGAGCACATGAGGAGAGTGGCAGGGAGATTTGTACTCCTTGTGTCTGGGCGGCGAGGGAGGACCTGTGTATTTTGGTGTGTGAGGGACAGATTAGCCCCTGTCCCCACTTGGTACCTGTTGGTCATGACAGGTTGTTGACCAGTCCCAAAACAAGATGACAAAACTAGTGGATCCTTTGGTTCTACTTTTGCATCTGAAATATTGAAGTTTTTCATTTACTAGGGTTTTTGAGTGTGGGAGAGGGTGGTTGTATGACACAAGAAAAAGTTACTTGAATTAAAAAAAGAAAAGAAAAAAAAAAACAGAACAAACCCAAAAGCTAACTGCAGTCATTAAAAATGGATTTCCAGGAAGGCTGCAGAAAGGGAGATTAAAAAATATTATGATTTTTGTCACGAGCATGTTTAAGCTAGGCCATTAAAGATGCTATTGTCTGGCCCAGCTGTTTTAGAACAATTAGCTGTTTGACAGCAGGCAGAAGGATGAGCTGGCTATTGCCCCGCTTCCCTGAGAGGCTGCACAGAGACACGGGCGATGCACATGCCCAATTGCTCTGCTGTCCCCTCGGAGAGGACAGTCCCAAGCCTCTTCACTAAGCTGGCACAGGGTCCTGGCTGCTCAGGTAGCGCACGCTGCAAGGAGCCCGCACCTCCGTTTGTTTTTTTCTTCATTTTCTCCTCATTGCAAGCTTTGTGCCATGTAAGTCTGGCAAGATCAGAAATGTGATTTTTTTTTTTTTTTTTTTTTTTTTTTTTTTGGCACATGGCTGTATATGTTTTAACAGCCACCTCCGCAAACACTTCTCAGTTTCTTATAGTTGCTTTCTGTTGCACGCATTCTCTGCGTGAATTAGGCTGTTGCTGTGAGCTGAGGAAATTTGAGGAAGCATGCTTCGTCGTTGGTGGGGGCGGGAGGAACAATTCTTTTTAAGAAATCTTCTCCCTGTCCCCATTTCTGTTTGGCGATGCTATTTAAGTATGCTTCCAATCCTAGCCTGCTCTTTGCATTCTGTTTTCCAAAGATTCTTAGGAAACTTCCCAGAAACCTAAAGTGGTTGCATATTTTTCAAATACAATTCAGCTTGGTAAGGAAATCCCATCGGGGCTGTTTGTGTTTGTCTTAGCCCCTTCACTTTGCATGCGAAGAAAATGCGGCAGGGTTCCCTCCAGACCAGTAGTTCGTCTTGGCATCTGAAAGCCAGCTTGGCTTCTTCTTAAATCGTACAGATCCAAAAGCAATGTTGCAAAAAACTTTGTTAAGGAGACTGCTTTTGTCTCGTGATACTTTTGTTTGGCTTTGCCTTGATGAAAGGTGGTGTGAAGACCTATGTCGCTCCAGTCATAAGATGGGATAGATGGAGAGAGGACCTAACTCTGAGGAAAGATCCTTTAGTATGTTTAAGCTTTTCCGAGAAGACTTGACTTCTGTGACTGAACTTCTCTAGGTAATTTCAGTCAACTAAGATGGGGAAAAACAGTAATCTATTTCTTAGGGCAAACAGGCAGTTCATGTTTCTTTTGTTTGTTTCTGTTTTGTTTTCTATCCAAGATTACTTCAATAACAGGCCCAGGCCTGCAAACGTTCAATCTCATGTATTGTGTGTGGTGATTTCAGAGTCCGGCCTCATTCAGGCAAGAAACACTGCAATTTTCCCTGAGTGTTTTCTCTTTGGTATTATCATTCTGGATGCTGAAGATGGGATGTGCTCATGCGTGCTGTGTCTTGCTTGCTCATGCACACGCACTCCTTCACACTTTTTCCCAACATTTCTCCCACTGGAGGAGCATTTCTCTAATTCAGATTGTATTTCTTTGCCAGAGAGGCCTTCCAAATTCTCTTCCTAGCCAGAGTGAAGCAAGCAGATCTGTAGTGGTTTTTGGAGCCATTGGATCCTGCTGGGGCCCCTAGGCAGGGTTACAGCACTGCCAGGATGGGCTATCTTCAAAGTGGGGGAACCGAAATTGCTGCTGTTGGGTAGGTCTGCAGCAAACTCGAGCTTCATGCTCACACAAATGTGCTACCTTAGAAATAAGATGGATAAGCAAGGATGTTTTGATTCTTAAATACCACGCAGCACTTTAACAGGTGTTTTGATTCCTCACGAAAACAAGGGAGTGACTGTGTGCTCTCCTTACCTGCAGCCCTCCCTGAGGTAGTTTTTCATGGAGGTGGCCCTCTTTTCTGCCTCTATTCTGTGACAGAGTGTCATTTCTGAAGCCCTTCGCCCGTTAGAGTGTGCATGACAGTCTGCTCTCACGGTGTGAACTCTGTTACGTGTTTAATGAAGCTGCGTCGCAGTGCCACCTTGCCAGAAGTGAGAGGCTGCACGGACTGTTTGGTCGCTGCTACCCTTGCGTTTTGTGTTGTGGCTGCTTGGCAGCTGGAGGGAGAATTCCTCCTTTGCCAAAGTCTGTGTCATTGACACCCGTTTTAAATCACTCTCTGCCAACAGCTGACAGTATGGAGCCCCTGACACATGGCTCACCTCCTGATTCCAGTTCCTAGAAAGCAATAGCGATGCCTGCTGTCCGACCAGCTTGTTACTGGCTCTAGCAACTGTAGCTGTTGCTTTCCTTTCACTTCAGATTTCTGCTGTGCTTCTGCTGTCGGCTCGGGTGACCTGATAGCCGCAAAGTCCTGTGCCATTAATGTCTAACGAGCAGTTCATACTGGTTGTGAGGATGTCCATCCAGGCTAGATGCTGGACAGGGCAGCCAGTATGGCAACACGTGCTTCTGTTGGAGTCATTACTGTGCAGCACTCCTTGCTCTGCTTTCTGTAGCTGCCAGGGTGCATCTCATGTTAATCCTGTCTCTTGGTTAATGCATGGGAGAGAGGATGGGGATGGTCACCTGGACTGGGTAAAGTTATGAGCATGAAGACGCATCTCCTACCCCACCTCAGGGGACAACTAGAGCATGATAACAGTTCTTGCAATATGAAGCAGTTGGTCTTGTGGATGTTTCTGTGTATGAAGCTTGTTCAAACATCTCTTGGCTGTCTCCTTCAGATCATTTGAAAATGTATTCCTCTGGCCCCTCATATGGAACCTGTTTACAATTTTGCTTCTTCTCAGGCAGAATTGAGTAACATAGGCCTGGTAATGTGGTGCTAGAAATATTCATTGGGATGGGGAGAGAGAGAGAATGATGATAATAACAAGGTATGTACTGAAGTACAAAGACACATTAGTAGTTTTTTCAGTTCTCTAAGCACAGCTTAGGTGTGGGATGTTTTCAGTTTTGGATCGTCGTTGCTAATGGCTATTAAAGTTTCTGCCCCACATCAAATTGTGCTTTAGCTGAGGTTTAGTAGACAAGGCAGATAGATCGTGGAGGAAGATATTACAAGGAAATAAAAGTACAAAGTCTATTACAAATTATAAGTGTTAGTGCAATGTAAGGCAAGAACTCAGGAGTGGGACTTCATCCTCCTGACAGACTTGGGACATTGTTATTGTTCCTGTGGTGGCCACAATCATGTTCCCAGCAGAGTGCCTTGGGGATTACTCTACCTGTTTTGGATATTCTCAGGATATTTGGCCCTGCGACCTGCAGACGGTCCCTTCACGCACACCCCAGCTGTTGTGGCTCACAAAAACCTCACCGCAACTGGAAGTCGTAGCAGGTTTAGATGACTTCCTTTTGCAACAGAGACAGATGAATCTTCAAGTGTTCCTGCCTGCTCCTTGTCTAGCTGCAAGTGCCTGTGGGCATAGCTATTCATCCACCTGCACGAACATTTATGGCCCGTGGCCTCCGCTGACCCATGCAGCGGCTTCGTTTCCTTTATGCTCAGCTGTCCAGGAGGAAGCCTGTTTGGATAATGCACAGCCTAATGCTCCACCAGTTGGAACAGCTGCCAGCTCTGTGGCACCGTCACCTGCTTTGGGTTTGGCTACCTTCATGCAGGTCCATTTCCCCATGCAACCTGCAGCCAGTGTGTGTGTATAAATATAAGCCAGGCCTGTTTCCAAGTGTGGGGTAGCAAGTCTGAACCCCAAGTAGAGCAGCACCTCGTGGCCTGCAGTAGAGCCAGGTGTGTCTAGTGGCTGTTTGGTCAACCTGTATTTTTGGGCTCAAAATGTCCTTGCTCATGCAAAGCAAAGAGGATCCTGTCCTTTCTCTGAGATGTCCCAGCAGGCCAGCTTTTTGAAAGCTGGCAAGGCCAAATCCTCGCAGCTGGTGCACCTTGGCAAAGCTTTGTGTGGTCTGGCCATGTGTGTCTGTATAGCTGCTGAGTCTCCCAAACCCCCTGGAACCCTTTTTTAAATATATATTTCCTTATAACAAATATTTAGATATATGCATATAATTTTTGCTACTTATATGTGTACAGAATTTGCTGCACGTACATATATGTGTTGTCATTATCCCCTCCTTCCTGCCCTGCAACATCCAGTTTTTCCCAAAAGTGACTTTCAGTATTTTGCCCTCCTTGTCCACTCCTGTACTGTACTCCAGTACTAACTTGCTGCATCCCCTATGTTTTCAGTTACTTCCTGAGCAAAGTTTGCTGTGCCAAAACGTGCTGTGATTTTTGCAGGATGGTTAAACAAGCACTGGGGACCAGGTTGTGGCTGTCTCCTACTTCACTTGCAATGATTTATATGGAGTGGGAGTCCAGGCTTTCAGAACTGAAAGGCTGTTCCGGTAACCCCCGTGTCCTGTACAGGTTCCCCGGGTTGTGCCTTGCACACTGCTGCTTCTATGCCGAACAGGTTGATGTACGGCACTTGGAATATGTTTTGAGAGAGTTGGCTGTTTCAAGCTGCTAAAAACAGCTTTATTTAAATACTGCATGCAAGCTGTTTCAAAATAAGAGAATAATTAAGGCAAGGAGGAGGGAGGAAGGATATCAAATTTTCATGTGCTTCAAAGAAATGCAATCTTCTTAGATGTCCTGTGGCAGCAGAATATCCATAGAGTGGAATCCATGGCAGCGGTTCAATGAACTCCTGTGTGTGCAGGCACCTCTCTGAGAACTTGTCTAAGTGACTGTGAAGGGGTTTGAGAATGGACAGGAGCTAAGGAAAGGATGAAATAAAGGAATGTAGAAAGGAGGGGGGGAAAAATTGTCACCAGAAGTGCTATTTTGCTTTCCTAAACATACAGCTTGAAGAGGGCTGACAGTCTTTGTGAGTCATGCTTCTTTTTGGGGAGGAGAAAAGGGAGAAATTAGTTGAACAAGATGAACTATTTTAGTTTTTTCAGTGACATTTTTGTGTTGGAAAACTTCCTTCAAAGATAAAAAAAAGAGCTTGGAAACATAAGGCATTTTTTTCATGCAATTGAAATAAAATCTTTCATTCAATCTGAGAAGATAATTTTTCTATAAAAAGGGGGGGGAGGGGAATTAAATGATAAGCCTTGAGTCTTCCTGGCATTAAGCATTTTCGATTTTTCATTTGACCAGTGAACAGAAAAATTGTGCCTGATGCTGAAGAAAAGAGTGTATGTGAAAGGCACAACGAAAAGAAATGAAAATACGATGAGATTGATAGAAAGGTTGAAGCTGGAGGATACCTCGACAAGAAGGGAACTTAGGCAGGCTCATCCTGTCTAGACCTTTGGGGGCAAGCTGAGGGGAATGAAGGCGCCTGTGTGGTAGCGTGTTGGGATCGGGATGCACCCCAGGGCCGCTGGGCAGGACAAGCCGGGCTCAGCTGAATACTCGGCTTCACGGTAGAGGCCTTGGCTTAGCCTGTAGCCTCTGCCACCAGGTGTTAGTGACAGCACTGAGGGGGGACAGTGTCTGTGAGCGCCAGCACGGGAGGCGAAGCAGTAATTTTTTGGCTGCGAGGTTTTCTGTGCCCACTGATCTGTGGGGAAGGAGCCATCCAAGAGGCACGGCCAGATGGCGAGCTCTAATGTGCCCACATTTATAGATGTCTTCATTAGGTGACATCCGCGCAAGAGCCCAAGGGCCTGGGCCCTGGGGAGCCCGTCAAGGATGGTCACTGCGTGGTGAGGAAGGTGAGCGCAGGGGGAAGGGACAGGCTGCAGGGACATAGCGCTCACGATGTACCGATTGGACAGAGGTGCAGGGCGAAAGCAGAAATCTTCAAGGGGGAGAGGATGAGGATGGGGGAATACAAATCAAAACAACCCATAGGCTTCCCCCAGCTCCAAGGCTGCCTTCGGCCTGTTTTCTGGTCCCATCCGTCGCTCCTGTGCTAGCTGAGGCTGAGTTGACCCTGGACTCATCACCCTGCCCTGCTCTCACTGCTCTTGCCCGCATTCAGAGCCCAGGGTGCTTCTGACTAAAGCACTCCCTCCCTTATTCAGTATTTCTCCATTTATCACCATTCCCAAGCCAAATTTTCTTCCGACACAGAAAATGTTTCCAGAACTTCATCAAATATGTTGGGGCAAAGCATAAGGAGAGTTTTGAACTTTCTGTCATGTAAGCAAGTGAGGTCCATTACTGGCGGACTCCAGTAAATGGAGCACTTTGGGTACCGGTGGCCAGGTCACAGAAACTGAGGGGTGTGGAGCCAGGCCAGGTTTTAAGAGGATGATGACACTTCAGCAACATAGTTTAAGTTAGTCCATTGCTCTGGGAGCCTTGCAGCATTTGTGCGCTTTGGCAGCCTAGATGGAGAATTGCTTTTTGGCTAATGAGATCTCTGAGACCACTTCTGTCTTCCAAAAGACACATAAGGTGCCTGTGAGCTTTTTGCACTTAGATTGCTAATTTGAGATTGGGTTCAGGCTAGCAGCCCATGAAAGTTGTTTCTTAGGAAGGAGTTGGTAGATGTACAATAGGGCAACTGAAGAGGCAGATTTTAGCTTGGATCTTTGACTGCAATTAGGTTTTTGCCCACACCTTGTCAGGATCCTTTGTCAGTATCTTGTGCCAGTTGTGCCACTGTATTTATTGTTGCTGTCAGAGTATCTGGGAGTGTGATATGGAGCTGCTGGTTTGTCTGGAAGGTGGCACGTGGCTTTCTGTGATGGAAGTGTCCACCAGACTGCATTAGTCCCAGTCTGATGTATGACTGTACTGCAGTCCTGGGGGAGATTACTGTGTAGTACAGACACACCTGAGCAGGCTGGCTTGCAGCTAATGTAAATATCTCTGAGGTAAGCTGTGTTTCAGTGCCCATGATGAGGTATAGAAGAGCCCTTTACAAAAGCAGCAGAGTGGTGCAGTGTAAAGGCTGGAGTTGCAGGTAATAGTGGTGGTCTTGGAAGGAGCAGAAGGTTGTACCTTTCACGCTTGACGCTTCTAATTTTCTTTCCTTTTTTTTAGTATCAGAGAAAACTGTCATCTCACCATAGTCTTCAGCGAGCAGAGTCCCCTCCTTTGCTCATTTTCCTCTTAGCTTCTTAAGCATCTTCCAGTCCTCCTCAGTCACTCCTGTGGACAAGATCCTCCAAGCACACTCAAAATCCTGCTGTTCCTGTGCTTCTTGAGTAGTCCCAGAAGCAGAGATCCCCATGGTTACCTTCTAGACCCTGCAAAGAAAATCCCCTTCATGTGGGGTTGTGGCAGAGCCTTTCAGAATCTGATAGTAAGATGGATTTCCCAGAGACGCCATTGCTTTTTTTGAGAACATTTAGTAACATTTGCAGGTCTGCTGCATGCTAAGATAATACATTTCACAAGAAGGCTGGTTGGATGCAGGGGCCCCATAAAAAGGCAGCGTTCTTCTCTAGTGGTGAGCCTTATCTCCAGCCCCTTTCTACGCAGTGTCGCACATTGGTCAGAAGAATATTGCAGGACTGTTGTTCACCTGCATTTGAGGTGTCAGCACAGTCTACTGCTTCAGACTGGAAACTGTAAAGCAAGCAGGACCAATTCCGGTCACTCATTAAGGAAGTCTTATAATTTAATTGCACAATCCCATAAATGCCAATAGTTTCTGTCTCTTCCAGGACCTATACATCTGCTCTATGTTAGGTGTTGCAGTTCTTGAATGAAGTGGTATTAAATGTGTACCTGTGTGTAGGTGTATTGACCTAGATTTATCAAGCTGTTACTCTTAATGTTTAAATTGTTCTTGATTGGCCCAGTGGTCTGATCTGGTCTCGCAAATGCTGTATGCTCTGCAAGGCTTCTGTGAGGAATTCCCCAGCTGATCACACATTTCTTTGCACTATTATAGATCTTCCCATATCCATTTCTTCTCACTCGTTTCTACTTATTATCTAGGGAAGCTATTTGCAGCAGCTTGTTCACAGGAACATGTGAAATTACCTTGTCCCTCTCTGTTCCAAGTCTGCACTGTTAAAAGAACAAATATTTGATTTCTTCTTTTTTCCCATTTAGCTGGAAACTTCTTTTTGTATACAAGAGTATTAGAATTTTTTCTGCTAGAGGGAAAAGCAGTTGGGAGTTTTCCACTGAAGCAGGCTCTCATTAGCCAATACCGTTTTGTGGGAATCAAAACACTTTACAGAAACTTATTAGTTTCAGCAAAGTTCTCTGCTATACTGGGGCTGTCAGAACCATCTCCCTGGGCAAACTAAGGTGTTCAGAAGAACCTGTTGTCATTGGCTGTAATCTCTGAGGACCCTGATCTGTAGTGGTTTTAACTGATCTAAATTGGTGCTAATGAATGCCCAGTTTTCCCCCAGGAAGAGGTTGGATAAGGTGCAGGTAAGACCGTATGACTAGAAGCAGCAGGGAGGCAGTGCTGCTCATGCAGTGGTTTCGACTATTGCGGCCCTACAGCCGTGGTGCGTTAATGCCTCGTGTCCTCCAGCGGGTCCCATGGGCTGCTGGCTTACTGGTAAATTTTGCAGGGTGTTGCTGGTCTGTGAGCCCCAAGGTCTCCATCAACAGCAGTACTTGACTTAGCAGAAATCACCTGAGCCTTAAGCTTATGTCCCTATGCCAACCTTTTGTTTATTTTTCTCCTGCAGGAAATTTCCTACACAGAATTGTACTCCTTTTCTTTCTGAGATTGAACCAATTTTGTGGAATCCAGAATTTTTCCACAAAGCAAAAATTTTCAGTTTTGCCTTGTTTCTTAGAACTGTACCTGTGTTTGTGGTTTTTCTGTGAAGCATTAAATCGCCAAATAAGCCAAGGGCAGACACTAAGTGATAAGCCCTACTGCACTGTTCATGTGACCATGGATACCATGGTCCCTATTTCCCAAAGCCCTCACAGTCCTGGATTAATGTTTATAAATCCTTTAAATAGGTGTGAGGTTGTGTGTCTATGGAGCCTGGGCATGTTAAGTTACTGCTGTGGACGCAATGTAGGCAATAGTCAAGCTATAACCTACGTCATGATGTATTTCTCCTCTCCAACTTTGGTTTGGAGCCATAAACTACTGTCTTCCAAGCAGACCAATTACAAAGGAGAGTTATTTTGTATTTAGCCAGTGGTCAAAGTGTAAAGCATTGAGCAGTCTGTAAATGTCTAATCTCTTCCCCTAGTCTAGATAGAACAAGAATATCCAGCTCTGCTTTCTGTATACAGCATTGGCAAAGGAGTGACTTTAGGCCCCGTTTGAGGTAAGTTTCCAAGAGTTTTTGAGTGTGTGCTGCAAGGGTCACTTGCAACTCTCAATCAGTTGACCTGCTTGACATGGCTCGTGTGATCAGGATTTTCCTCACCAGGCCGTTCTAGTACCCTAGCTTGCCCGTGTGCCTCAAGCATCTTGAAAGAGTGTTCACAGTCGTGTGCCTAAAGCTGGAAGCTCTGGGACCTGCCTCGGAGTGAGGTACACCATCTGCAGGAGGCACCCGGTTAGTGTCAGCATCGTGCGTTGCTTTTGCCATTAGCACATGGCGAGAGCCTGTGCTGTGTGGACCTTTCCCTGAAATTTGCCTCATCGGGTTTCAAAAGAAAAAATTCAGAGGTGAATGGAGACCCGAGAACTGCTGTATTCCAGTATTTTCTGGGCCTTCCTCTGCTTTTGTCTCATTAACTATGCACAGGATACATACTAGTTCTTTTCCTTACAGAAACACTCAGATACTTGTTTTAAACTAGCTGACTGAGAAAGAAAACACATGGATTTATTTTAAAATATGTGAGATTCTTTTTAAAAAAACAAGGAGAGAAGCGGAATGTTGAAGAAGAGAGAATCAAATATTTATGTGCTTCAAAAGCAAAGCAATATAATTTCAGTGACACTATTGCTAAATGACTGTTCATCCCCCATGTTGATTGGCAGATAAAACAGGTTTGTGTCATTTTGAAGTGGCTCCTCATGTGTGTAACTTCTCCTTTGCAGTCAGGTCGCTGGCAGCTCCCTTCAGAGGCCTCCATGGGGGAGAAGTGAGGAAAGATTACAGAGGCGCAAAAATATCAGCCATTAATTCAATTGTTTCCTTTGCTTGTTCCGCTGTTGTTGCTGTTGGCATTTGCTATTTATGCTGCTGCCTATAAGATTATGTATGAGTTCTGTTTAGCTCAATTCAAAGAAGCCCAAACCCTCGTTGCTTACAAACAGGGAGATGGTAGGGAGCCTCAGGAAGGTGGGAACATCGAGTTCACAATGTAAACATTAGCTTGCGAGAGTCCTTTTCAAGTTGTCTACTGCCCTGTAATCCTGGAAGCACTCGCAGCAGTCGATCTGCATCTGGGTGTCAGGAGGCAGCGCTGGGATCTGCGTCCTCATTGCAGCAGAAGGTCGTGCTGAACGGAGCCGGTGATGAGTGGGAAAAGAGGTGGCTGATGTGGGCTTGCTCACAAGAGCGTGGCAGCGGTCTGGAAAGTATGAAGAAAGGTTTACTCTTGCTACGTGTTTGCTGTGGAAACTGCCAGCTTCAGGAAGCGTGCTGATTTTCAGCCAGGACTTTCAATGTTTCCACAGAGGTTTTGTTGGGCTTCTGTCTCTAGAAATGGACTGGGCTGGAATGATCCCAGCATTTGCTGACCATGTGGAGGCGGGTGGCTGACTATTTGTTAAATATTGGGGAATAAGGCAGTGAGAAAAACAGAGCCTTCTCCTGTATGTTCAGAGGGAAGGGATCCTTTAACAGCGTGAAACTTTTGGTAAAGGGTTAATAGTTTTTCTGGATACATTAAGTGTCATCTTATCATCTACCAGCTGCCAGAATCTAAACAGATGTCTCAAATGACCCAGTCCTAGCATTTACTGTTTTTCGTGTCAAATCTGACCAGGAAACATAGGGGTATCTTTCCAAAACTTTACATATAATGTGCCTAAGATGAACCTAATGCGAGCAGCTTCAGCTCTGCCACTTCACTAGCCTGCAATGTATTCAGTATTTCCTTTCATTTTAGCTTGACTACTGCACACCACTCTTCACACAGCAGTATTGCTAATCTTTGCTCCTGTCTTCGTGCCTCTCCATGTAGAGACTTACGGGTAACAGGTAGCAAGAGCAGAGCAGCGTGGGCATTCAAGTAAACCTGGCATGGTAGCTGTTTTAAAAACAGGCCTGGTAAGCCTCCGCACTTGCGCTTGCATTTAGTGCCACCTCTGTAGATGTGGCAGCAGCCTTGCTCTTTCTCTGAGGGCCAGGCAGAGAGTGAGTGGCTCTGGTGCTGAGGTTGCATTTCTGTGAGGGATGCTGCGGCTGAGGCCATGAGTAGAGGCAGGCAACTGCACCATGGCCAGAGGTATCCCACTGGATTTGCTCCACTAATGACATAGTGAGGATGAAGGGCAATACAGCTAGAGCAGCTCAGGTAGGTGTCTGATGGGTTTGCGCGGCCATGCTCTGAGGTCTGTATTGCTGGGAGCTGCTCCACATCAACACTCCCTCAATTCCTTCCTGGTAGGGTAGGTGATGTCTGAATGTGTCTGCCAGAGCCCCAGCCCTCACTCTCTCCTCTTTCCAGCCTTTATTCTCCTGTGTTATCCTCACCTAGCTTCTGTTAGGGTGTACAGAAGGATTCTCAGCATTACAGCTGGCAAAGGGCAGCTCTGTTTCCTTCACCTGCGGGTTCCTCTCTGCGTTGTTCTTCTAAACTGTTGGACGAGTGAGCCAGAGCATGCCATCATAGAAAGCTTTCTTCCATATTATGTCTTGGCTTTGTAATGCTGTGAATGAGGGTACAAATATACATGTGGAATGGAATTGAAGCTCTGAGCTCTTTGCAGGACTTAGTTTGCTCCATGCTCTCAGAATTGAGCATTAAGTGTCTTTAGAGGCATATTTTCCTCCTTATCTCTCTAAGTCTGCTCAGTTCTTTAAGATGAGCTGGAGATACACTTAAATAAGGGAAAATCAAGTCTCCCAAATCAGCAGTGGCATCTCGGGAGAGGCAAGTGATTAATACATAGTATTACAAAACATTGGCATAATCACAGGATTCTCATATATACACTGTGTAATGCTTCTCTATATAAATCACCTTAAAGTCGTATTTTGGAAGAACGTGGATGGTAAACTGCCTGCTCTGGGCAGCTGGCTGGCTGGCAGGACCTTACCAGCATAGAGCAAGCTGGAAATAGCGCTGTGAGAAGGGGCAATGTTTTGGCCAGACTTTGCAAAACTGTGACCAAAGCATTGAGAAGACATTGTGTGCTGTGTGTTTGTCCCCAGCAAAAGGAATCGGCACCCTTGACTGTAGTGTGGGTTCAAATTTCATGTTAAGGTGCAGAGCAGACTCTAAATATGTAGATGGGAATTTAATACCTTAAAAGAGAGGATGAACAATTTTGCAATGGCAAAAAATTTGATCCCATAGCTCTCTGAGCGTGATCAGCAGTGAAAGTGATGTCTGGAAAATATCAATAGCAGAAGTTTACTGTTGAGAGATTTTTTATCAGTAGAATTAAGGATTTTTGAAGCTGTACTCACATTAACAAAATTCAAACGGGATAAGAGTGGAAAACATTAATATTTTCTGATTTTTGAGGGGTTGCTTGATTATATATTTTTCTCTAGGCATTTACTTTATTCTCACTGAAAAAAATACCACTTTGTTTTTATTTATTAATATGGAACACTTAAGTTGGCCTAAATAAGCTTTTGCTTTCAGCAAGATGTTTTGAGGAAAATTTTGAAAATTTAAACATGAGAGAGGAAAAAAGAAAACAACAAAAAGCATTCCCCAGCTGATTATAGCATAGACACCCAATGTCTTGTGCCTCGTGGTTCGTCTTTAGGTGGTTTTATCTAAGCTGTAAGCCACTGAATCTCCTAGTTAGCTGATCTCTTCTTTTGCTGTTTGCCAAGGTTTCAGATGCTGGCTGCCTTTTCGTCAGAGCTTCCTTGACCCCCGGGGGTCAGAGCCCAGTTCTATCACACAATTGTTATGATATAGGAACTATTCAAATTTTACAGGAGTGGTTATGGGTGTAGGCTTAGAGGGGAGCATATGCCTTAATTTCCTGTTGTGCTGCATCTCCATGTTTTGGTCCATGCTGCAGGATGAATTTGGACATGCTGGATGCATCCAATTTTTAAGACTTGGGTCCAGCAAAAGAGGAGGGAAAGGGTGACACTTGAGGCCATGTTTCAACTTTTATAAGTAAGCAGTCCCAGTTGGAGTAGTTGCTGGCTTTGAGTTCAGCGTGTAATCTGCTGGTGTCTGGTCCATGGGGAAGGAGTAAAGCACATTGAAAAAGCCTGGGCAACTGCTTTAGGAGGAGCTAGTAGGGAGGGACTAGTAGCAGTTTCCTAGAAAACGCAGTGCCTTGATGTCTGGGCCATATGGGATGGTCTCGTACGTAGCCCTGTTGTTGGACATGTCATGACTTTTTCTCTTGTCTCTGCTAGCAGGTGTAGCAGGGCATAGTACTGCTCTTTTCCTTTGCTGGCTAGTTTTTTTTTCACAGGAGAAAACTGGCTAGGGCAGAGGAGAAGAGATTGTTATCATGATTTGGCGGTGGCAGAGTGTGATGCAGGAAAGGTGAGCAGTGCATGAAGCCTGTAGTCCATGTGCCCTGACAGAAGAAAGGGAGGTCCACAACACTGGTGCCCGTCCAAACACGTGCTGCAGGCCTTGCAAGAAGATGTTGTTTTGCATTTGAGCAGTCTGCATAGATCTTCCTGCATCCTTCATAAAGCAGGAGAAGAGGGCAGAAGGAGCTGCCTTGTCCTTTTCTGAGCACTTTTTTGCTTTATTACTATTTGGCAATTTTATAATTAACGATTTGTCACCCTCATTCTCCAACCAAGTTTTCTTGAGGAGAATATTTTTTTCCCCATTGAATTATTGCTTCAAATGACTATTGCCTGTTTCTTTACTGCAAGAGGAAGAAAGGCAAAAAAAAAAAAAAAAAAAAAAAAAAAGTCTTAGGAACAAAAACAAGAAACCCCCTGCTACCACTCAGTGATTCTCAGCGGTAAAGGTCAATCTCCTCTGCTTTGAAGGATGGTGTCAGCTCTGGAGTGGGCAGAGGTTCAGTGTCTGGCCTCCCTGTTGACACATTTAAAGATTTCACTCGCATGTGTCTCTTCCTGAAATACTTCTAACAGACCCCTTTGAAAAAGCTGTAGCCATGAAGCAGTATCCCTGCTGCTCTCTGTTCCTGCTTGTTACCAACACGACACACATCTTGAGCTGTCAGTCCCTGGTAACCTTGCAGTGTGCCTCAAAATTGCACCCATTTCCTCTACACTTCCATCTCTTTAATGTTTCCTAGCAAATAAGGGGAAGTGCTAATGGCAAAAAAGAGTTTGCTAAAATTGTAATCTAGAACCCTGAGGTTAAAAGAATCAGGACTTACCTGATCGAAACCCTCAGGGGCAACAGTTTCTCATCTAGGTCTCATCTGTGTCTCATACCTCATCTCATTTAACCTCATCTGCACAAAAGATAGATTGTCTGAAGCTGGGCAAGGGATGGTTTTGTTTCTGTCACTGTTGGTGAAGTTGTTGCATTTTGGTTTGTTGCATATTCACAAAGAGACTTTGAAAGAAAGAGATAGTTAAAGATTTTTCTTGCCCATATTAAAACCTTTTGTTTAGGTTTCATTTTTTTTTTTTTGGCACTTTTCACCCTTTTTTCAAAATATGTGTTTTTAAAGTGGAGAATGGGGAGTGTACCTAGTGATAAAGAAGTGGATCATGGAAGTAGGAAAATGATTGTGTACTTCTAGGTGTTAACTTTTCAGTTGAATACTAAACACTATTTTATGTGGGAAATGCACTAATGCATCAGTATCCAAGTTTTCTTTGAAAGGACAGCAGAGAGAGCACAACTTTGATACAATTCTCAGATGAAAACTTTAATCAATCATTTGTGTTGAAATTACCAGGTAAGTTTCAAAACTTGCTTCCTTTAGAGGAAGAACAGGAGGTTTCCCAAGTTACTAGGAACTTGGTTACTGCCTTGTCTGTGAAGCTGTGACCAATAATAGACTTGAGGAATTGTAGGGGATGAAAGATCAAAGGGAGACAAAAATCCTTCACATCTAAACAAAAACTAAACAAAAACTTGGAAAATTAGTCTTGGTAATTAGTCGTGTTCTCAGTGTTCCCTGCCTCAGTTTCCCTGATTGTAAAATACAGCTCATAAATATTGCTAACATGATCAATAGAGTTGTACAACTAATTGAAGAGCTGTAGCCTCTTGTGTTTGCAAATCAACTCCCAGATTTTGAACTTCTCTAATGCTTTTGCTATGCAAGGCAAATGATTGAAAATTATATCATTTCTGGAAATGATTAATTCAGCCTGTAAGCTTGCTTCTAAATTCTTGTTTCTGAGATTTTCAGGACTACACTAGGTGGAGATCTGGCTAGATCTTGATTTGTCCTAGGTACAAGATAGTACAGCTGCTGGTATTTGTTGAGAAGTTTTGGGCTTGGGGTTTGGTGTCCTTCCGGCCTACAGTTTGTAAAGACCAATAATTTCTCAGCCCTTTGGAAGAGCTTCCAGTTGGCTTCTAGCGTGGGTATGTGCTATTTGTGCATGGAGACATTCTAAATTAAAATGAGATATTAGGGTTTCTGGTTCTCTTTCTATGCTGTTCCTGCCAGGAAATGAATTTGCTTAGACAGACACCACATGGAAAGCACTGATAAGTGTGAGTTGCAGGTATTGTTCTGTGTGATCCATGGGTCTGTTGTTCTTAGCATCCTCAAGACACTGGTCATCATGCAGGCACCACTTAAATGTGGCTGAAAGGAATCTGGCGTAGGACCTGAAAGCAGGTCTGTTTGCTAGAGCTTTGCCCTTCAATTTAGGTTTTTAGTTAAAATAAATGCATATGTGTAAAATGCATTGGTTAGGTTTGTGCTAGCAGTGCATGATGTGACCAGGGTGGGGGGTGGTTTAGCCCAACTACAGAGAACCGGTTGCCATTCTTTGATGGGCTGTGCTCACATGCATTTCATTAGCAAATGCTCTTGTGTACAACTTTGCACTTGATTTGCTGCAAACCTTTGGTGGCATAGAATGTGATTGCTTGAAACTGTTGGAAATGACAGCACAAGGGGGCACCTGAAATGAATCAATTCATACAGCGAGTCAAAGGGTGTTTGTGGAGAGTTTTCTGTCTTACTCATCTACCTCTCATGAAGGTATTTACTGCACCTATATCCCAAGGGTGTGATGAGACTTAATTTAATAAAAGACTGTGAAGTACTTTGGAGAGGAATAGGAAAGTGTTGCATGTTGTTATTTCATTTTAATGTGCCTCTGAGCATCATTGTTCTATCTGGCTTTCAGGCAGGAGTGCTAGAAAAACTGCCCCCAGTGTTTCAAGATCTCAAGGAGTGGTTTGTCTTCAGTATGTCAGAAATTTCCAGGATACTATTAGCCTGCTTTAACAAGCTAAGTTGAGCTGAAAGGGTCAGGAAAATAAAACCTTCAAGATTCAGGCCAGTGGTGGAGCTGGAACTCAGGACTTCCACGTTTTGCTCAGCCAGCACTTGCAAGTGCAGCCATGTCATGGCCTACTCAGCCTGACACAAGCACAGCACCGTGCAGGAGGGCTCACTGACAAACCCTGCCTCTTAGGCTGGTTAGCTTGGGCACAAGTGCTAGCTCCTTGCACATCACAGATAGTTCCGATGGTGCTGGCAGTGGTGTCTCCATTTGTCCAGCAGAAGCATGCCCGGAAGCATGAAGTTTTTTGCCCAGCATTATGGAGCCCAACTCCATCCCTGAAATGCTCTGTTCTTCCTTCTGTATAAACCACAGCTATCTATACACACGTTAAGCTCTTCTGTTGTGTTATGTAGACCTCAGTCTCATTTCAACAGTGTAGCATGGGGATGTAAAGCTTTTATGCATGGTCACAAGGAATCTGGGAAAGACAGATTCCCCTAACTGTTGGGATGAGGTGGAACTCCAGATTGTGCGGTCTAAATTTTGGGATCTTTCTGTAGATATCTACATGTGATTTGGTGTCTAACCACCTGTTTTAATGGATAGTGTTTCAGTACAATCATTGGAGCATGGGGACTTGGTTCAGCTCATGCTAATCGATGTCCAGCTAATTAACCTTTTGAGTCTACTGACTCTGAGGAATTAATTCTCATGGGGGAAGTTAGACCACCCTCCACCACATACCTGTGGGAGCTTCTATATCAAAATGAATTTCATTCCAGTCTGCAGCCCCCTCCCAGGACAGCTATATCAATGACTGCTAACTGGTTTGAAGGGGAAATATAACGAGATTAGGCAGATGCTAATCCCTTATGGGAGCTTCTAGCCAGGAGATTAGACTAGGAGTCCCAAGGAAGCCTGGAGAATCCTCTTGTGTATTGAGTCGGAGAGGACACACTGTCCAAACAAAATCTCTGTCATTTGGCTGCTCAAGCCCATCTTTCATGCACAAAGGATAAAACCTAGATCTACCTTGGAGACCTCTGCTGCACCAGCAGAAGGATAAAAAGAAAGAAAAGAAAAAAGAAAAAAAAAAAGTAAATAGATGCAGGCATGAGATGGAGGGGGTTGCATTTTAGTTAGAATCCAAAATTGACCTTTCCTTTTAGGCCACCCTCTCCTCTATCCTCTTTTGGCACTCAGTGAAGGAACAACAGCTGGTTTAATGATACTGGCAGCTCCTGTCTGCTTTGTAAACCTGTTTTCTGTACAAATATATGGGGGCTGTAGGGCACAGCAAGAGCAAGATTGAAGTTTCGTTTGCTTATATGCCCTTAAGGAAGCAAACGGAACAACTGGCTCACCCAGCTGTCTGGATCCCTTCTGGGTGAGAAGACCAGGTCAGGAATCTAAAAATCATTCACTTGGAGAGAAGGAAAAAAAAAGGGAGAGAAGGAGGGAGGACAGGATGAATCTGGGTATCTTTCATGTATTTACTATCTCCCATGCTCAGTCTAATTTTTGCATTACAGAAAATACATTTATAAGGCTACAGAATGCCTTGGTTTCCAATTGGTGAGAAATAAATACACAGTAGGACATGCTTGTTTCTAAAACAATTTCTAGATGTCATGGTAATTTGCTTTTCAGCTGTATTTGTATGGCCAGGGTGCAGTGAAGATTGCTGCAGCTAGGGCTGAGAAAGTCCCCCACGGTTTCTGACTTCAGTGATTCCATTCCAAAAGAGTTGTATGACACCCTTCATCTCTGAATGGGGCCCAAAACACATACACTGCCTGTTAAGCACCATTTTTCAGCTAGTCCTGGTAACCTCTTCCTTTCTGTGACAGTTTCTTAAGGAAAGCCATGCTGTGGCAGGATTGTTTCTGGCGAGTTCACGCATGGCAAGCTGTAGCCAACGAGGTCTAGAGCACAAGAGAGAAAAACCAAGTGCCAAGAGTGTTCCCAGGCGATAAGCCTAGGCATGAAAGCAGGATGGGAGTTGGAGAAGTAAGCGAGCAGTGGGTACACTAGGACAATTTGTCTCTCAAAGGTATTGTTGCAATCTCCCAGAAAACTCAAGCAAGCAGAGATGTGTCAAATGTATCTTCTTCGCATTTTCTTTCTAAATGAAAGCAAAAAACCCTGAAACCTGCATCAAAAAAATATTAAAAAGTCTGAACACAGTGGGCAAACGAGTACCAAGCTCAGTGCCTGCTTGTAACTTTTTCAGACAGTTCCCTCTGGGCTGACATTTTTCATGCTTGAAGTAAGGAAGCATGTATATAAAATACACATGCACAGTGTTACTCTAATGGGAAGTTTTGTCAGAATTTCAGTGATGGAGCTTTATGTAGGTTTGCTAGTGCTGGTTTTTTGTTTCTTGAAGCAGGAAAAGAATTTTCAGTTGCTTCTGTTGCACAGAGATAACATAAAAATCTCTTTTAATTGTCAGCATGCTTCTGAGCATATGCTCTCACTGAGTCTTGCTGGGAGGGATTTGGGATCTGTTTCTGGCTACCCGTGAGCACATATGCATTTCATGCACTTGGTGTCAGCCTGTGAAGAAAGGGACTCCCCCAACCAGGTACATAGTTCATGCTCAGACACGAGTGTCTTGATGGTGGCCAATCCTATGACTTAAGCCTGTGTGAAGTAGGGAGACGAACCGATCATGCCCACTTCGCAGGACCTGGAAGACTTCGCCTTAGAAAAAATATAGCATGGGTGATGCTGCATCCACTTTCCTTCCTTTACGCTACTCTTGAATGTTTAGATGTCACATGGCTAATGTGTCCTTACAGCTATCACAATGGTTGAGTTTCTGTGTTTCCTTCCTTGCAGTTTTTCTGTATTGTTTTATTCTTTAGTCTCTTCTATGACTCCTTAAGCTCTTTGAGCCATTGAAATAATCTTTCTTTCTTGCCACCCGCATTCTCCATTCCCTTCCCCTTAGTCATCCACGCTCTGCACTCCATCCCACCATCCAAGAGTTGCCATTGGATTCCCTTGTTTGTTTTCCCTACATTGCAGTGGAGGATTTGATTGACTGCACTGAGGCAGGCTTTGAAATGAGTGTTTCACCAACTCCAATGTTGGTTGTCACAATGCTTAAGCATGAATGTGTGTGGACATTATACCTGTCTCCTGAGTGTAACTGGAAAAAGAAAATATATATTGAATAATGAAATCAAATAGAAATGTGTTTAAAGTAATAACAAAAACAGAGTAAACATCCTCAGAGTGTCATTTTCCTTAAAGGAAAGATCCTTCTATTTAACTGCATAAACATGTACATAAATAAAAGCATGAGAAGAGACAGTGTTATTTTCTTTTGTTTAATGCACACTATCTGATCTGCCATTAGGATCTGAACTCATTCACGCCTTTGTGGCCGCTGCAGTTTTGTGAGGGACCACAAAAGTTATACGCACATGTTTTAAGATTCCTTTATCTACTCCTGGAATCTTAGACTTTAAAAACTGAAAGTACTGCATAAATCTCCTGTATTTTTCCTGGTTAATGCTCTTGGTGGGAAGGTTTACAATGTGCATTTTACAGGGTGTGCACCATAAAGCTAGGCACAGCACTTCCACTTTTCATTCCAGCAGAGCCTACTCAGGAATCCGGCACCAGCACCGTCACCATTACGCTTTATGGCCGGCCACACAATCATATTCTTTAAACCTCCTGCACTTCCCTTGTTGACACCTCTCTCTGATGGTCTTGTCTTAATTTAGAAGCCAGTGCCTTAAAGAAGCAGCCCTGCTGAATTTCCTGCCATTTCTTGCATAGTAGAATGCTCCTAAGATGCTGTTTTGAGCTGGGGCCTTTAAAAACCTTTTAGGGCAGGAATTAATAGAAAATTCCAGCCCCTTGAGGGAAACAAACAAAACCCAGGACAGTGGTTTTTCAACCGGGCACAGAGCAGCCCTGCAGGCACGACCTACCTCCCAGGAGCCAAGCTGAGGAGAAGGTGGGGGCTTGTGGAGGGTGACAGCCAGGGCTTGGAGCCCCAGAGCCAGCACCTCCTCAGTGGCAACACGACCAAGGCCAGGACTGAGGGCTACAAAATGTCAGAAGCCCCTGAAGGTACTAGGTGCAGGCTGCTTTCAGCTTTTCCTTGCTCTTTCACCCACCACTGTTTAGTTTTCTTTTTCCTGTTGTGTGTGTTTCCTGGCACACCTGTAGTCTCTATCTGAGCAGCGAGATAACAGCTGGTGCTGCTGTATTAGAGTTGCAAACACTGCAGGAGAATAATAGATTTCTAACCACAACACCTCTATTTTTTCCCCCTATTAAAATAATAATTCAAAACAGAATCCTTTTTCTTAAAACCCTAGTATCTTTTCATCCACTGCCCTAACCTCTTTAGTGCTGAGCTGTGCTAACACTGTCAGTTAAAGATTGGCAGCCTCTGACGCCCCTGTGTTTGCTGGAGACTCAGTTCAGCCGATGGGGCTGCTGTTGTAACAGCAACACCGAAGCAGGGAAGAGGTACGCAGGCTGCAGCTTCTCTCTGAGGCTCTGTTCTGGGGAAATGCATAAGTATCTGTATACTTTAAGGACCTTCAATTGTCACATTTATTTTTCTAGGGCTACCTAGAGTTTCATGTTTAATGTTAAACAGTTGCTGGGTTAGGGACTGATGGTGTTCCTGCTTGGAGGATTTCAAACCTGGAATGACAGTGAGTGGTGTGTGTGTATGTACTGTTAACTGTCTGCTATAGCCATTACTGCAACTACTGCAAATATAACTGGATTCTTAAAATGATGAATTTGCAAGCATTCTCAGCGTGCTCTGCCATCCTCTGCGGTCCCATGGGAGATGGATCCTTTGAGACTTGCTCTGCAGGTTGTCAAATGTGGCTTCTTGGTGGATTTTAAAATATATATATTTTAATTTCTGACTCTTATACACACTGTTAAAAAGAGGAAATAGGGTTCATGATTCATTCCTCTTAGTAATTGGTGCTGTTTGTTTATTGGCTTGTTTGTAAAGCACCTCAGGCGTGCGTGGCACTTTGCAGGCAAATGAAATCGACAGGCCTCTCGGCTGCCGGCGGAGGGCTCAGCTGCGCCTCTTCCACGCTGGCCTGTGGGCAGCGGTACCGTGACGCACTGACCCTGACGCAGGAACAGGGGATGGATTTGGAAACCTCTTAGTACGTGTGTGTGAGCGTGCATTAAAAGAGGAGCAGTATACCTGCTCCTGTGCACTCAGGGATCAGCGCTGAGCTGAAAGGCAGAATCCCTCAGCTTGGCAGCTGTAAGATTGTTTTGCCCGGCTCTGCTGTTCAGATTTCATTTGCTCAAACAGAAGCTGATGGCAGGTCCCCGGGTGCTTTGCCGCTCTTTGCAGAGCCTGGCAGTTGGTTTTAATGCAGAAGAGAGGCACCTGAGAGCACAACCTGCTGCATCAGTGCTCAGTAGGGAGGATGCTGTGTCCTAAAGAGCTTGCAATCTGGATACTTGCAACAGATGAAGGAGGGAAGGTGATCACTGCAAAGGATTTGGAGGTGCCTTCTGTCTTGCAGCTGCCCTCAGAAGGGTTTTTTTTTCCTTGTTCCCTTTATTTTTTTTGTTTTCTTTGAAGTTGCTCCCCTATTTCTCAGTGTACTTTGTACGTTCAGGTCAACTGTCTCTCCTCTTCTACCCACTTTCCTGCCTTTCTCACGGGCATAATGCTATGCCTTACTGTTGCTCATCATCCACAATGTTAAAAATGAATTCTCTTCAGTGCAGAGAAGTTGAATACAAACATTTTGATGCTGTGATGGTTCATTTTGGATGATGTCCTTAGTTTTCCATTGTTAAGAGGCCAAGCCACTGTGGACGCATAACGATGTTGAGCAAAGGGGATGCAAAGGAGAGAAAGAAAACTGCAGCCTTAATGGGGTTGGGAGCCACTGGCAGTCTCCAGGGTGTAATGTCTTAGATCCACACCTCATCACTTCCCAAAAAAACAGAGCAAGGAGAAAAGAGGTGGAGAGCCAAGACTGTGGATTTGCTAGCTTGTCTTCCCCCCTACTCCCCCTTCCCAATCTGCCTTCCATCTCTAATGGAGAAACCTACAGCTCCAGAACTAATACTTTCCCACATTGCATTAATCCTAATTGACTTGGATATAAGTTCCCCCTCCTACTATCTTCAGCGTGGCATTACCATCTGCCCCCCGGGAGCCCACAGCCGCCTTTGCTTGCTGACTCTCACCAGCAGCTTTTGCCTGGGAGAGGGAAACTTGCCAGGGAGCAGTGGGGTGTGCAAGGTACAGCCTGGCTTTGACCTTCCTGAAGAGCTCGGGACAGAGAACTTGGTGAAGTTAGTTTCGCCGTGAGCTCTATGAGGAGCTGGGATTGCCAGTGAGTTGGGTCAAGATCTGCTCTGTTTGGGAGTGGAGGGGTTTCACATGTGGTAATGTCTGTGGTTGAAGGGATGTGAAATCAGTGCCTAACAGAGTAGACCACTCCACCTTTCCCTGCCTCCATGCTGGTCCTTTAAGGGGGAACTGCAACAGAGATTAGCCTGAAAGCTGGGACCGAGCTAGCTAGAGCAACGTCACTAAATGAGGCAAAAAGTGGTGCGGCTGTTTGCAGCTGCAGAGTGGCTTCAATTCCTCCAGGTCTGGACATCTTTCCTTCCTCCTATCCATCTACTTGTCATTCCTCTGTCCACCTCTGACTTCCTTCTCTCTCTCATTATCCCTACCTTTGTCCATTGCTGTAGAAGCCTGCCTTCCTTCCCCCTCTTCCAGCTCTCTCTCTTGAATCACTACAGCAGTTGAGGCTGCTCTTTCCCCTCTTTCTGTGATTGGGGAAGGTGATAAAAAAGGGCAGCTTGCGGCAGGCTGGGAGAGGAGGGTGCCGAGGGCTTGCAGGTGGAGCAGCTCCTTCCCCAGGGCAGCAGGTCCTGCTGGGTGCAGCACGACTGCCCTTTGCTGCCAGCAGAGCCTTGGGCAGCCACAGCTCCAGGAGGGCAAGGGCAGCTGCGTCCGAGCGCTGACTTCATCCACGCCGCCAGCAAAGGCACCATGTGTGTTTTGAGGTGTAGGGGTGTTGTGACTGCAGGAGATTATGTGTATCCTGAAGTACTTAAGATAAAGGAGAAGCCGGAGCCTGCATGCCGTCCTCTCTATCTGCGCATCTAAGCAATATTTTTGCTTCTGCACTGAGATTTGATCTGCAGCAATAAGGCACGCAACGCCAGGGAGTGAAAGGAGATTAGCACAGGAGGCTTTCTTGCCTCTGTCACTGCTCCTGATTGCCTCTCCTTCTCAATACTTCTCAGTGTTTCCCACTCGTGGTACTCCGTCTCTTGTGTACTGTCCTTCCAAGCCTGTTTCTTTTTGGAGCAGCCCTCGATGCCCTGGAGGACGAGCATCTGATGTTTGTTCCCCATGCGCCTCCCCGACTTGGCCGTGCTCCACTGTGAGCTCAGGCGGCTCCAGGTCTCTGTGGGAGCTCTGGGCAGCTTCCCTTGCCGTCTCCTGTGACACAGGCTGTTGTGGTTATGAAAAGAAGGCAGAGTAGTGCTGTTTTTTTGTTTGTTTGTTTTTCATGTAACGAATAGATTGCTCTCTAGAGATTTCTGGCTTTCTGCATTTCAAACGCGTCTCACATTATTTTAAAGTACCCAAATTATTTCTCAGGATCCCCCCCCATTGCCTGCAGTGATGGGTGGCTCCAGCTGCAGGTAGGAGGGTGAAAATGTGAGGTGTGTGATGCATTGGCTTTCAGATGAGTTCAGAGAACTTCATTTTCATCGCAAAAGATGTGTTTACAGTTTAGGAGATGCTGATTACCTATCCTTTCTTGTGAGAGGAGGCTAGGGGCTCAGTCTGTTTCAAGCTCTTCACTGAGCAATACTAATAGCAGCACAATTTATTTAGGAGGAAGTAGATGATGCACAAATATGAGCTCCTAAACATGTTTGGCTTGTTTTTCTAAGGGTTGAGATGCCATGGGGACACTGTGGGGTTATCCCACAAATGCAGTATTTTTTGAGACGTAATCCTGTGCTCTGCTGTGATTGAGGGGCCATGGTGCATCATGAGGAAACAACTTTCTCTTAATAGGACCAGCATGAATACTCTCCTGCCCCTTTGCTTTCTCCCTGCCAAGGGACTGCAGCTAGATTCCCTGTTTTCTTATTTATGTTTCAGTTCTCCCCTTCTGTTTTCAGCAGCATAATGGGCAAAACCCCAGTCTGTCACATATGAGAATTCCTTGTTAAACAACAGAGGATAAGAAAGGGGTTTGCTTTCTGCTGAGGAGACTGATTGCTGATTTTTTTCCTCCCTGTTTGTTTTTCCTGCTGAAATCTAGTTTGCAGTACACATCTTTGCCTGGAGGTTCCTGCCAGTGCTGTGGGGAGGCCATGGAGTGCAGCTGGGGCATGGGGGCCTTTACACAAAGATTGACTCCAAAAGAGCCTGGGGTTTTTATCCTGCTTCAGGGCAACAGCAGAGGCTGGCGAACTCATGGGTTGACTCCCAAAGCCTTGAGAGAGGAGACAAATTACAGGCAGCAAGACCATTAGGAGAGAAGACTGTGTGACAGTGTTTGCTTGCCGAGTCTCCACAGGGCAAAGGACGTTGTTCGGGATGTCACATCAACGGACGAGCTGCAAACAGAGACGTGGGCCTGTTCATCTATACTAGAAATTGCCCTCTTTCCAAACTGGGGTATGGAAAAAGAAGTTTGGAGCCCAGTCTAAACACATGTGTTTCCCTGTACTATGAGCAAGCTCAGCTTCCTGCCTTGTTATTCTGTGTTTTAACTATGACACCACTCTCGGAAAATAAATGAAGAAAGAAATCTGATAGTCCCTAAGTAATCATTAACTGGCTGTCATATCCCTCTGAAGACTTTAAATGCCATTTTCCTCCCTCCAGCTTCTCCATCATGCCAGCACTGCAGTTTCTGATCTCTTTTATTGCTCCAGTAAATATTGATCACGGTGTATGAAAGCCAAAGCCCTCACTCGCCACTTCTCCTCTTACTAATATTTTAATGCTGCAAGCCACTTGTTCCTTTTGACTACTGCATGACTGAGGGAGATGGAAGAAAAGATGAGGTGGGGAAGGCAGAGCCACAAAGCTCTTCCTTTGCTTCCTGTAGGCCTGTGGGTGGCCTTCATGCAGAAAACATCTCCCCACTCCTAAACTCCTGTGCTGTAGAGCTGGGAGAAATCTGGCCAGGTGGAGCTGAGGGTCCACTTAGCTCCACTCGGAAGTACCTGCTCCCAAACAGTGAGAGGGGAGGAGGTGGAGCTCTCCTCTGCAGAGCTGGCTAAGTGGTTGTAAAAGGATCTTGTGGAGGAAGGGGATTGGCAGCTTCAATGACCAGCTAGCATGGCATGTGCCTCTGTATCCTGAGGGAAGAGGCCAGCTGCCAGAGGCTGCCCATATGATAGCTCTTTCTGTGTTTCTGAGTTGGAAGCAGTCCTTTCTTCCCGTCCTTGTGGGGATATCACAAAAGTGGTACCTGAGAGGGGACATGATGAAAAGCAGTTTTCATTTAAACTCCCCTGTTTGAATGCCATGTACAGATCTTCTAAACCTATAAGCAAAATAAGCATTAGTTTGTGAGGGAAGATATCTTTTTTTGCACTTTTTTTCTTGACCATTATATATGCCTTTGCTGGTGTTGAGTGGTGGCGGTGTGTTTTCAGGGAGGAGGTTAGGGCTTGGAAGACAAGAGTGTGGTTTTACCTGTGTCTTGAGGATTCACCTATGGAATCATTAAGGAATGACGGTGTGAACTGATTTATCCTGGAGGAATGGGCTGTGCTGCCCTTTAGAGACTCAGATTTCACTTAGAGAGGGATGGAATTCCTCACAGCAGAGACTGAGAAGCGGAAAAGGCACTGAGGGGTCCCAGGTGCGGAGCAGGAGCTTGCAGAGGTTAGCGGAGAGTGTGACACGTTTAGGAGTTGTTCTCGTGTCTGCAGATGGGCCTGAAGCATGGCAGGGTTTGCTAAGCCAGGACTCCTCCAGACTTTGCTCCAGCCTACCTATAGGGGCTGAGACTTGTGTGGGGTCCCCGTACAGTCAAGCTCCTGTCAGAGGTGTGACAAATTTGGACAGGCTCAGGCTCTAAAGAGCAGGCGCAAACACAGGGCTCCTCTGCGTTTACGGAGAGGCCTAGCCTCCTCCTCGGTGCATCTACTGGGGGCAGGATGGCAGTGTAAGAGCAGAGACTTGACCAAATCCCACGTAAAGCTGTAAAAGCAAGACTGTGAACGAATAATACTGAGGGGCAGGGATCTGGTCAATCCTATCATCTTTCTGAGAGCAAGCAAGCATTTGTAAACAGTTTCAATTGCATCCAGCTGCTTGGCAGGGGGATGAGGGGGACACTGGGTCATGCACACCTCAGGTAAAAAAACATTGAGCTTTTGATACATTGCAGTTACAAATGTAACTGCGTTACTAAAGTAAAGCTGTCTTTTTGCAGATAAATATCATTATCTGCTGTGTGCAGCAGCCTTTCATATCGGAGGACCTAGTTGCCCTTTATGTTTAGATCACAAGTGAACGATTTGAGTGGATGCAGCATAGTCCTGAGGGGATATTTATTCACATCACTAAGCCATCACAGAACTGGGAACAATTAAGCATGCTTGGCTGTCTTAATTGAGGAAAAGTCAAATGGAATATAATATGGGCAGAGCTCTGCAGGGTGCCCTGCGTAAGCTCTATGATAAAACTGAGGGGCAGGGGCAGAGCTGGTGTGGGGAGCCCTGGCCTGGGAGAGCCCAGGGGAAATTAAGGGCAGGAGCCTGTGGCCAACTCAGGATTTGAAGCAGCACATGGAGAATGATGTGCTTTGGTGGTGCCGAAGTGCAGGAATAGGAAGGCGAATAAGAGGAAACTCGCCTAGATTTTAACTGCTCCATGTTTAATCCTCATTTCCTGGCATAGGCTCAGCTAAAATTTAACTCAGAATCCTCTTGCCTTATGGCGTAGGTATATGTGTATTTAATCAGTAAGCTCAAAATCTTCAACTTAGAACAAAAGTCTCTCCTGAGAAATACCCAGGTTGCACGAGAATAGGCAGGGCTTCTCCGCGCCCTGAAAGATTTCTGCACAGAACATCAGAAGTGACAGGAGGTGTCCTCAGTGGATCCCTGCAGCGCTGCTGCTCGCGCTACACGGCTCGCCGTGACCCCGAGCTGCGTTGTGTTACATTCACTGTGTACCAAGAACAAAGCCGCCCAGCTTCGACAGAGCTATTTTATGTCTGAGATTCCAGAAATAGACAAAGAACAAATATTAGGTCTTCCTGACAGAGTAAAAGGAAGACACAGGTTACTCACAAACACTGTTTCCAGCATAAATCTCTGCAGAGTCATGCCCCCTACTCCAGAAATGTGATCCAAGCAAGCCTTTTCTCCCAGCAGTGCCAATGTGCATTCCCGCATGCCAGAGCCTAAGGCTCCTACCTCCCATTTCCTGTCCTCTTGGAGCTCTGCAGAGCAATCTGGCAGTGCTGTTGAGAGCAAAGAAACCTCCAGAATGCTTCTTGGGAGCTGGCATGTGCATGTGTAAGTGGAAACGCAATTAGGTTGACAGTGGGGAGAGGTTTTTCTCTTGAAGTCTTAAGAGTAGGTTCAGGGCTATGGGGTAGCTAATGCTGAGGTGGGTTTCCCCTGTACGTTTCCTCAGAGGGAAAGGGCTTTGCTTTCCCAACTGCCAGCTTTTTAAGGATGGTGAGGTAGGAGGCTGAGCTCAGCTCTGGCAGGTAAGGGGCATTCCCCGTTGATCTTTCCAGGTGTTTTTCCAAGCTCACTGCCTGTAGTTTCCCTCTCTGTCATGAGCGCTATTAGTTTGCCCAGCCACACTTAAATGGGCAAGTGCAACCTCACAGGAGCACTGAGGAGCGGGCGTGTAGCAAGGAGAAGTGCGTACATGTTTGCACCCTCCCTGCAATGAGGATTACCTGTTTGTACGTGGAGGCTGATGTGTGTCATGCAAGAGTGTTTGTAAGCGGTCTGCCTACCTGGGGATTTGTCCTGCTGTCCATCATTGTAATACCTGAGGGCTTCCGTGAAAGCAATGGGCTGCGGGCATTTGCTGTTTGAGAAGCTGGAGCTGTTTGTGTAGGCACACAGCTTCCCTTGGCCACAGGCACGTGTTTTGGGGAGAAAACGTGCAAAAGTGCGTCCGCAGCCAGGAAGCTAATAGGCATGAGTGCTGGTCCCATCTGGAGGATAGGCAAGGAGCAGCGAAGTGATGGAGACCGGCTATTACCGCCAATCACATGAAGAGTCAGCTTCTTTTAAAATACTTACTGCTAATGGGACTGCTGGGCAACTGCTCAGTATGAGCAAAGGTGCCCGCAACAGGGTCAGCATTAATATGTAAGTGACCTCCTGAATTAATGTGTATAGTAAGGAGCAGCAGGAGGGGGCTTTTCTTTATCTTGCTTGGAGAGAAGCAGGGAGGAGCTGGGGGATGGCGAGGGCCACAGCAAAGCTGCTCATTAAATGGAAAACTCTTCAAGACACTGCTTTTCGTTCTCAGCTTATTTGCAGGATAAGGATTAGTTTTAATTGAGAGGTTTTACAGAATGGAAGTGCTTAATAGGCAGAAGGTGTTTTGTATGTGCGTGTCCTTATGTCTAGGGGGAGGACCTTGCAGAGCACGGAAGGAAAGGGATTTGGGACAGCGGCGTACAGCGAGCGCTGGGAAGCAGGGCCAAGGGACAGCGTGATGCTGGCCATGGGCAGAAGGCAGGGCCCTGGCTGTAACCAGCACGAGGGTTGAGAGTAGATCATGGGATGCCCCTAAACTTTCCATGAGGCAGTGGGGAAAAGCAGGTCGAAAGTATGGCTTGCGCTGTTCATCTTTTGAAGATCTCCTGTCAGAGGAAGTAAATGCGCTTAATAATTCAAGCCTTTCACACTCCCCTGTGCATGAGCACGCATGTGAACACACATGTGGATTGCCCCATCCCCATTTTGAAACTGGGGGAAATGAAGATGCTACTTGCCATGCAGTCCATCAGTGGCAGAGCTGTACAGAGCAATTACGCCTCCTGACTCCTGCTGCTGTCATGGAAAGGGATTTCCTGCAAGGACCCTGCCACTCTCCTCCAGCTCCTTAAGAGCAGTGCCCCCAGCATCTCTCTTTTTCAATGATGAACTCTGCCTATCTGAATGCCTCCTCACACAGAATCTGGTCACGGCTTAGGAAGTCGCTGTCAGAATGAGATGAGGGAGACGAGGAGTCTGCGGCTCCTCTGTCAACAGAGAGGAGAAATTCCCATGGCCAAGGAGCGAAAATAGAAGCAGCCAGAATAGGTGAGCAGACGGTACTGCCCAGTCTTTGCAATTCAATTCTCTCCTTTCTCCATTACCTCTTGCCCATCTGCAGACGTACAGCTTACAGGACAGACACACTGTGGCAAGACTGAGCACTAAGCTTTTTATCTTTGTCACCGTCCCTAGCAGTGTTCAAGAAACATGCAGATGAGGCTCTTAAGAACATGGTTTAACAGTCACGGTGTTGAAGGGCTTATGGTTGGACTTGATGATCTTAAAGGTCGTTTCCAACCATTACGATTCTGTGATTTCACATCCTTGCAAAATACCTGTGCATGCTACACGTATGCAGTCAAACAGAAAGCGAGCTGCATTCCCACCTGGTGTAGAAAAGTGAAACAAATTACTTCAGAGGAACTTTACCTGTGTTCATTTGTTTGCATTTGAACTGATGGGAGACAGCTGTAGACAAGCACATCATATGCAAAGCTTTTATGGTCTCTGATCATTAAAGTGCCTAACGTTTTTCATTATCCAACCTAATTTTCCACTGCTTATCACTTTGCCAAACTTCATCCATTTGGGCTGAAGTAGTTTGTGCTGAGTGTTAGCCCAGGGCTGAATATTTGTGAAAATTTCAGCTGAAAAGTTCAGAAATTAGGGAAACATATGTTGTCTTACTCATTAAAAAGAAAAGTTCTCGTTACCGTTTTGAATGAAAATATAGCATTTATGTTGTTTGAAGGAGAGACTGGAATTTGGCAGGTAAAGTACCCTTGGTGTCAGGGATGTACGTTTTGCCATCTCTGTTCATGTCTACGTAGATATGGCCAAGCCACAAGCTTCTGAAAAATCTGTCTGTACGTACTCAGCAGAGACTTGTTAAAGTTTGGCCACCAAATCTTCCATCTGTAGCAGTCATGCCCCATCCAGTCTTGCCAATTGCTGAAGTGTTTGCACTTCTCGAACCATTTGCTGTCTTACTTAACTTCCCAGTTTCTGAAGGAAAGAGAACTTGAACTTACTTTTGAAAATGAAATAATTTTGTAGTCCTCAAAGTGGCACAAGCTGACTTGGAAGTGCATACTCTTAGAGAGGAAACCCCCTACCCAGCATTTCACTTTTCTTTCATATTGGCTATTTTTAATGTGTGCTGCTGGAATTGGTGGAGGACAGAGACATAGGTTTGGGCTGACTTGTTAACTCCAAACTGTAAGTTTTAAATGGAGTGTACTTATATACATTATTAGGTATTTTGTGTAAAATGTTTCTTACAGTTTGCTTTTGTTTTAATATTCAGGTAGTTGTTGATTCTGTTCTCCCTTTCCACTCACCCACCTTGATGCTTGCTTTGAAATAAATTTCTGGGTATTTTGTTGTTGTTGTTCTAATCTGGGACACCTTTCAGGCTGAAGAGGGACCCCTTTAAAAGGTGATGGGCAAGTGTGTATATACGAGTTGATTACTTGTAAGGCCTGTACAGAGGGGCTGGCCAGCAGGGTGGGAGTGAAATGTTGTGCCTGTGGAGCCTCAAGCTTTGGAGATGCCTTATTTGCTTTATGGTACATAGACTCCTTCTCAAACTAATGCATTGGAGTGCATAAAGGATAACATCAAGTTGTTATGAACAGGAAGCACCCCAGAAAACCCTCTTGCCTTTTTTTGTCACAGGTCAATTATAATACCTTGAAAATCTTGGAAGTGCTTTTCCAACGAACAGAGAGGAAAGCAGAGGACACGATGTGTCCAGAAGCAGTATCTGTAGGTTGCCCTCAGCGAGGCCTAGTGCTAGGCAGGAAGCAGATGGTCACGCAACTGAAATGTGCAGAGCTGTGAAATGTGATTTTTGGAGCCGGAGAGCGGGAAAGGCACCGCGCTAGCTAGTTGCTCTGCCAGACGGCGAGCGCCGTGTCGTGAGGCATTCCTGGTTTGCGAGGAGGCGTGCTGGCTGGCGAGGAGGCATTGCAGTCTCCCCTCTTCCGCGCGGCTGGTGTTACCTACTGTTAGCGTGCGTTCAATAACACCTCATGAGTGAGCCAAGGCAGTGCAGTGCTAAGGGACCTGTTCATATCATTGGTTTCGCCTTATCTTTCTTTTTCAGGAATGCTGGGTTAGTTACTGCTGTTGTAGGTGACCTCTAATCTTAGCTTCAAAACCACTGTACCTCTCTTTTTCCTCTCAAGGAATGAAGACTTGGACACTTTAAGATATATGCTATAAAGGAATGTATGAAGCAGAAACTCTCACTTTCAAACATTGAAGGGTTATGGGTAATGCTGGAGGAGTTTGAGAGCCTTGGGGCTTTCCTTGGTGGTAAGAAGTCCAGAGGATGTACCCCAGTTGCTGGCTGGGGTATAAGAGTGCCAGGGACGTTGAGCGAACATTACGTTAGCTCTTTTCTTTTAAGCAGGGGACAAAAGCAGGAAGCCAGAATGTAAGACCAGAGAATCCATGCAGGAAACCCCTTTACAAGCTGGACAAAGTGTGTTTTTCCATCTGTATAAGTCTCCAGAGCCATCTGGGACTGTGCACTTCTCCACAGCTTTTTAAAGAGTGACAAATAACATTACTAGTTTGGAGGCAGACAGTTTTCTATTGGCTTAAAAAGCCAGTTCTGATGAATTTGGTTGATTTTGGATGACTCAGGAGGAGGGGGAGGAAGAAAAAAAAGCAGCCCTATTTGCCCTATGTCCTGTCATTAATTTCCCTAGAGGTATTCTAGGTAGCTCAGTGTTATGGCAGCTGGAACCACTTTGCCTTTAACCTGAGAACAGCAATGACAATTCACTGGTTGCTGGGGACATGCTGTCTGCATAGGTTGTGCTGTCCATGTCACATCGCTGCTGGGGCCCACCATCATTCCTGCTTCCTCTGCCCCTGGAAAATTGGGTAGGAAATGTTACAGTGATCCTGCCCTGGGCCATTGTTGTTCCTGGTGCAACATTTCTAAATTTATCTGGTCTCTTTTTAGTTCAGAAATGTTCTTCTTGGTGAGATGCCGGCTCTTATGTTGCTAGTCAGGGACAGCACTGTTGAGATTGACACTTTGGTTGATCTTGGTGACATTTAAAATAGTAGCTGCCATTAACATGTGAAAATAAATTCAGGCATTTTTGAGAAATCACAGAGGGTCAAGGTAAACTATTTTATTTTATGTTATTTTATGTTATTTTATGTTATTTTATGTTATTTTATGTTATTTTATGTTATTTTATTTTATTTTATTTTATTTTATTTTATTTAACTAAGTTTGCTATAGCTCATCAGACTTACTTCACTTACTATTCCCAACTATGGGATATTAGGGAAACAGGGTTACTTAGGCAATGAGCATGAACATTATGGAAAGCTGTTGGAGGGAAACAGCTTGTGAAATGCATATGCTCTGCTGTTTAAGCTTAGTACATAATATTTGAGAAGGTTGGAAAAGGAGGAAGAATAAAACGTTTGATTGTTTTTCTTGTCAGTATATATATGTGTGTATGTGTGTGTATATATATATATATATATATTTTATTCCAGAGAAACAAAGACAAAGCAAAAGCTACTTTCAGGGACTGTGGGATCTTAGAGAACACATTACCTTAGAAAAGCTGAACAATTTCCTGATGATTATGTTATAAAAGTCAGTATTGTTATGCCTCCGGCCTTCTTTTAACTTAGGGATTTCATACAAGGAACCTCTCTAATGTCTGTCAGTTGAGCGTAGTAGGTCTATAATAGAACACATGCAACTTCAAAAGCACGGATATTAAAAGTTAGAGCAGTCATAACAAACCATTCCTTTTCCTTTGTAAGAGGGGTGTCTCATTCCTAGAAATCTTCTGTGCACCGGAGACAAGGCTTTTAAGTCCTCGCAGGGCAGACAGTCTGCCTCCAGAAATGGCAGTGCCAGGAAATAGAACAGCGTGGTAAATGGGTGAAAAAGGATGGTAAGAAGCCTGTCACAGCCTTTGATGAAGACTGAAAATAGCCTGCTTCTATTTTGTGCATATTTTTTTGTGTTGGACTTGGCTGTAGAAGCTGCCAAGAGCCACAGTATGCAGAACAGGTATATAACAAAAGTGGCTGCGGAGATGGAGTGACTGCGAAGGAGACGGTTGTGGGTCATTGGAGGGTGGTAGAGGACGTTTATAGCTAGGGTATTGCACTGTGCCTGCCTCAAATCTCAGTGCAAGAGAATGAAGTTATCTTTCCTAAGCTGCCTTTAGCAAACAAATCCGTAACGTGTGCCCATAGGTATTCAAATGTAAGGAGCCCAAAGCCAAGGCTTCTCTCTCTTTTTTTTTTTTTTAAAAAAAAAAAAAAAAGGACTAGGAGGCAGGTTTTTTGGTTCTTAAATATACTTGTTTGTGGCATTGAGTAAAGTACTTACCTTAGAAAAGGCTCTAAACCTAAAACCAGTTGGATTTTTTATTCAAAAATGTAATAACGGCTTTTCAACAGTACGTGCTATTAGCAAGAGGCTGACAAACCAAGCAATTTCCATTTTACAGACCGAGACGTTTGAGGATTGTGTGTGCCAAAAGAAATAGATCTTGTCTTGACAAAGAGAGATACAAATAATAGTCGGGAAAAAGAAGCATATATCTATTTTTCCCCAATACATGTTTTAGCCATCTCTACGTTTATTATTACTCCATTTTTTCTTGTAATCTGTGTTTAATTCATTCCAGTATTGCTCTTTTATTTATATCTCTTACCAGAAAGTTATTAAAATAATGCTTTACTGGTCATGTGTTGTTTAATTTAAGGAAGAATTCCTGAAAACGTCTTGGTGGTTTTAGAATACTTTGCATGGCAAGCCTATACGTCCCTCTGAGGACCAGGGATGTGCCATGAGATGCAATGTAAATGTTTCATACAGATGCAAATCCACTAACAAAGGGAACAAGTTGCCTCGATGCTGAGGGCCTTCAGCAGCGCGCTCGTGGCTGGACGTGGTGGCCTGTCGTGCTATGCAGCAGCCAGGTTGAGGTAATTAAAAACAATATTAAGACTGTAATTGAATTCTGTCCAGGAGAGTATTTCTCACCTTGGAGCTTTTATAAGTGCAGCAGTATTTAGGTATTGCTTTTGTATATCAGGCAGGATTTAAGGGATCAGTTGGTACAAGTCTTTAGCTATTTATCCAAATGTCACAGCTTCCTATGGAGTAGCACAAAAAGGCTCCTTTGGTCTCACTGCAAACAAATGTACATATGTACCTGACATATAGGGGACTAAGAGGAAGAGCCATATCCTGATACTGTTTGAGTACATGATTTTTTTTTTTTTTTTTTTTTTTTTTTGGTTGTGGGTTGCCAGGATGTTGTCCATCGATTATGTGGCTTTATGCATTGCGCCAAGGCCCCCTTCTCCTTTGGGCTCACGCAGAGCCGAGTCGAATTACGCTGCAGACTGATGAACATATCGGTGTTGGACCAGTTGTGCGGCCATCATGGCCTGACCCTCTCAATGCATGGTGCAAAACGCGGCACGAGGAAGACTTGGAGTAGTGCCTTGTTACTTTATGGGGCTCCCTCTGCCTTGGGACTTGCTTTCTGCCCCTGAGGCAAAGATGTTTCCCAGGAAATGGAACTGGATCCTTTTCCCTCTCTCAGGGAGAGTTTGCGTAAGGGTGTATGAAGCTAATAGGACTTGTTTCATTTGAGCGTCTGCAGAATGGTGTCCCAGGTGGCAGAGGGAGTTTGCACAACAAGTGAGCCAGTTGTCTGGTCGTAGAGAGAGAAATGTCTTTGCAGAGGAAGGGAACAGCACAGCATGAACAGACCAGTCATTCAGAGCAGGAAAGCAAAGGCATTCACACAGTGCCAGGAAGACTTTCCCTGCTGTCGCCATGGCCCATAAATATACAGACAATTAAGACAGAGAAAAACAGAAGTTTCCTCTCTCTCAATTTCTACATGTGGGTTGCCTAAATATTAGGGATTTTTTTTTCTTTTTGTAAAGAGCTGCTCATGAGCAAAGATCTGCTCACATCCTTTTGAATAGGAGCAAATGTGATAGATGTGAGCAGCCAGGGTCTACCTACCCCTCAGCCCATGCTCACCTTCTCCAACAACTAGCCTGCAGCATAGTGTTCAGCACTAAAATTAGTTCAGTTAGGTCAGTGCTGCAGTCCCTCTTTCTGCTGCATTATGCACACAGGCAAGCAGAGAAGAGGAGCAATGCAAGTCTGTAGGGATCAAGGTACGCACAAATCATTTTTGTGTGTGGGTAGTTTGGGGCTTATCTGAGCATGAAAGCCCTGGACATTGCAAACATGCCCCAGAAGGCTTCTGTATAAGCAAGTATATTAGTGACTGCAGCTGAAAACATCTGTTCCAGAAAGGGTGAGGTGTCTGCCTGAAAATTTCTTGGTGGAGTAGTGGCTGTGGCCTCCATTGCCCTGGTTGGAAGGCCAGAGCCTGGGCTGAGCATGCACGGAGTGTGCAGAACGCTCAGCACGACGGCGACGCTCACATACAGTTCAGTTCAACTCTGTTTATTCTTGTTGTTGCTATGACAAATTTGACCTGTGTGACAAAAGTGAATAAATACAGCTCATCTCAAGGCTCTATAGAGGTAGTTTCAGTCTGTCCAGGAAAGGGCTTAATAATAGCCTTGAAGTTTTAAGTCATGTCTTAAGCCTGATGACTGTAAGTGAGGTTGGCAGCAGTGTCAATTCCAGATATAGTGACAGTTGGCTGAACAGTGCAATGCCGGGAATAGCTCAGGAAGATAAAGAGCAACTTGTTGTGAAACAGTCATTTGAAGTAACACATGACTGGTTCTAAGAAGGAGGCAGGTCAACATCCCAAGGTGGCCCAAAAGACAAAATCTAAGGATTAATTTGGAAGCAAAGGACAGACGAACAGAAAGCAACGTGTAACTTTGTCAGTGCGTGTTTGTGGCATACCTGCATGTTGCAGACCTAGCACAGGTCTGGTGGCCTCCTCTGAGGGAGCTGAGCCCAGCTGGCAGGGGCCAAGGGCAGGCGCAAGCAGCTTGGAGTGGCTCCCATGGACATGGGCACTTGGTCCCCTGTGACTCCCAAGAAATGGCCCAAGAGGGATGTAAAGTCAAGTCCTCACTGCAATGGAGTGAGTGGCCAGAGAGTACCTGTTACCTGATTCCTTCCACCAGGGTTTAATGTTCCTTTGTAACTGCCATAAACCTGGAAGAGAGACTTGTGTTTAGCTATGTTTTTCACATTCAGAAAGTGTGAGTGGGGGGACCTAAGTAATTACAGGCCTGTTGTTCTGATACTACTCCCAGGTAAAATAATAGAAAAGCTGCTATGGGATTTGATTAATAAAAAATTAATGAAGGGAAATACAATTAATGCCAATCAAAATGGATTTATGAGAAATACATCTTGTCAAACTAATCTGATACCTTTCTGATGAGATTATGAGATTTGTCAGTAAAGGTATTAATGTAGCTGTTCTAGACTTTCTAAAGCATTTGTTGTCATATCTCATAGCATCTTGATAAAGAAATCAGAAGAGTATAAAAATTACCTGTGTATTAGATGGAGTAAAATCTGGTTAAATTTCAGTCTCAAAATACAGCCACAGAAAGGGAATCATAATCACAAGCATGTTTTATCAGAATTTTGCACAGATTGATTTGTGACCCTATTGAATTTATTATATTTTATCAAAATTGGGGGATAAGTTGCATGCCCATCAGAAAGCGAGTTTATTGGTGACCCAAATGCTAAAATTCTGCAGACAGTGAAAAGAGACCTAGGCAGATTGCTTGTTAAACCTAGGTTTGAAAATAGTGTGCATTTTACTGTGGTCAAGGAAGAATCGCATACAAGAGAGTAGCTGTAGCTAGCCATGTTTTTAACTTAAAGGATCCTATTTTGGGAAGGAACAGCTCTGGAAAAGATAGCCCAGATAGTCAACAGAAAGTGAATCCTAATGCACTACTGTGCCAGAAGACATAGTGCAGTCTTGGAAGCATAAATAGTGACATCTGAAGTGGGAGCTATAGGCATAGTAAATTATGTCTGTGCTTGACAGGTGCTCAGCTAGTGGAAACCTGTCTCCTATTTTGGTACCCACAGTTAAAGGAAGACGCTGCAGCAAGTGAAGAGGCATCTCAGAAATGAGGCATGCAAATAATGGTAACCTGCGGGGCCACGCTTCACAGTCCGAGCCTCGGAGAGCAGCCTATTTAGTTTATCTGTAGGAAACCTGAGGGGCTGCAGTTTATAAATACCTACTTAAAGAACAAAACTTTAATAAGAGGCCACTTGAAGCTAGCAACAACATATAAAAAGATGTAGTAGCTGGAACCTGAAGCCAGGCAATTTCACACTAGAAATGAGGCACAAGTTTTTTCAACAGTGAAAGTAATTAAACATTGGAACAATTTACCATGAGAATGTGGTGGATTCTCTATCACTGGCAATTTTAAAATCAATACTAGCTGTTTCTTCAGAACATATGTTCTATCCAAGCATGAATTAATTCAGGATAGTCCTCTGAGCTGCGTTATATAGGCGGTCAGAAGGGAGGTTCTCTTTTCCTTCTGGCGTTATAATCACTATTCTTTTAACTGTTGGATGGTTTTTATCTCCTTCCTTTTATTTTTCTCGAATCTTTTAACATTTTTTATTCTTTTTTAAGCGCAAGAATGTGGCATCATCCCTTTTGATGGGATTGTATTTTACATCTCCAAGTTTTAAATCTGTGTTTATTGTCACTGATTTTGTATTTGGGTGCGTGTTTGCATTCTGTGTATTTTGCAAGTCACAAAGGTTAGCTGCAGTTCTGCAAAGGGGCCTGTATGTCCTCACCTGTGCTACTGAATAAGACAGTCCTGGGAATATCTGCAGGTGCTGCAGCCACCCAGCTGCAGCATAGACTCATGTCTATATGGTTAAATTCTCTTACTCATCACAGCAATGCAGTCTCACACAAACTCTTTGTAAAGAATAGTTCTGCATTTGCACCACCCTCCAAATGGAGTCTAAGGTGCTGGGACTAACTAGCACCTTGACAGTACTGGACCAGTGCCTTTACTATTTTTCATTTTGGAGGATAGATGAAGACTGTGTGTCTAATTTGTTGTTGCTGGAGCTTGTTAGGGTAAGAAAAAAATCACTCAGAAGTCTGATTTTGTTAGAGGTTGAGGTTTTCATGAAAAACATGGTACTTTCATGGTAGATTTTGATGAAAAAATTCAGAAGAAGGTATTCAAATAGTGTGTTGAACTTTTTCAGTATGTTTCAATAGTGCTGATCCATTTCTTCAGAGTAGCATAAAAATATTTTGATTAAAATGCTTTTACAGATTTTCTTTTGACTTTTCTACTAAATATTATACATTATATTTTGTATTTCATGTCATAATGCTTTGACATTATCCCAATACACCATGTCAATATTGTGGAAATGAAACAATCCATCATTGCTGTAATAGAATATTCCATTTAATTCTAATCTTGATATGCAGAGCTGTTATTTGGTAGGAACTTCCAAAAGTTCAGCTTTGGGCTTGATTTGAAATATAAAAGAAGTTGAAATTATAGGACTTTACTCAGAGAAGAAGCTTTTCTTATAGCAGGGGAGAGGGCACGTACTATAGACCTAGGTGTGATGAGTGTTAATCTGTCACCTAGAGTCAATTAGATAGCTTCAAAGATAACGGGAGCGCTTTGTTTGATCAGCTAAATTGCTCTCTTCAGGCCATTCCTGGGATAGACCCGGGACTCGATTTAGTTGTTTAGATGCAGGCATTGGGAGTCATTTTAGTCACCTCTGGTTGCTGAGACCCTTGCAGATGTCTTAGATATTATGTCTTGGGACTCTGGAAAGTATCACACTCCTGGAAGCGACTCCCTCCTCTGCCAAGTATCAAAAGAAATGTAAAAGTGTCATCTGCAAAACTGAAATAGTTTCTGGTTCCCTTAGCTCTTTCAGCTCCTTTGCCTTTGGAACATGAACCAGGAAGGTGGCTTAAGGAGAAGAATTGCTCATGTTCCCCTCATGCTACTAGCTTTTTTTTCCAAGCCATCTTTTATCAGTTACTTACCTGAGGGTGACCTGAAAAATCTGCTGAGCTGTTGCTCAGCTCAGGACAACACTGTTAGATTCTCAGCATCTGAAGCATGGGAACACCAGGCCACTGAATGCCGTTCCAGGTCTCTGCTGTTATTCCCTGGAGAACAGCAACTGAAATGAGAAATACCAAAGTTGGATGCTTGAATGAGGACAGCAGTAAAGACAATTCCAGCCTGAAATACCTGTTGTTGGACAAAACTTCTCCAACAGCAAAACTAGTAAATTCTTGTCTTTCCCGCTTTTACATCTGCCCTGCTTATATCCCTGTGCCAAGAGCCTGAACTGCTGTGTATAGTTGTCAGTGAAGTCTTTGGTGAAGCAAGTTATCTAATGTCCAGCGAAGCAAAGCTAACCAACTCTAGAGAGAATTTGGATCTGAGGAAAGGACAAATGTCAGCAATTACATACCTATATTCATAATCACAAAACGTGCCCCCAAATCAACCTGACACTGGGGCCAGCTATCATGGGATGGGTCACATCCAGGCTGTGGAAATCTCTTACTCTTCAAAACAGATTGGTCGCGTCTAAATTGCCTGTTGGGAGTGGTCCCAGGCCGGTGCTAACCCACAGGCGAGATGGGGAACTGTTTGGGATAGTGGTGGTTGGCGCAGACCAAAACTGGCAGGAAACGTTTCAGCGGTTCAGTTGTGTGTGTGAGTCCAGGGCTGGGGAATGTTTTCAGGCGCTGTTTAATTTACTGGTATGGGCATAGCCCAGGAAGCCACCTCGGAAGTTTGTTATTGCTATTGATCTTACATGAAAGGGTATTTCGGTGATGAGCAGCAACATAAAACTAATAGATGGGAAGGTATAGAAATAGGTCATGTTTTCATCTGGATTCAATTTCAGATCCCCTAGTGCTCTGTGGTGGTGTTTGTATTCTCTCGGTTGGTTGAACTGGCATCGGGACTGACTGCTGTTTTCTGTAGATCTACTGGCAAGGGAGATGAGCCCAGTTCTGCTCTGCAGCTGCTGTTGCTGAAGCTCAGTGCATGTATGCCATTTGTTTGCAAAACTTAAGATGGTGGGTTTCTGTGCTGAAGTTTTATTCTAATTAGCCCATTCAGCTGTCAAAGTTGGGTGCTAGCCTTTGCTTCCATACAGTTGGCTGAGCAGCATCAGGCTGTCAACTGTTTTTGGAGGATTTCCTCCGCAAGGTTGTGTCTACTTAGTGGGTTCTTTATGGCATACAGCAAAAAGAGTTTTTTTTTTTTTCTTTGTAATACTTTCATTTCTAAACTGAAGCACAGTCATTCATTAATTATGAGCCCCCTCTATATATAATTCAAAGGGTGTTCAGTGCCTATTCTTTGTAATAAAATTTTACTCTATTTTGGTGGTTTGGGGTTCATTTTCTCCAACTTTGATCTGCGTCTTCTAGACAGTGGAATATGAAAAGTATGCTAGCTTGATAATAGCCTGATAGGAATGTGAATGTATAATGTCAGCATCTTTTTTTTTCCTGAGTTGACTGGCCAAAACTCAAGAGTTTGAAGAGCGTCCAAGGAGGCTAGTAGGTCACAGATGTCTGTGGTGCAAAATGCACATCTGAGCCTACCTGAGTGTTTTACTCACCATGCTTGTTTGCATAAGTTGTATTTTTAGCCTTCATCGTTGCATTGCTCTATGAATTTAATGAGAGCCTATGCTTTTCTAGCCACTTAATTCTGGGAGGCAGCCTGAGTCAGAAGCCTTTGCTTAAGCCCAGGCCTCAGAAAAATACCTTGCAGCTTTCTTCTGATACAGGCTTGCTTGCTAATGAGCATCTGCAAGTGATTAGCATTTTGTTTCCTGGGGAAGCATCCCATTTGATTTTGGTGGGGTTTGTTATGCTGGCCAGAGCTGCACGGCTCCTCTCCTGAGAATGCCGCTGACCAGGGCTAAATACACTTTGGCTTTTGTGCATTTGGGGCCATCTGCCTACTGAGCATAGGTGTTCCTGAAGAGGAGGTGGATGGGCACGCATGCCTTCCTCCCCATCTTCAAGCTTCAGGTAAGCACACAAGAAGCAGGGGGAAGCCCGCCCCACGTGGAAGGACCGAGGTTTTTAAGCACTTAGCCCCAGGTGTGGGTAGGAAATGGTGGGCAGGCTGCAGCGGCATGCTTGCTAATCACCCATCCTCTGGGTGTTGCAGTGCATGGCTCTCGTCCCTGTCTCGTTACTTGCTGAAGACGAAAAGGAGTTGAAAAGGGAAAGCTATTTTTCTGGGTGTGCGTTTTAATTGTCCCTCCTGAGACGGGCTGTTGCACGGTTGCATGTTCAACCTGTCGCTTGTGGTTTGTGTTCTGCTGACTGAGGCTCCGCTATGGGAATGTACCCGCGCTGAGGGGCAAGGAGGAGGGTTGGCACCAGGTTGTCCGCTGTCACACACACTTAGGGGCTGCTTGTACACTTTTTTTTTGCAGTTTGAAGCATAGCTCCCATCCTGGTGGTTTTGCCTGCAGAATCTTCTCCCCTGTCTAACCACGAAGCAAAATGGTAGGATGAGTTGCACCAGTCTCAGAATCAGTCTGTTGCTCTTGACTTATCTGCACTTGTTGATGGAAGGCAGCTGGATCTGCAGTAGCCGTGTGGGCATGTCTTCACTGACATTGCTTGTAGTGATGCCTGCACAGCGTGGAGAGCCGCAATGTCTCTTTGCTGTGGTAGCAGGGACTTGCTGGCAATTAAATTCCCCAGCTCCTCCGTGGTGCTTTGCGGCCTTGTCAAGCTTTGGGATGTGCTTGGACTTCTCCTGGTACCAAACGGGGGCAGTTCAGTTCTGGGCTAGATTTGTCAGCAGTACCGTGCTCGTGCTGGGTGGCTTGTTCTTGGGACATGCTGGCAAGAGCCATTTTATTCCTTGGTCTTTGGGAGAAAGCTTGGTCAAAGAAATTGAAATCACTCAAGTTAAGCAATGTAATAAATAGGGAGAGATGGGGATATCCTCACCTCTGGACTCAATACAAGCTCTCTAGGGGAAAGAATATTTGCTAACTGCCTATCAGTTCATTATCCCTGTGTTTGGCCACTGTTTTTCTACATTATTTCTTTGTCATCAGTGAAACCCTTTTTGGTGATATGGCTGCTCCACATGCCCTCTCCCCTGAACACAGCTGCTATCCTCTGTGTCCTGGTGACTGCAAAGATGTTGGGGCTGGAGTTTGAGGAATGGACACTGAGAGAAGGCACCTTTTTGTTTTCCGTCTCTTGGGTGTCCTTGGCCAAAGGAGCTCAAAACTGAGGTGACCAAAAGCACAGACCAGTTTGGAAGTACTTTCCATAGGATCTGCGTGTTCAGTTTCCTTGAGTTAAAATGGGTGCAGTAGTGCTTCCATGAGGCGGCTGTAGAGCTGTTTGGGTTTTGTAAGTAATTCCAGGATTGCTGGGTACACACTGATGAATATTGCATAGTAATGCGCGAGTCCTTTGGTCCACTGGCTGCTCAGACAAGCAGTATAAAGCGGTATAGTGTCAACTTAGGAAAGAATGGGCTTTGGTGGAATAGATCATACACATGTTTCTGTGAGATGACTTCTTTGAAGTTCTCTTGTCAGTAATTGCCATGACAGGAGGGAATGTCTGAACTCCGCTTATAGGCCTATTTTCTGGAGTTTGTCAAAACAGAGTCTCATCCCAGTGGAAATGTTGAGACTTACAAACATGAGTTTGTCCCAAAGCAGATGGAAAAAAAAAGATGAAATCTTTATGAAATCCTTTTTTTTCTTTTTTTTTATGAGTGAAGTATTTAGACATATGGAAAGGTTTTCTTTTGACATCACAGAGATGTTTAATTTCAGAGAATTTGAAACATTTCATTTCTGTACTGTCTCAGCTGCTAAAACGACTCAAAATATTTCAACTTTTATAACAGAACACAAATTGGAACATATTCTTACCTGATTAAAACTAAACATTTCCTGATTCCTGTTTTTTAAAAATAAAAAAGTAGTTAGTGAAACTGATTAAAAATTCCTGTCCTTTATTCCCACTCCCACATATCAGTGTTTCTGTTCCGAGCCACTCTATTCCAAATTTTTTAACAAGCTCTTGTAAGGTGTTTGGAACTGAGAAAGTAAATAAAAATATTCCCTTTCAAATGCACTTACCATTTCCAGAAGTGCTCCCTTGCCAGGTAGCGCTGTAAATGTCAGATGTTAAGTTCTTTGGAATTAGAATGGGGAACTGGCTAGGAGGTATTTGTCATGAATCTCAAGTAGATAGCATTTACACTTAAAAAGCAAATTACTAGGAAGATGGAAGAAAAATATCTTTATGTTTTGATGATATCCTCCATTTTATTTTTATCCCATTTTGTGTTCTGGAGGACCCCACACACAACACATGACTTCCCCCTTGGTCTCATTTGGAAATCTTAGCAATGTTCAGATGGTGTTCTCTGCACTCTCCTTGGCTAGTTCATACACTACAGGAACTCCCTGTACTGCAGAAGCAGCTCAGTGCTGAGACAGTAAAGATATTTCTTATCTGACCACTTGCAGTTAAGCAGTACCATTTGTGTTTGGAATATGGAGCATGTTCTGAAGCCGTTGGTGAAAAAGAAAGCCAGATATAATTGAGATATACAGATATAATTGAGAAACAAAAATACACAAAACTAAAGTCAAAGTAACAGCCCTCTGGTCATGAGCAGAAGTGAAATTTGTTGGCCGTCTTACCTGGCACGAGTTACTTGATCAGCTGTACATATAGACAGTTGCCCACCAGAGTTTGGACTGGGATCCAGGGATTCATTGCTGGGTCTTCAGCTGCTAATGAACTTCCATTGGTAAAGACTTTCCTAGTGGAAATTTCTAACATTTATAGAGATGTTACAGAATCTTGCGTAGTATTTAATAGAGAATTCTAGTCCCCCTAGGAGAATTTATTTATTTTTTTAATTCTGTATGTTTGGAGAGCCATTGTGTAGGAGGACTATGACATTTCTCTTGAGCCCTCTTCCTTAGGTTCAGATAGAATTTCCTGTGTTTCAGTTGGTGCCACTGTGTCTCCATCTGTTGCTGGGCCAAATCTGGGTTCTCTGTGCTGCAATCTATAGGGATGTCTTCTAAGAGCTAAATTGTAACCTGTCCTCTGTCTCTTCTTCCTCTTCCTAAGGAAGACAAGATATTTAGTGTTCTGGTAGGTCAGATTCAAAGCTGGTGCAAATCAGCAGAGCTCTCGTGATCTCCATCAGATATCAGTGTAGCTGGGTCCCTGTGGCCATAGATGTATATCCCCGTGAATTTGTTCCTGTTCTATGTTTCCCATGCCTTCCTCTGGGGAAGATAACTCTTACTTGCAGATCTCTGGATAAAAATGGACAAATGCAAATAACAGCAATTGGACTTTGCCTCGCTTTCTACACTCGCCTGCTTCTGCTGTCATGGCAGGGCTCCTGCCTTTTGCAGCAGCCTCTAGTATGGGATGAGAAGAGCATGTTAGTTTTCTGCGAAGCACTTGGCAGAACATGGCCAAGGCAAGGAGCCAGCATGTCAGGGAAGTTCAAGAAGTGGTACTTGGTCAATGGGATGTAATCAGGGTTTTCTGGATGTCTGCATGGGCCTGTCACTGCGACGTATTTCAGAACTCATCCACTTATTTATTAAAGCTAAATGCAGATTACTTTCTCCTTTTTTCTCTTCCTCAGTTTTTCCTTTTTCTTTATTTTTTCTTCTTTTCTTTTTCTATGTCTTTTTTTTTTTTTTTTCCTAATCTGAACTAAAAGTCCCAGATTGCTACTCTAACTAAATGAAGTAATCTGAAGTGACTGCAGTATTCTTAGATATCTCTAAGAATCTATCTCGGGAACAGAAAGGAAAGGCAGCAAGAAAGGAGGAGTCTCACCTTATTTAGCTGCTTGTGATCCACCTTTGTAGGACACCCAGTGCCACCTGTTTGTACCCCTCAAAGACCTCTAATAAACTGCTCCCCATGGCATTGCTACACAGGAATCCGCTGGACTCAGCATCTCAGGGAGCTTCTCGTGGGCTCTCCTGCGATGCCCTGGAGTAGGGAAAAGCAAACTTGTCACCAGGCACAAAATCTTACGGAACAAGAGTGCAATGTGCCAAAGGGCACAGAACAGGCTGACTAGCAATGTGCAACACCCCAGAGAGAGGCGGGAATGATCTGTAAATGACATACCTGGCTTTAGAGGAAACCATTGCATCTTCCTCCCTTCTTTCTGCTCGGCAGTGCTCTATGCGCCAGCTTGGCTGGCCCTGTGGTTAATGTATCGAGCCTGGGAAATGCCTGCATAGGTAAAGAATATTTTAGACATTTCCCTCTGTATTTTTAAGTGCTGGTAAAATGTCGTATTGTTGTACTGGGAACTGAGAGCCCTTGTTAGAGCCAGGGAAATAACGCATTTGTCCCCGAGGTACTTCCTCCAACTTTAAAATATTTATAACTTGTCTCTGCATGGGCAGTTTTGCCCAAAATGTGCACTTTTGCTAAGTGTTGAATAAGACCTATTTTAACAACTTCTGAAAAACTACGAAAGCATTTTTATGTCATCTGTGTTTATGGAAGTATGCTGCAAACCATCAGCATCTGCTGGACCTGTTAGGGGTAGGGGTCTCTCTTTGTTCCTTGAGCTGTGGACCCTTTCCCGAGCCAGCCCTGAGCTCCTCACCCCAGCTCTGCCGGCGCAGCCTCCCTCGCTCCCCCAGCTTTGGGCTCCCTGGATATTGTGCTGTTAATTGGCGTCTCTGGCCTTCTAGCCCCAATCATCCCTTTTGTGAGACATTAATCCCCTGTGCTCAGCAGAGCAGGTAGAACTGAGCACCTGCTGTTTTCCACTGGTGACATTAGCTAGGGTGTTAGTGCTGGGTTCCAAGAGGCGTTGCCAAGGATGTTGCTACAACCCATGTGTGAGCCACCCAGTGTCCCTTTTCTGCTTGCAGATGGAGAAAAAACTTTCTGACTTGACAGCATAAAAAGAGTTTTTCTTTTTCTATTTTTTTTCCGAGGGGAAAAATTAGATAGAATTATGTCACATCAAGAAAAACACAATGATTAAAATAACTTGCTATGAATATTCATTCTCAGCTTGGCAGATGGATGAAGTGGGCTGAGCATTTGCAGAATATTGCTAACTGAGCTCTCTTCCAGAGAATATCATTTCAAAAGAATTTCCGATTAGGTCTGTTGGCCAAAACTAGAAAGGATTTTTCTCTTCCTTTTTTCTTTCTTTGGCATTCTGAGCTTCCACCTTCCTGCCGAAATGAATTTCTCTCTAATCACAGTTTTGGATACTTCTAAAGTCTCACACTGAGGCTTTCCAGATGGGTTCATTGCAGTGGGAAGAGAAATACTAATTATCATCATTATTATGATGACTATTATTATTCTTAACTCTTACATTTACAGGGTTATGCTTGTCCTGAAGGATCTTCAAGTGGTTTACAAAACAAGGTTCATTTCCAACCACCACTGAAACATAGCCACCTCTAAAGAGAGAGCCCACATTGGTTGAATCGCTGATTCTGGCGCTCTGTGATAAGCAGGGAAGAAGTGCACCCATTTGCAAACTCTGGTAGAGAGTGAAGTGACCCAAAGTGGAATTTAGTTACATTTGCACCCGAGGTATTGGGAAAGATTGCATGGGCATAGTAACGAGCAGTTGGAGTGGATTTGGGTCTCCTCAGAATGTCACAGTGCCCCCTAGTAGCAGTTGTGGTTATCGATCAGGATCGACTTTGAAGGAATATTACTGCTTGTAGAAACTCTAATGCTGGTTCATGTTATGTTTTCAACAAAATGTGTGCCATGAAGAATGTTGAGCAAAATGGCCGCTTTATACTAATTTATTTTGTTTTGGTGGTGGTGTGAAACCAGAAGAGTGTGGTGGTGTTCTTTTTATCCAAATACTTGTATTTTATTAATTTTTCTGGAAATCCGAATCCATTTCAGTTTTTCACAAAACCTGAAGCTGCACTGAGCCTGAGAGATCTAGAGAGTGATCCAGCCATGTCGGCGTTGCTATAACCATACTCCTTACATTGCGAATCCGGGAGGAAGATGGCTTTGTGTGCCTTAGGCACACGATGGCTGCTTTGGGGTTGTATGGGCTAGTCACAGCACGGCTAATTCTCTGGCTTGCTCTGTGCCTGGTACTTAGTCTAGGTTTTGTTTTCCCCACACGCGTGTGGTGTCATGCAGTACTTCTGAGCTGAGCTGGCCAGTAAGTCCTTCAGGAAGGACAGGAGTTGGGTATCACAGTGCAGTCCTGCTTGGTGCAGCCATACATGCTTCCAGGAGGATATCCCCGAGTTTGCTTTCCGGACCCATCAATGCAAGTGTGAGTCAAATGTGAAGTACTGCTCTGGATAACCAGAAGTTGAGATAAAATATGATTGGCATTTCAGGAAGATGGCAGGAAAATGCATGTGTGCAAGGAAAGAAGGATGCAGCGCACACAACACTGATTCACAGTGATTTGTTACAGTCCCAGCAATAGCTCTTATTTCAGCTGAGCATGATCTCTCTGGAGAAGAGAAGGAATCCAATCATGATGATTGATAATTCCTTTAGAGGTTTCCCAGTAGGTATCAGACTTGCTACACAGAAAACTGCTCTCTCCTGAGAGAGCAGATATGAGCCAAATGTGTAGTACGCTGTTCACAGGGTCTCTCCACTCACTTCAAGTTCAGCCCTCAAACCGGGATGTTTCATTACTTTGGAGAGTAGGAGCAATTGTTTGAGGGCCATCCAGAGAAGGCCTGTGGCAGGCCGATGTGTGAAAGCCAGTGCTCCAGTTTAATAAACTCAGTACCACTTGTACACCTCTCTGGCAAATGGATAGTGACACGCAGTGACCAAGCTTTGCCGGCAGTATTGCCCGAGGCTTTAATTGCTTTGCACATAAAGTTATTTATCTCCACATCAAGAGGCTTGAGACCACATTTAGGGAGTAATTACAAAGCTGCCAGAGGGACTGGTGTTTGCCACGCCAGCCAGGCTGTGATTTATTGGTTCTGCTTGTGTTTAGAAAGAGAGCTTTCCCCTCACCCTTTCCCTTCATCCTGTGCATCATGGCCAAAGGCATCTGCATCCCCCAATTCCCTCCTATACTACCTGTCTATGTGGAATATATTGGGCAGCTGTAAAAAATCGAATACCATGAGTTTAGTTCTGAACATTGCTGCCCTTGCTTTTTTTTTTTTTTTTTTTTTTTTTAATTTTTTTATTTTAATTTTTTTTTTAGGCTTTAAATTAGGAATTTCATGATCATATTTGAGGAGACTCCTCCTTTGCTTAGCACAGGCTCTTGATTCATCTGTATTTTTCATAACTGCAAATTCTCGCCTTCATTTAGTGGATTTGAAATGTGCCTGCCTTATCCATTTAGCCCATAAGGTTTTTGTTTGGTTGTTTCCCTCTCAAACATAGGAAAACCTGGTGTCTTCAGCTGGACATCTTTACCATCTTTGCCTTCATCACAAAGATCAGTGCTACCCTTGCCTTGGGCTTCCCAAGTCCAAGTGCACTTCAGTTTGAGCCTGTATTCCTCCTTGTTAATCTTAGATTTGTTTGTTCCTTTTTCTCCTCATTTTTTCCCTAACACTAGCTTTCAAGTATCTTTCTGCATATTGTGAATGTTGATGTAGTCTCAGTCCATAGATTACTGAAACCGAAAATATCTCTTTTGTTAACTAAGTTGACTTTTTCTAGCTTATTAATGTAGTCAAAAACTTGCATCAGCGGGAGTGTGATATTAAGATATCTCCCAAGATAATTTATAAAATTATAAAAATGCACAGATGAAGAGGATCTGGCTGACTAGGTAGCATTCTCTAATGTTTTACTCTCCTTTGAACTGAAAACTTTTTCCAGATAACTGAATCAAATCTTCCCTTTTGCATGCTATGCTGCAGGCTTTGGTGCTGCAGCAGTGTGACCTTGTTCTTGCTGTTCCCCCAGATATCTGCCCCTGGCAAAGGAATTGCATTATAAGATTATCTGGGGTTATTCAAAGTGAATCAAGAACATGTTACATTTTCCTTATGCTTCTCCTTGTTGCCCGCACTGGCAATTGGTTTTCGTTTACTAAAAGGTTAGTTATGTAGCACAGAATTTTTTCAGCCTGCCGATTTGACTGTACTATTTTGTTTTGAGAGGAGTCTTAATTCACCTTATAGATTCACTCACCTTTCTCATTCAGATTGCCTTTCTGACTCTCAGATGATTGTTTTTATTGTCTTTTATATGTTAGGATAAGGACCTAATCCTTATCACTTCTGGGATTTAATCTTTATTGCTTCTAATGTTATGGCTTTTTCAACCAGCTTCTTCATCAGTCTTATGATCCCCTTTCAGGAAATTTAATTTCTCATTGTTGTTTTTTTTTCTTTTTTGGTGCAATTCCTGAAGGACATTGAGCCTGTTTATGAAATGCTCGTTATTTTTCAGAGCATCGACAACAGTTGTTTTGCAAACAAACTTGTCTTTCATGTCAGATTGAACTGCAAATAGTCTCTTCTATGTCTGAGCTCTAGTCAGCTGTTCGAAGTGGTAATTTATTCAGGACATCAATAAATTATATTTTGCCCAACACCTGATTCATTTCTGTAAATATATAACCAAAGTCCTCTACTTGTCTGTTTTTCTGCTTGTTTTATTACACTGACCATCAACAGGTTTAACATTAATGCATAATGTTCAACATTGTGCATTTAGTTTTTTTCTGTCTTGTTGATAGAGAATGGTGATGAAGCTATGTTAATGTACTGATATTCTTGTAGTTGGGGTTTGGGAAGTTTAAGTTATGAGCATCTCGATGTGATTCCTACAGCACCCTTATCTCTAAAGCCTAATATGTCCTTTATGTACAGTTTGAAAGAAAAGATTATGGTCTTCCAGTGGTCTTTGTTTTTTAGAACTTATTAGCAATTTTAACTTTTTTTTTTAAGCTTTGCTTTAGCTGAAATTTCTGTCCTAGCCTTCCATCTGAGATAGTTTTCTCTCTATTCCTGGCATCCTTAGCAGATGTCTTTGTCTTGAGCATCCTCAGCACTTGCTAGCTTTCCCTAGTTCTGATTTGAAGAAAATCCCCTGCAAGCCATGTTAATTTTCAGAAACTCAGTTGGGGGCTGCTGTAGTTAGGATGGAACCCATCCTGAGCCCACCCAGTCTGCAAACACAGTATGTCTGCAGTCCTGATAAAGTTTATACCATTTGTGTTTATTTGATCTTTTCCTCCCAACAGAGTCCCTATATCTGTGAAATATAGGGCAGAGCCTATGGACTCTTTCGAAGGAACCTGTTTTGGAGACTCTTGATTTTAAATTTAATCTTCTAGAGCAGCTTCTAGTCACCTGACTTGTTTCTATGCTCTTTGCTTGTTTGCTCGTTAATCTCCACAGATTATACCTGCATTTTCTCAATATCTTTAGCTAAAGTGTAGTAATTAAGATTTATTTTTCGTCAGCGTGACCTCACAGGCTTTCTACTCTGACAGCATACAGTGCAGGGCTGTCTCTTCCCTGAGGATTTTCTGGCCATGGATATCCATACCTTAGTGCTGTGATCCAAACACATACCTTTTTTTTTTTTTTTTTTTTAAGTTACATGCCTTTAAAAAAAATAAAAATCAACAACAAAAACAGTTTAAAAACAGTTTATTCTTCATCTCCTCATTTAACAGTATTTTGTGTGTGTGTGTGTGTTTTTTTTTTTTTTTTTTTTTTTTTTTTTTTTTTCTCCTCCTGTATTTATTTTCAGGTTTTATTTTAGGGAGCAATAGAGAAGCCTCTTTCCTTTTATCCCTGTGTGAGAACCCCCTCTGTGGTGGCTCTCAGATGGAAATTTCATGCAAGATGATACATCTCAATCCTTCCCTTATATTGCCACCACAGGAACCATGAAGAGTGGCTGCATGGCGATCGGAAAGCCCTAGGGATGCAGATGCAACTTAGAGTAGTGGATAGTCACTTTATACCCTAATAAAAATTGAATGTAAATCTTCAAGGACGGAAGAGTTGCTCTGCTGAAAAATCAGAGGTAATGTCTGTGCCATCATTTGCAGGTACCATAGGTATTAAGCTGACTTCCTTAAACAGACCCTGAGCCAAAGTCATTGGTAATGTTGTACATAATAGACAAGTTATAATGAGGAATACAAAGCAAAATGCAAGAGTAAAACACAATCGTACTCTGAGCTGTTGATTGTGGGAATTCAGAGCTCAGTACTAGTGCTAAATCATTTCTGTGCTCTTGTTTTTCTCTGAGTTTCTCAGGCACTGTGAAGGTAACATTTGCCAGTGTAACCCTGGGCAAAGCTGGCACCAGCAAACTTGGCATAAACAAGCACCAAAACCCCATCTTTAAGCTGGTTTATGGGGACACTCATCTGTATCTCCATGTCTTCAGGCATTCTCTGTCTGGGTAGGATGGGAGTGACCATTTGCTTTAGCTCCACCACTGATATCCTGAGTAGTCTTTGAAATGCCGCTTTCTCCCTGTGGATTTTCATTTCCTCTGCTATAATAAAAGAATAATCATTCTGACCAGCCTCAGGAATGGATTTGGGAATCTTTGAAAGCAATACATTCTATAAATGCAAAGCATGTTTATTATTATTTACCGACTTCTAACTATGCCTCTCTCTTCACACGCGTATGTTGAGTCTCATTCTGATCTTTGTCCCCTTGACCTCTCACACTGTTTCTCTTTAGGCTCCTACTGCTTCCTCTGACCATGAGATGTATTATTCAAATGCCCTCACACTCTTCTTATTGCTAATTATATATTAAAGAGGTTCTGACTTCATTTTTGCTCACTGCAGAATCTTAGGCCAGCCGTGACACTGACAGAGAGGGCTGCTGGAGCTTGGGAGAACTTGTGCAAATGGCATTTCCCTTTTAGGACTGTCAGTCTTAATGGAATATTTGATGAGCTGGAAATAACCCCAGAGCTCCCTATATGCAAAGCTGGGGGAGAGAGAGACTTCTACCAGCTTTCATTTATTAATATATGTTTGCAAAAACGATGTTTTCTGTAGAGTGTTTTCTTGTGGATTACAGCAGTTTTCAACAGCTTGACTCGGGCTGATCTTTTAGGGCCTGCGTTTTGAAAGATCCCTCACTGCTGACTTGTATGAGCTTCACGAGATCATAGAGGAATAGTTTAGAGGGATCCTGAAAGGTCTTTTCTGCCTCATTTTTCCTGCCACTGTGTTGATATTGCCTTGGAAGTGAAGGTGCGCTCCTAGGTTCCTACAGTTTTAAACATCTAGGCTGACTTTGGTTGAAGTATGCACTACTTTTCCATAAATTCACAGCTTCAAAGGTCTGAAATCTAGAAAGGAAATTGTATCATCCTGACCCACCACCAAATGTTCAAGGAACAGGGAATTTTTTCAGTCCCTAACCTAGTACTTTGTATAGCTTAGATTGATAATTATACACAGATGCATTCAAAAGTAATTGTGGATGTCTGATGTGGCTTTTGCTCTGTTAGCTGGTCTTTGCCTGCTTGTTTTTGGCTTTCCTGGGTGGAAGATTGGGGTGTTTGTTTCTCTGCCAAAGTATGAATTTAAGAACCTAATATTGGACACTCTTTTCTTGTAATCTTGGCCACTCATTGATTTTTGTGTTTGATGAACATCACCAGCTGAAATACTGTAGTGATGGATGTGGTATAAGGACCTAGAGATGACAGAAAAATTACTGAATTGGTAACTTACTGAACCAAATATGAATCTTCATGCTCTCTCTTGCTTTTAGAAAATCTTCCCTAGTGTGTGAAGTACAGTGTATCTTGCATGTCAGAGAATCGGGATACCACAGGCAGGTGTCTCTGATACTATAAAGTGCCAGAGGCTATAGCAGCAAATTCTCTTTCTTTTTGACATATGCCTAAGTTATATCTTCCCATGTCTTTCTAAGTTTGTGCAGAATATTCCCTTTACAAGTGAACCTGTCTTAGATTATGCCATGACCAGAAGAGCTGTGCAGGCAGTTATGTTGGAGGTGCTGGGACTTGAGCCTCTGTAGATAAACCAAGAGATGAATTCTGAATTTAGAGTTGAACCTTCTTGCAGTAGAGAACTGTTCATACCTCAGAAGCATCTGAGCGAGCCGTTTTCTTGCTTAGGGTCACAGAGATAACAAGAGTGTTTTCTATATTTAGAATAAGCTACATATATTTTATCATGCAAATCAACGAGCAAATCAACCAATCCATCATATTGTGGTCGAAATGCATGCTCCCAGTGAACAGAGAGGACACTGTCTTCCCCAAGTCTCCCAAAGCAGGCCAGCAGTCTTTCTGTTAAGTATTTTTTTGTTAAGAATAACTGGATGGTTTCTTTTTTCCTAGTTTTACGCTCACATTTTCTTTTGATTTATTTTATTTACACTTTAAGTAAAGAGAAATCCGCATACGTCTGGTAGAGCGCAATGCATTAAATGATGAATTAATATGACACAAAAATCAAAACAAAATGAATGTAGACAAAATGTTGTGAGATTATTGCAACAAAATGTTTGAATGCTCTGCCATGAAACATTTCATTGAAGTTGACAATTTCAGTAGAGAGGTCTGATTTTGATAAAAACAGCATCAAAACTGTTCTACCGTTTTTTTTTCTCCATTATCTCCAACTGTTTTGCTGATTGATCTGCTAAGCTTTATCATGACCTTTATCCATTATGAGGGCAGCTCACTGACCTGAAAGACAGCCGCCTTTTAAGGATACAAAGCAGGGAGTCCTGCCTTTCTGTACAAGTTCTTACGCCTTGGCTTTGCTCAGCTCATGTAAATTTTCTCTTGCAGCATTTTGTGTATAAAGACAGAGCAGTCACTATGGTGTATTCCACAAAGAGGGCTCTGAAAATTAGCTAGCTCGTGTATTCCTAGAGTTACCAGGGTGTGTGTGTGCAAAGGGCTTTTCATTGCTGGTTTATTCATGATGATTTCATGATTCGCAATATATTTGTGTATGAGAAGGAGGCTCCAACTTGAGCTGTTAGCTCTCTTTCCTGTATCAAAAAGTAAGAAACAGGCAGTAGACTTTTCAAAACAACTTTTTGTCCCTGTAACTTTTTTTTTCTCTTCACATGAGGGAAGTGCTTGCTGCTTGGTCAACTTTCTACTAACCACCTCTGAAGTTGAAATTGAAGTTTTGAGTCTGACAGCACGTTTTTTCCATGGTTGGAAACTCTCTCATATGTGTGGAAAGAATGCAAATATTGCATATAGACTTGAAGAGGCACTGAGTGCCTCCAGCTGCTGTTGCTGCATTTCTTTAAAGCATTGACTCCCGTCTCACTATACTTGTGCCATTAGAACTCTGTGGCGTGACGGACTGTAGCATCTCTTGTATCATATCACTCCAAGGTGGTGTCAGGGCGGCATTTCATAGAGGAGGTCCCCAAGAACTTGGTTAGCCAAGCAGTTGGATGATGTGATAGTATGATGCAGCTTCTGACTGCTCTTCTCTTTCAGTCAATGCTCTACCAAACTGTAGAGAGATTGTTAGCTCTTCTGTGCTACTGATGGTGTAGATAGATGTAAAAAGAACAGAAAATTCACATGTAGTTGCTGTGATGTTAGTAGGAAAAAGCTAAATGTTTGAAACTGAAACCTCTCTTCGGTGCTAAGGGAAAAAGATATACTTGTAGATGATGGTAGATGAAATGTTTAAATTAGAGTAAGATTTTGTGGACTGTAATTGGTTGTATATTTTCATTCAGTTTTACTTGCTGTCATGTGTTAAAACTGCAAATTAACTGCCAGGCTAGGATTATAAGAGGTGTTACATCCCATATGGTTTTTCTTGGCATGACCTTGACAAGGATGAGTCTCATTATACCTCGCTATGGCTTCAGGGCTTCCAGTGCTAGAGTTCCACAGTTGGCCGTCAGTAGACTTTCATCTCTTCCCTGAATCTTAGTGTTATCACTGTGACTTGTAGGTGTCTCTGCATGCACCAGATGATTGAAATCTTTGCTGCTTTTTATGTTACCTACTTTCTTCTCGTCATTAAGAGTTCATCAACTGCGGTGGAGAACTGGAAACTTTAAAATATATTTGTTGTTCCAGGTCTTGTTCATGCTATATCAGCATTCTCCATACAGTATCAGTTTGTTTGAGTCACCATTTTCTTCCTTACTATAGCAGTGACTCTTCTCTTGCTCCCAGTGAGTTTTTTTCGATCATAAGGATTTCTGGATGCGTGCCACAGTACTGCCTGAGTTCTGTTGAATGCTTTTTGAAGACGTTTTCCTTTAAGTGCTTGTACAGGGCTTTTTATAGTCCTTGGTGGTGTTAGCCTGAATTTCTTAGCTAAATGTGGCTATGGTTAACTACTACTAACTTTTTACTGCCTGTTGTGTGAGAGTTGGGTTCTTCCTCTCAGACCTGAATGTGTTTTGGTATTAAATGAAATTATCCCCCTTGCAGTCCATTCAGATGTAGGATGTCTTATAAAAGAATGATTATGATGAGAGAAATAAATAGAGAAATGATATTGTGCCTGTGTTTAGTACTTATTGGACAAGCATTACTTTTCCAAGGCAAATCAAGGTCATTTGGGACAGAAAAAGTATGAATTAGTGAAAAAGTGAAAAGGAAGGCTGGGCCATACTGTTTTTCATGGTACAAATGTTAAAACTCTGCTGCCTGTTGACTTTAGCTTTCTTTACTTTAAAATCATCCCTCTCTTAAATGAAGTTCTACTGGATTTATGCTGGTGAGAGCAGATTTTGTCCCCTTAAATGTAGCCTAAGACAATTACATCTCCATTAAGAAATTAATTCAGAATTAATGTGGTTATTGTGCAGTGATTAAATCCCAAACTGCTGTTAGAAAAACTGAATTATTGAGGTTTGCCATTTAAGCTGTAGCCTGTGCAGACATAATGAACTGGCCTTTTATATTACACGATAAACCTCATGTTCTTAATAATCACTTGGAATTGACTTCATGTAAATAACAAGTGCAGCTGCAGCAATCATCTCTTGAGATGGTACCGCTATCTTGCCAGGATTTTTCTGGTTGTTCCTTCTTTTTTTTTTTTTTTTTTTTTTTCTTCCTTTCTTTATTTTATTTTATTTTATTTTTTTTTATTTTATTTAATAATGT
>JAWLRI010000031.1:8288763-8423301 GCA_034781795.1 Crypturellus tataupa
TATTTTATTTTATTTTATTTTATTTTATTTTATTTTATTTTATTTTATTTTATTTTATTTTATTTTATTTTATACTGTGGAGTTGCTGGAAAAATAAACCTGTGTGGTCTGCTGGCAGCTCAGTTAATACCTTGCCTAGCTACTAAAGAACTGTTTATAAATATAACAGGGTGCTTATAGTGGGTTAAAATGTACCAACTGAATTTAAGTATTGTGATTATTATTGTTGATGGAAGTTTTCCAACTCTGCAAAAAGATATATATAAATTACATAGTGGTCAAAGCCCAATAAATATGGCTTAGCAGTAGAGTAGTTTGTATTTAATCTTCTGTACAAGGACTGGTCCAGTAATTCAGTGAGTAATAGTGCAAAAGGTATTCATTTGTGGAGCAATATGCATAAATTTTTGCAGGTGGCTAAGGGACTGAGGGTTCCCTGCATTTGGGCACCTAATTTTCTCAGCTCAGACAATCCTAGAAGTCATAGAATCATAGAATGCCTAAGGTTGGAAGGGACCTCTAGAGGTCATCTAGTCCAACCCCTAGAAATGTGTCCTTTATTTCCAATGCATTTTTCTGTGGCTGCATTGGGATTGGTTGGTTTTCTTCTGCAGAAAGGGTATTTATTTCCATTATTGGTAAGCAATAAGGAAGCAGTAAAGCACAGACACAGCAGACACATCATATTACTTGACTGTAGAAGTGGAGTGAGGTAAAATCTTCCTCATTCTTATCCTATGATATTGTTTTCACCTCTCTGCTTGGATTAGAGATTTTAAAATCTGAATGTCAAACAGGAAAATCAGTAGGAGCAGCTGGAAGTTCAGCTCTTTCCAATCCCAGACCGTTAATTTAGGAACTTCAGTAGGGACTTCAGAATTGCTTCAGCAATGCTGTATTTTGAGAAAATGCAGTCTTTCAGCTCAAACATATGGAAATAAAAACAATGTCCCTCCTGTGTGAAAAGACAGAGAAAACAGGGTCAAAGAAACTGTTTTCTAGGACGTCTTTATTTTCTCTCTAGCAGGTAGCAGCAACACACGTGATTGGGAGAAAGAACATCACCCACTTAGAGTCATAGAACCATTATGGTTGGAAAAGACCTTTAAGATCGCGTTGAGCTATAAACCCTGGAACACCCTGCCTGCTAAACCATGTCCCTAACTGCTTTATCTGCACGTTCCTTGAACACTGCCAGGGACAGGGACTCCACCACTTCCCTGGGCAGCCTGTTCCAATGCTTCAGCGATCTTTTCATGTAGAAGTTCTTCCTAATGTCTAACCTGGCACAACTTGAGGCCATTTCCTCTTGTCTTATTTTTGGTAGTTATTCTGGAGAAGAGACTGACCCCACCTCGCTACAACCTCCTTTCACGTGGTTGTAGAGAGTGATGAGGTCTCCCCAGAGCCTCCTCTTCTCTACATTAAATAACCCCAGCTTCCTCAGCTGCTCCTCATAAGGCCTTTGCTCCAGCCCCTTCAGCAGGTTGGTTGCCCTTCTCTGGACACACTGCACTAGCTCATGTCCTTCCTGTAGTGAAGGGCCCAAAACTGAACGCAGTATTCGAGGTGCGGCCTCACCAGCACCAAGTACAGGGGGGCAATCGCTTCCCTGGTCCTGCTGGCTACACTGTTCCTGATACCAGCCGGGAGGTCTTTGGCCTTCTTGGACCCCAGGCACACTGCTGGCTCATATTTAGCTGACACCCCCAGATCCTTTTCAATCACACAGCTCTCCAGCCACTCTGCCCCAAGCCACGTGTACTTTGTCTGTGTCCTCCTCATTGTTTGCTTTCACTCACAGCAAAGCCCCACAGAGCAGTCTGAACGCATCTTATGTCACTGGGATTTCCTAGGACAGGAATACTCATAAATTCTGTGTCCTGCGTTGTTGTCTGACTCTGCAAGGGCAGCCAACCTTTCTTGGCCTACCTCCAAAGGGTTAAGCATGGGAAAACTAGTCCTGCCTTCAGATCTCTGAGCCGTCACACAGCCTGCCTGTCTTCAAGTGCTTTCTGAAGTTTCACATGTTCAGCTGTCTGGGTACCCATTTGTCTACAGTGTGATTAGTATTTCCTTTTCAGACCAACTCATTGAGTTTGTAGTCCCCTCGTCCCTTTCCTTCTACATCACCTTCTGCTTCTCCCTCTTTTGTGTTGGGGTGAAAGTTCACTCAGATGCTGTTCAGCAAGAATTCAGAGAAAAGAAATAAGTTGTTTTTGGAGAATGCTATTTACCTTTTTTATTTTCTGCTTTGTTAGCAACACAGAGGTTTCATTAGCAGGGAACAAAATGAATTCCAGGGACAGCAAGTAATATGCACGCAAATTATATAAAAAAACTAACAGCCTTCAAACAGGAAAAAACCACAGGCCCCCTGAAAGAATAACACTGAAGTATCTACTTATAAGGGAACAACCACCTTCTGAATAATAGAGTGGAATTAACTCATTAAAACCTTTGGATTGTTGGTGCCGTAACAAAGCCCAGCAAGGTCACAGAGCCTGCAATGTTGTGGGAAAGGTTGAGTTAGGTGCAACTTCTAGAGATACAGCAGCAGGCAGTACTACAGCTGTGATCTAGTTGCCTTGTCAAAACATTTGCAGAGTTCTTGCCCTAAACAGGCGTATTTCTACCTTTACTCTCACAACCCATGTTCAAAAAGCTATGTCAACAGCTGCAGGGTGAGTATTGACTTTCTCTGCCCTACAGCTGATGGCAGAACCACACTGATGTGAGAAGGAAGAAGTATCTGAGAGCATATCTAAACGCAATGGCTTGGGAAGTACCTGGCGCCTTCGATGCTCAAAAGGGATAACTTGCAGTCTGTGGCTGGGGAGAGCCTCCCTCCTTGCAAGAGGCTCTAGCAGAAAAGGTTTGTATCTTGTATTTAGGATAAAATAAATAAAGCAGGCACTTTCAAGCCTGGGGGAATGGAGCTTGTTAAAGCAGATAACTAGGATACTGTTATGAAATGGATCAAGCCCCCTCACCTCAGGGAAGGAGGGTGTGGGGTGTTGATAAGATTGTGCCACACAGGATATTTGGTAATTAGCACTATCTCTAATGTAATCTCTCACTAAGAGGTTTAGCTGAGATGTGACTTACCCAGGAGAGGGACTAGAGGAAAGGGGAAGAAAGGACAGGTGAGAAGAGCAAAATGTAAGTAGACTTTGCCCTTCTGTAATACCATCTATCTGTGGATCTCAAAGTCTACCCCACTTCTAAAAACAAGCATGTAGCATCCTTGTGACCTACAAGGTGCCTTTTACATAGGAAGGGATAAGGCACAGTAAACCAGGTGACTTTGGCCTTCTGGTGAGTCCGAAGCAGTTGGGGTAGTTCCCTTCTCCTTTCCCTCTTTCTCTGTCTAGTCCAATTCCCCCGAACGTTGCCCTCCTCTGCAGACAAATAAAAGCCTTGAGGCAAGCAGATGTCACTGTAGTAGTCTTGTTTGCATGGGAAGTTGTCAGGCCCCATCTGACCTGCCTTTCCATCAGGATTATAAAGGTGACGGATAGTCAATTTCTGGGATTCATGAGCCATTTTAGCACAGCGCTTCACCTTGCAGCTGAGTAATACGGCTGTGATAAAATCAGGCATAATCACTGCATCTTACTCAGCATTGCCTTGGCTGTAAATATTGCCTTCGTATATTAAAAAGAAAGAAAGAAGGAAAGAAACCTCAAGTGGAAGGAGAGAGGGAGATCTAGGGAGGAGAGGTTTGTTGATCCTCAGATGGTTGTAGCTTCATGTTGCAGGCTTCCTAAAAGTGGGAAACAAGGCTTAGAGCAGTGGCTGTCAGAGAGTTCAAGGCAAGGATACACAGCGGAAGCATTCCCCACTGCTGTGGGATGGTCATTAGCAAACCTGTGTCTGGGATGTGCACAGCTGAAGAAGCCAATGGTGTTTGGGGACACCTCTCTCATAGTGCTTCAAATCTGGGGACAATTATCAGTTATTCTGGGACAATTGACTTCCTTTCCTCAGAGTTCAGTCTTTGATTTCCTGAAGGAAATATAATGACTGTATCATCTGTTTCTCAGAACAGTTTAGGACGGAAATATCCTGATAATTTGTTTTCTCTTGCTTTCTTTGATTCATGATTTCCCTCAGTAGATGCTTGTTTGGTGTTGTCCCAGCATCACTGATCTTTGGAACAAGATCTCTGTATCATGGTTCATTTCTATTATATAACCACCCTGTGCCTCAGAGAGTCACTACAGGATATTAAATCCAGACCCTTCATCCTTTGGACTGTGTTCCAAATTACTACCATAGGTTTTTTAAATGATGTAATGTGTGTGACTGTAAAAATAACAAGTGGTGGTAGTGTTAAATCAGGTGACTTACTCTGCTACTGTACTGTACTGGTGTTTTAGCAAAATGTGGTGGGAAACAGAAGGCTTGCAATATATTACAATCATCACACTAACTACCATGGGATCTTTGTTGAGTCACCTAATGCTTTTTGCCCTTAGTTTAGTCCGTGGTGAGATCTGATACTGGAGGAAGCAGGATGAGACACTTCAGGCTTTGTACAGTGCCTTGATGGAAAGACCAGGATCAGGGCACCATTAGAAACCGTCCCTGAAAGGAGGACGATTGGTAGAGGCTCAGCTGTAGATATAAACTTGAGCAAGATGCACTGATTTGTGTAAAGTTAAGGATGAATTATGTAAAATTGAGGAAGAGTTTCATATATAAGTGAAAGTAGGCACTGAACTTCTCTCTCTTTTTTTTTTTTTTTTTGTGCTGCACCTTCTCCCATCTCACTACAGTAGTATACTGTGTTTTCTCTTCATCTTTCCTGTTTTTTTTCTCCCCTTTGTTTTGTTCATTTTAGGAAACAGAAAATGGAAAGGAAATGGAAGGCGAGGGGAAAGGGGAGCATTGCCTTGACTTTAACTGGGCAAAGGAAAAGGTGCAACAAGTGAGATTTCAATATCTGGAAGGATAAACTTTACAGTGAGCTCCAGGGCTGCTTTGCAACAGCAGGTGTTACTTGGTGGCCCTTCTGATTTCCTTCGTTAATCTCCTGCATGAGAAGTTCTGTGTTGAACTGCAGCTGAACTCTGTTGATCAGCAGTGTTCATTCTGTCTGCTCTGGGTATTAGAAGAGTGCAAATGGAAAGAGAAGTCTAGCTTGAAGTTAGTATGTCTTCAATAAGAATTTAATTTAGATTTTGCACAGCTACAGAGCGTTGGTTAAATCAGACACCATTATGAGGGAAAAAAAACAGTAAACAAAATGACTCAAGTTTTATACTGAAGAAACCTCTAGATAAACCTAACTATTTGTTCAGTAGGTGCATTTCCACTGTTTCTTGCTTCTAATGGCAAAACAGGCCAGTTTGCTGTTGAAGAGATTTTTTTTTTTTCTTTTTTGAGACAAATTCTATTGGATGCCTATACCCAGGCACTAAGCATAAAACAGATGATGTGAGGTTCCTCAGTCTGCAGCTGGGCCCAATCACCTGCCCAGTGCCTCGCTGTGGTGTTGCCAGGGTCCAGCTTCAGCAGCTGGAGGAGAAGTCCTCTCTCCTTGGGGAACTTCCAGGGAGTATGAAGTCATCTACTCCCCACTGGGGAGAGGAGGAGGCAGATGAAAGTGGGGCAGGTCTCCTTGTGCACCTCAAAATGAGGCCTCTGCTCCACCATGTGTTGACCAGTGATCAAAGAGAATACGGTAAAAAGCTCCAGGTCTTAAGTAAGGGAGGGCAGTGAGTATTTCCAATGAGAATCATGCTGAAGGAAAAGTGCTTTGAGCCTGCAGTTGTAAAAATTGTTATATATGCAGAGCTGGGTATTGTGTTGGTTAAAGCACCAACACCTTAGTGACTTGTGACAATTGCATGGGACATTTGCTCTCTATGTCTCTTTCTCTAAATGTCTCTATGACATTTTCTGAGCAGCAGTGCTTTGAAGACTGAAGCATTAAGAAAAAAAAAAAAAGGAAGTGGGTGCTCTAAAGATTAATTATAGGATGTAGAGCCTTTATCTTGACTTTCTTGACTTTTTTTTTTTTCCTTTTTTTTCCCCCCAGTTGCTAGAAGGGTAATTTTCACCCACTCTAGTTATTTTAAGTATGTAAAATGAGTTTTGCCAAACCGTAATCCAGAGTTTTTAGTAATTTCCACATGGCACTAAACACTCTAGTCCCTATCACCAACTTAAATCCACTGCTTGATGTGGATTTGTGCTACTACAGCTGTCTGTGCTGTGCCTTTAAGGACGAATTCAGTCCTTAAGGCAGTGGAAGCCAAAATCCTGCCTACCACCGCAAGCACTTTTCAAAAATTAGAAAGCCTTTACAGTTATAGAAGCTGAAATATCTTTCCTTCCTCTCTCTCCCTATTTCCTTTACTCCAGGAAAGACTAAAAATAAATGAATGGGCAAATTATATATGTGTCTACAGATGTCACAGGATTTAAATGGCTGGATCTCTTTCATTCTCCAAGCAACTTTAGACAACACTCTCCCTTGCTATAAAACCTATATTTGGTTACAAATAGACCCTCCTCATATCCCTGTCTATCTGCTTTTCGTATGCACCCCTGATCATCCCCTTCTCGTTCTAAAGATCCTAAAGGATCTTTAGAATCCTTTTCCATAGGAGTATGTTGAAGGAAGGTGCTGTGGAAACACAGCACGCACATGGCAGCCACTTTGGGTGCAATACACCAGAGTAAAATACACTCCTGCCTCCCTGCCTCCCCCTGAACTTTTTAGTCCTAGGAATGGACCCATAGGTAGTGTAGTGACTGAGTTTTTGTCTTAAGAATCACTAATGCTTCCACTTCCATGTTGCCAGGCTGGAATATAGACCAGAGAGACACTTCCTTCGTCAGGAATGTAATGGAAAAAGTTTCTGTGAACATGCTTGCTGTGTTTAACCTTACGCTTCTCATCTTTCCCCCAGCTTCATTTCCCGTATCAAACTCCTTTCAGTGAACTTCTTTCATTACAAAGTTCCTTCCTGTTTTCATGCTCAGTCTGCACCTGAGCCCCACAGCAAGTTGGAGTCAGCGTGCTGGCACTTTTTGTTCAGTAATGCCGTCACCTTAATCATCCAGAGGCCTTGTGGATCGAATGCATGCCCAGAAAAAGATCACTGGTCTCAGCAAAGGGGTTGGTGCCGGATACAGAGCATGAACTGAGCTATTGAACATTAACTGAGATCACTGCAGGTTAGTTACAGCTATCCAAGTCTGTACCCTCTGATGGCTACTGTGTGCTTTTTGCATGTTAAATGGATGGTCTCTTTGCATGTTCTGCTGAGTTAATGCCAGTGCTTTGTAGCTTGTGTGGTGAGACCCAGCAGCAGCAGTGTTTGCTTTCTGAACAAGGCCTACGTAATAACCTTCTGAAGTCTGGCGTTTTTCCTCCTCCTGTCCTGAACATTTAGCTAGAAGTAGAGGACTGTTCTACCTCAAATAGCAGTGGTACAGATACTCTGACTCTATAAGAAGTAGCTTCTGGTGACCAAGTTTTTTTCCACCAGAACCGACTTTTCTCATATGCTAGCCAGTTCACACAGTTCCATTCACTTGAAGTTGTTTGCTTTTGAGTCTGCTCTTACATCTTTTGCTGATAGTATGAAGACGTGATGCAGAGCTACAGAGAGGTTAGCAATCATCTATCCCTTTGAGGGCAGCCTTCCCATGAAACTTTGTCTCATGAAGGATGTATGTCGGTTTTGTGCGGTCATGGTGCTGGTGCCAGAGGTGCCAGGAGAACACCTTCTGCTGATGATGCCAGAGCTGTCTTAGGCAGCACTTGTAACTAGAGGTGTATTTCCCCTTCTTGCTAATGTTTCAGGCATGGCATCTTTTTTTGGCTGTGATTCCTGCTGCTAGATGATTGAAAATGCAGTGATCTGGTAGAAGTCACTTGCATAGTAAGAATATCCAAAAGGAGCAAGTGTTTTTTTGCCTTCATTTTAGATGACACGAGTATGCTTCTGTCTAGAGCTAGGAATTCATGGAAACTGTTTTGCCAGCCAGCCCCTATAACAAGGCTTCTCAAGGAATTTTGTGACATGAATTGTTGCCATTTTATATTATGTGAGCATTAATAATGCAGTATTCTGCAAATCACATGGAAAGAACAGGGTACGCCATTACAGGTGCAGAATTGGATTGCAGAAGTGTCACTGCTGAAGTGTGCACGTACGACTGTGGAGATCTAAGCTGTGCCGTTGATGTTTCCAGAGTTGTTGTCTAATATTCTTCCCACCAGCCTTCATTTATCCCCCTATGCAAGCATACAGCTGCAGTCAGGGAGGCTTGCTCCTCCAGGGAATATAGTTAATCATGACAGCAACCGTGGTTCACACAGGCTAGTGGTTGTATCTCTTACTAGCAACTTTAGACCGGAAGTGCTGGAGGAGCATAGAGCATGAAATGGAAGGGATCGTGGTAGGGATAAAGGTATATCACACCGTCTTTCCAATGCATCTCCTCCCATTGCTGTACTCACAACACCCCAGGAGGTAAAAGCTTCAGAGCGAAACAGTAACTCTTTTGTGAATGATATTACAGATTCACAAGGTAGCATTTTCACTTTGAATGCTAAGATTGGTGCTCCAGTTTTCATGTCTAGTATGAAATATGATTCCTGTTTTTTTTTCTTCCTTTTGTGGAAAGGAAAAAACACATGGGAGACTGCAGAGTTTGTGCCATTTTCTTTGTAAAAGTATTGATGTTTTAATCTTGAGGAAGTTGAGGACACCAGTGAGTACTGGTTTTGTTGTTGTTGTTTTTTGTTGTTTTGTTTTGTTTTTTTGAGAGGTTAAGCACCTGAACAGCCATGGTTCATGCAATCCACTTAACTGGAGGGACAAGAGAGGATTTGGGGTTTTGAGGATTGTTTATTTGTTTGTTTTCCCTGGAAAATTGTTCTTTTTAAGGCTTCCTATTTATTTGAGTGTCATGTGGCTTAAAACCAAATAAAACTAACTCAGTTTTCTTGTGGATCCCTCCTCCTCACCTTGTAAAAGCAGATCCTCAGGTAATATAAAATGTCATAGAGTTACAACAACTTAATGCTATTTGTAGATGTGCCCCTGGGTCTCCTGAGATATGGTAGTTTTCCGAATTTTCCAGTCATCGGAGGATATCTATGGTAAAAAGAATATCAATTTCAAATGTTGAATAGAAGCAGAAAAAGAATCCCTTAGGGCTTATTTTACACAGGGAAATGAACTGGTAGAACTATAGTGGAATAATTATAATTATACCACTGTGGCATAGCCATAAATGAGATACAGTAATTGTATCAGAGGCATCTTAGCTTTATTCTCAAATACAACATTCACATAGGGACTTGTTCTGTCAGTGCTACAGCAGATGATTATTATTATCATTATTATTATTTATTAACCAGCATTTAATTTATCCTTTTTTTTTCTGCCAAAATACTTGAAAAATAAATCTTCATCATTCCTGTTTAAAGCATCACTGTTGTCCTTCAGGCCAGTTTCTACAAATTCTTTAAAAAATCTTTAGACCTTCTTTATTCATCATAAAAATGAAAGGAAAAAAAATGGGCACCAACCCAAGTATTTTTCCTTTGCAGGTCACCTTAAACGTACATAGCGAAGAGCCAAAAGAGAGGGGTTTTATTCCCAGCTCTGCTACTGACGCTCTGTACATGACCTTGGCCAAGTTATTTCACTTCCACAGATGAGAATAATAGTGCTGACCTTGCAGAGGTATTATGAGGCTTTATTTCTAACGCTTGCAAAGCCTTTGGAGATCTTAAAGTGGAAGGAGATAGCAAAGTTTAAAGTACAACTATTATTAAACACATTTATCATATGGGTCGGATGCAAACGTGTGGCAATCTGATCTTGGTGATTTCCATTTTTAAACTTGAAAACCTAATTGAGATTTAGATTCTGTAACTCCCACTGATTGCTTTAGTTCAAGTGTACAGATGATACTGTACTTTCTCCCTTCCCACAATGCTGTAAAACAAATATATGGCCAACCTCTACCCAATTCATTTTCCTCATGGCTGTCCACCAGTAAATGGAGGGTGATGTCGCAGAGCTGACAAGATCAAACGTTGTTAGGTCACTGATCGCCGCACTGAGGATTTTAATTAGACTTATCTTCTTGAGTCCTCGGTGGCCTAATTGTTGCTGTGGCTCCTGTGAATCTTCTTGAGATATTGGGTTGCAATCTCTGCAGGGTAATGCTTATGATATCTTATCTTTGCTGCTAGAGAAAATTATCCCTTTTGTTGTCGTTTCTGAACAACGTGAAGTGATTCTGTAATGGTACCTCATTAGCACCCATAACTCTAGCTTCTGGATTTCCATCTTTAACGTTTTATGTGGACGTCACCATACAGCTGCTGCTTTTCCCTAAGAGAACATTCTGTTTCAAGTCTCAAGTATATCTTAAGCATAAGGAGATACTGAAAAAAAATATTAGATTTCTCCCACTTCATCCTTGTTCTTCTTATGTGACCTGTGAAAATTGTTGCCTGAAGGGGGCAGCACTTGGTAACCCTGAAACACAGGATCCCCCTGTATAGACTCACCAGGGACTTCTGAGATGTCCATGTCCCTTAACGGAGAGCGTATTCACTATGCAAGGAGCCATACTCCTATGAAAAAAAAAAAATGGAAAAAAGTTGAAAAACAGGGCTTTAGAAAACCCCAGTATTCTGTTTCCTGAGTTGGTGGTGGAGGGAGCTGTGCCACATTGTGAAGCAAGGGAACTCCATCTGAATGGCATGCTAAAGCAAGTCTTCCTGAATGTGCTCTTCTATGGCATGTGGCACAGGAGTAGGGCACTAACTGCAGGGCCTTGGCTTGGTTTCAGGTAGCCAAATGCCCTGTTTTTCTATCAGTCTTTTTTTCCTTTTTAGTTTTAGTGTGATAGGAATAAGTCAGAAGCTATATTATATGATATACCCGGTTTCTGTGCCCGCTCCTCCCTCTTCTACGTCACTGCACATCTCTAGTTGCATCACTTCTCCTCATGAATTTAAAAACTCTATTCTGTTCTGCTGGGGCCACCCAAATTTGCGTCAAAGATGACAGTAACTTTATGCAGAAGACAAGGAAAAAATGGGGCATGATTGTTGGCATTATGGTGTTTAATAAGGTTTATAATAGCAATAATCCTCCATGAAAACAGTTGTTATCATAGTTAATGTCCGCTTTGTCAGTGCGTTAACCTTCCTTGGCTTTGCCTCGGACCATTAAATGGCCAACCATTCGTTAAACCCCTGGGAGCGACCAATTTCAGGGGGAATATTATGGAGTTCATTTGCTAAGTGAAGCACTTGGAATAGCATTCCTATGCCACTTGCTCCCGCTTAGGCACGCCTACCTGCGTCAGGCCTTGTGCACGTGAACTCAGACACGTATCCAGTGCCCTGGTCTCGTGCAGAGCATCACTTAGGCTTTGACATGCACCATCTCTTGTGCAAACTGATTCATGCCCTCCCACATTAGGTCCGAATCCAAGTAATGCAGATGGGCTTGCAAGGAGAGGGGGAAAAGGTGCATCTATAAGTTAGGCTGGCAAGTTAGGAGAGATAGATCTCCCATTTTTTGCCACCTTTCCAAACCTCTAGCTTTTTCTGCATTTCAGTTAAAATTGGAGCTAAACATCTTCATTTCAGCTAAAAGTCTCTGCTTTGTTATGCATTTCAATTGCTGTTGTTATTTTCCCCCAAACAGCTGTGGTTTTGCCCTACTTTCAGTACAATGGTCGCTCAGATGCAATCTAATCATCTCCACTGAATCCCATGGTTATTGTCACTTCTGCTTTCCTTTGTTCTTCTCCCCAGAGGCTGGCTCTTTTCTGACCTTTCTCACCGTGTGAGGGTAACTCTCCTTGCTACCTTTCATAACGACTGAACCTAGATCCTAGACTTCTACTTCTGAGCTTGACATTGCTTTTTGCCATCCTTTGTTTTATACTTTTCCTTTCCTTTGGAAAGAGACTACTACTTTTCTCACGCGGCGTAAGTCAGGTTGGTTGCCTGCCAGCCTGAGTACGTGGAATACTTCAGGGGCTTGGAGGCTTTTTCCCCACCAAAGAGTTCGTGCTGTCATGCAGCGCTGGGGGCTGTGGCAGCCCCATATATGTTTGTAGGCCAGGCACAGACATCCCTGTTTTTCTCCAGGCCATGGACTTCACTACATGTGAGGAGGAGACGTTTGTACATGATGAAAAATGTGATTCCCACCCTCTGGAGTAAATACATAGCCTTTTGCCTGTAAAATATTAGGGAGAAACATGATACTTATTTATAACTGTATGTTATGAGTGCAGATGTGTGGGGGTTTTTCATATGAATTTCAGAGAGATTTACTAGGTTTGTATAAAATGACTTTTGCGTTCTCTTCTGCTGCTAACTGCAACCTGTATTTTAGTCTTGAAAAGTTGCCTGAAGCAGGAATCATGTCTTCCTGAAAATCGGGAAAATGGCTAGAACACGATAACGCTTCTTCTTGCAAAGGGGAAAGAAAAGATTTATTCTTGTTATTTGGATTGCATAGGCTGCAGTGAAAGTGACAGCTGTTGAATATTGAGATCTGTTTGAAGATACAATGCTAGGCAGCACACTAGGCAGGAGCAGCAAGAGGGCACATGGGAATCCCTGGCCCCCTTTGCTTGAAAAGGATACCTTGTGCTTTAGATACATGCGAATGCAGGTGCTCTTTATACTTCCTCAACCCTTCAGAAATTAAAATGGAAAAAAGATCCCCCCTTCAGTGCCAGCCACTCCCAATTGCAGTGCTCTGTATGAATTTTGTTATTTTTCCTTGTGAATTTTTGGCACTCGCAGGGGCTCCCGTGCCTTCCTGCTGGTCTTTGTGGACGGGTGAAGTGCTCTCGCCTGCTGCTTGGACGCTGCTGAGTGCCGCTCACTGCAGGTGCCAGCCTGACAGCTTAGGAGAGCACTTCATAAGCCTGCAAGGAGACGGGAGGAGAGCACTTCCCAGTGCCGCCAGAGATGCTCTGCTCCTGGGGCTCTTCACATGCAAATAAGGGAGGCTGCTTTCTCCACACAGGCCCTTCAAGATGCAAAAAAAGTGCAAACATTTTCCAACAGAGCCTGTATCTAGTAAGCAAACATCTTTAGCTTTCCGCAAGAGTGGCGTCCTTGTCCTCCTATGAAGTAAACAAAGCAAACAAACCAAAATAAAAAGGAAACTTTGCTAACTACCTAGAGATTAGCATCTTATCCAGGTGCAGCAGGAAGGATCTGAGAAAGAGCCTTATGAACAAGGAGAAGTTCAGGCCATTTACAAGATGAGCATCCAGTCAGGAAGGATGAGCTTTGAGATCATGTGGTTTTTAAATGTAATTAGGCTAGGACCTAGCTATTTGATTTCTAAGCCGTTCAGAGGCACTAAGAGGTTGATGATGTTTCAGCTTTTTCAAAATTAGAGTGATTTCTTTTCCTTTGAAATATCAACCAATCAACCAAACAAAAAATGGAGAGGTGTGGTTCTTAGCTTTAGAAACAGATGTTTTAAATGGGGGAGAAAATATTGATTCTACAATGACTTTTGCAGAGCCTGGCGCAATGACTGCCTTCAGGACACTTCATTACAGCACAAATAGCAGGGGGATGAAGCACTCAATTTGCTATTCCTTGTTGCCTCTTCGGTAAAATTTAATTTACTCTTCATATAATTATTCATTACTTAGTACAACCAAATATTATTTACCCAAATATCTGTGGTATGAGATGCTTGGTTATCCAAAGTTATGTTGTGTCCCAGAGATGTTTCCAATATTTTATACAGTAGTTTTTTCTGCCTAACCTTTCATCCCAATGCCTTTTGTTACCTCCCATCCCTGTCACATAAATAACGTTTATAAAATTTTTTTTTTTTTTTTTTTTTTTTTTTTTTACTTTATGCACTACCCTATCTATCTCTGGGTGTATAAAACACTCTTGCTAGAGTTTGGGGCAATGTAGTGAGCTGCTTGCTCGCTAGCCGCATGCAGAACATCATATTACCTAAGCATGCAGTGAAAGTGTCTTCTACAAGCAGAAAGAGAAAACGGGGGAGTTTATATATATATATATATATACATATATATATATATATACACACACACATATATATATATGTATGTATATATATGTGTATACATAAGACTTGATTTCTCTTCAGACTGATGTCGGCACTGAACAAGCACTTGTCCTTTTGGAGTTGATGGAGATGGACTTATGACCTTGCAGTGACAGGATGGGGATCAGGCCCATGATGTGCGCGGGTTTTGTAATGCTGCCACATTTTGAGTTCCCAGGGACTAGCTGGATTTTGGTGGGCAATGTTAAGTTCCCAAAGTTCTTGCCTCTTGTTAGCATCACATGTAAATGAAGCCATTAGAGCTCATACTTCTAAGTTAAGTGCAGGTAGCCTGTCTGCCACTGCTGCTGAGCCATTAAGGGTGGGCAGGTAGAACAGAAATTGGGAAGTCAGGTGGTTTGGGTGCTGGGCACAGTGAGTCTCAGGGCTGACTGCAACCTGGTGAATGCAAGTTGTCTGTGGGTTAATAGAGAATTTTCTGGGGTTGGTAATAAAGCACCTTAAACAAAAATAGACAAACAAAAAATCCAAACACCCTTCACTATAAATACTCATGTTAAGTAATGCTTCCAGCTTCAAAAAGTTAGTTTATTGCACTAACCCATATGTAATCTGTCCCGTGTCATTCCTCTCCTTAACTCAGTAACTTCTGTACAGTGTTCTCAAAGTCACTGTGTGACCATAATGAGTTTTAAGCTGTACAGTGCCCCTGCTCGTTAGGTAAATGCCATTTCTGTTCCCACAGATGGGGGGAAATGAAGCACAAAGAGGTTAAGTGCTTCACCTAAGGTCATGCTCTAATGCATCGTTGTCCTTTTTTTGGCATGGTGAGGGCTCGCTCTCCCCTGATGGAAAAAAAAATACTCCGAACTATCCTCTGACTCTTAAGCGTATCTGATGAATCCTAGTCATATGGACAAAAACTGGGAGCTAGAAGTCTGTTCTTGTCCTTCAACTACATAGAACAGGCTTCTGAAACTTACACTGAAGGAGATCTTTATTACTTATCAGTAGTAGTAGTAGTAGTAGGAATCTCATTTATACCTGTGTGTGTGTGCAGCCGATATAGGGCAATGCGATCACCATGTGTCATGAATCACAGGCTAGACTAGTCATATGGCCACCAGTGACACAGAAAGTCCCTAATGGTGACTTGGCACTTTCAGCTCCCCCTTTCTGGATGTCTTAGGGAGATTAGCAAAATTCCTAAATATAGGAACACTTTGCTTCTTTATTGGTGAAACTTTAACATACACTGCCATCTTCACCAATTTGTCTTCCCCCTCATTTCTCATCCTCCCATGTTTTTGGGAGACTGCTGTCATCACCATCTTGCTGAAGAGGGCAAACGGCTGAAATGACAGAAACATCATTCTGTTTGCAAACAAGATAAAAGGGAAATCTGAAACTCAAATGCACTTTCAGCCATCAAGTGGAGAAAACTGTCATCAGATCAAGACTTGACGGTAAAAGATTCCTCTCCTTCTGTTTTTGTTTTATGTGCAAGCAGAGGCAGGAAATGATGAGAACTAGAAAAAGCAAGTTTCAGCATCCAACACCCACAATTCCCTAGGGGCTGGTTGTCTTTCTTTTTTTTTTTTTTTTCCATATATTTTTTTCTCTTTCCCTACAAGAGTATCTAGGACGTCTGTGAATGATCACACTGTCTTCCACTCCCAAGTGGTTTCAAGTTTGTTCTTCAGTTTGTGATTGCAGAGTTTGTATGAAAGCACAGCGCCTCTTAATGTGACAGCTCCAGGGGACAAGTCTGAGCTGGTGAGGCAAAGTTTATTAGTTAGGTGTCTCTTAAAGACTTGGGTTTTATTGGAAGGATGAAACTGTCTCCAGAAATACTTGCCAAAAGCTTTATTACTCCTGCCTTACTTTCCTCCTCTTTACCTCTCTGGCCGGTCATGAATTACTGCCAAGCTGTTGTCCTCTCACGCCTCTGTGTACAGGATGCCCAATACTCCCACCGTCTCTTATTGGGACTTATATATGGCAGGTTGCAATGCCAGTCCCAGAATGATTTACAAGAACATCAGCAGCATTTGGGCTGGATGCAACTAAGCAGGAGCAGATAAAGGAACTTGTAGCTCACATAAGTGGAATAAAAAAAAGGACAAATAAGGTATGATCTGAAAACTCTGATATTCAGACCTTGCTTTGCCTATCTAAATGCTTGGTCTGTCTGACATCTGCTTGCACATGTACCCTGGCATGCATGCATGCACATTTATTAATTTTGTCCCACATGCTTAACGGGTCTTCTGAAATCTGTCAACTTCTGATTAACTGTATTCCCTTTGGGTACCTCTTTGGCTAACACTCTGTCCTTCCAACTTCCTCAAAGAAAACAGGGTGCTGGAGTAATATTCAGAGGCCAGATAAAGCAGGGTACCAGAGCTTCCCAGAATATGTTCTTCCATTTTCACAGAGGTAGGAGGAGCAGCTTGACTTTTGGTGGTGTTTGTGCACTGGTGCTCTCAGTCTTTCAAGTGTGGTTCCCTCTGTCAAAGCCAGTGGCAGGAGTGGGGACAGAAAAAGTCACATTCGCCTTTTTGAATCTGCAGGTCACATAATCATCAATTATTTTTTGGCAAGTTTAAACAAGAGTCCTGGGAAGAGTCAAACTCCATAATTAAATGCCAAGCCCTAGGTAGCTGCTGTATATTGAAAGGCTGTGGAAAAGGCTGCAGTAAACAAGGTTTCACTTGTTTGGTCTTCTAAATGACAGTTTTATGGTGCCAATAAAGTAGCTTCATCAAGACTCTCTAAGACCTCTTGAAATTGAAGGTGGTGAAATGAAATAGGTGCATGTCTTTAAATTACTGATGTTTGAGTATGTAAATAGACCTTTGTGCTTTGCCATGCTATCTCTGTGATCCTAGATAAGAGTTCTGAGTGTTGAATCTCAGATTCTTGGAAGTAATGACCGATGCGTTAAAGCAACCCTGGCCTTCTAACTCTAACTAATAACTTATACAGAAGGGTGCATGTTTCTAAGCACATACATGCACCTTTGCTCACAGGCGTTCCCCCTCTTTCTCACACATCTTTAGAGGTAAGGGGCATCCGTACCCCCTCCCACCTTTCTTAACAAGATTCTCTGAATCAAAACTGAAGAAATCCTAGAAACACTGAAGGTCCTGCACAGTTGCGCTCAGAGGACCGTACACAGAGACTTCATGGTAGAAACTTGGTTATACAGCTCTTATGGGAAAAAGTCATTGAAGTCCTCATCGGAGTAGATGAGAAATCGATGCCTGAATACTTTTGAACCCATATGCCTTAAGCTGGTACAGCAAGGTGATACCTGGTGTGCAGAATAGCAGCAGAGCTGAAAGATACCCTTGTGTTATTGAGGTGAGACTTCACAAGCAGTGTTACAGTAAGGGCACAATTTCCTTTCCCAAGTATACACTAGGGGAACTTTCAGGCTCAATAACAATAAATCCCCTTTTTTTCCCTTTGTGTCTCTCGCTTGTTCGCTCTTAACTGGTTGTTACTTAAAAAGGTGAGGCTCTTTCTAAGGCAGGAAAACTGAGGCACTGCACCAGTCACACACCAAACCTGTGGCAGAATAGGAAAGAGAATCCAATTTCAATGAGTGCTAGCATGCTGCTAGAAACTTGCTACCATCAGTTTTTCACAGCTTTGCACTGCTTCTTCAGGAGCTACTGAAAAACCCCCAAATATTTCAAAGGCAGCCTTAGAAGTTTACCTGCTTAGACAAACCTCTTGGGCTAGAAACTTGAATTAACATCTTTAGATAGGCTAGTGGTGGAGGGAGATAAATACTGATGATTAATCAAGCTCGAGGAAATTCAAATCTTGCGGCTTAGTGAATAACAGAGATGTTGCAGAGTTTGTTTTTAGATCGAGGAAGAGGGTGCAGCTCTCCCAATACTTATCCAGGACGGATGTGTTTCTTAAGGCTAACTCAAAGAATAAGCTAAACAGGATTGTGAAGCACAGCAGATTTCAAGGGGCATCCAAGCAGCCCTGACCTCCTATTGCCTGCTCTGCGTACAGCAGAGCTTAGGAGCATTGCCACCACTAACATGAAGAAAGGAGTCAGGATCCGTGTGGCAGTGACAGCTTTGGGGGTTGGAGATGGGACAGCCCATTTCCCTTCCCCTCTTTGCAGCAGCTGCTGCAAACCTGGCTCTGCAGGATGGGCTAAGGCCCAGCCATCACCCATCGAATGGCAACGTTCAATCTGTGCCAGGCTGAGAAACCCCAGGCTGGTTCTTCTGCTCACTAGGCATGAGCGGGCATCCTGGCAGCCACACTCTGCTGCTGTGTGTGTTGGGACAAAGTATTTGTCATAGACTTCACTAAACCATCAGCTCTTTCAAGGAGCTGTGGCCTTAGAACCAAACCTGATGTGTTTACCTTTCAGATCTCTTTTGCACATAAGCATAGTCCTGATCATCTGCAGAATCCTTCTGACTGGGCCTGTGTTGGTCATATCAGAGTTGCAATTCTTGGATGCTTGCATTGCTGAATGAGAATCTTTGTCCCCATTACTCCTCCTTGACATTTGATGTATCTGTATCATAATAAATGATTGTGTAATATTTGCATCCTCTCTTTCCACGCTTGAAGTCTTATTCATCCTGAATTCTTTCCTTCTGGTTGTTACCTGTTATGAAAGTGCTAGACAAGCCTGATAAGGACAGGGAACAGATCTGGGAAAGGAAGATGAACAGTAGGGAGTCCTTTCTCAGCTGTTCGAGCCTCGGTAAAACTTCAGTGTGTACAATGTGATAGAGAAAAAAATGGAAGAATATCTCTGTTGGCGGACTGTTGGCAGACTGCTTTCTGTGCAGCTACAAAGAGCAAATGAGGAGAATGTGGAAGATTGCATCACTAGATCTCTTTTTCTTTTGCTTGCTGCAGCTCATGTTGTGGGTGGACATGAAAACTCGTGCACAAGCTGGTCTGCCTTTTTATATCTGTAAACATTATTCCTAGGAGGCTCAGAAATATATGACCTTTAACGGGAAGGGTTTTACTGCAGCCAGGAAGAAATGCAGAAAGCAGAAGTAACACCCTAATTCTCACATTTATTTGGTTGTACAAGGAGCTTTGAGAAGAGGCTTCTGTGAAATATCACTAGGCCATATGTGTGAAATGGCCACAGTTTCACTTTAGATATAGAGGGCTTGCCTTCCTGAAATTCAGAGCTGATTAAAACCTTGTGGATAACTACAAGAAACTTACCAAAAAAATGGTTGCAAGTAATCCTGTGTACTTTGAAGTATTTAGGAGAAAAGTTGTGAAACTGTAGCTATTCCTTCAAAACCTGACCAAGTACCATGGCACAGGTAGAGAAAGCTGCAGCTTCACTAAAGATAGCTCAAGTATATGAACAGAATAGGAATCGTTTATCCATAGCAATGCTCAGGCCAAAACATTTCCTTTAAAACTTTCTCCTTTAATTTGATTTTGATGATGACTGATGTGAGGAAGAAGGGTGGTTGGGAATTTGCTTTTAGATGTTTTAGAATGCAGATTTGATTACTGTTGTTTAGAGTGAGGGTTTTTTGTTTGTTTTTCATGTTTTCTCATGGGAACTTTGTTGAGTGGTTTAAATTTAGAGGAAAAATGAAGACTGACCTACAATGACTTTTTAAAAAAAAACTTGGAAATAAGTTTGAAGTTTTCTGTTTCCAATAACTACTCCCTACACTAGCCTGAATATCTAGGAAAAAAAAGTCTATAGACTAAGACATCCATTATCTCTTCCAGCTCTCCTCTTTATATTCACTTTTCTGTCCTACTCAAGGCTATGTCATTCAAGACTCTTGACATTCAAGGTTTGCTTGTAAGTGATTTTCAGAACAACACCCTTCCATCAGTGAACTGTGGCAATGACAGTGTATGATGGCCTTCTGGATGTATGTTCTTCATCTTAGCGCTGCAGGGATATTATCCCTGTTGCAGACAGTCTGCTTCCTGAATGAACCCTGTGTCCCAGACCAAATTGTTTTTGTCCCTCTGCCTTTTGCCTTATTTTTGGGTAGAGCAGTTGAACTTCATCTCTGTAAATATCTCTGATAAAGTGAGTCATCAGTGTCCTGCAAAATGTTTCTCTATCAAAATAGCTACATTAAGAGATTTTATTTTTTTTTTATTAATTTTTTTTATTTTAAATATAAAATATTTCTTTTTTTTTTTTTTTTTTTTTTTTTTTCTGTCTGTCAGCTCCACACGCTTTCCTGATAGATAGCTTAGGGAACAGCAGAAAGTTGAACAGACAAATCTTGCCCTTATTTGTGCACTTCCACTGCTGTAAAAGCTGCTTTTTTGACACTGGGGCAACCATTCTTGTTTTCAAGATGAGCATGTAGAACAAAGTAATTTGCACCTGCTATTTGAATGTAGGTAGAGGCTTTCAGAGGCACAAATGGAAATGAAGGGACTAGTTACTGCTGGAACGCTGTGGTACTTAATTGCTGTTAACTTTTTTATTTGTCTGTTTTTTAAACAACTCTGATGATGAGATGCAAAAACTGATGTATTCCATCCCACTCGGTGTACCTCTTCTGATACTCGAGGCATGGTAAGAAGGCACAGTGACAACTTTGGTCAGCAGAGACAACAAATTTGATTAAATCTTCTTGAAGGATGAGGCATTGATACAAAAAGGAGCATATTTTGCTTTTCTGGGGGGGACATCCTTAATATGCTGCAAAAGATTAATTCTTAGCTAATTCTAATTGGGAGATCTAGCATTATCAGCAAGATTTTGGGGGGGATATTAATCATTTCCTGTTAGGTCAGCAGGAGAAGGTGCAGAGCAGAGACGTCTACTGCCTGCCCAAGGTTTGAGATAACCTATCAACTCTTTAGTCAGGAGGCACAGAAAACATTTTTAATGCTCTTAATGTGGTTCTGTTTCCTACCAGTCTCCTCTGTGCTGGTCCTTATACAGCTCTTTCTCATTTGCTTGTATGCCCATTTTTCTGTGTCTGTCTCTCTCTGTCTTGGTCTTTATCTCATTCTCGCACACATCCTTTTTGTTTTTCATCCTCCTTGAGCTTCATCTTTGTCTTAACTTGGGCTCTCTTCTTTCTGTCTTTTTTTTTCCTTTGTCAGTTTGCTTTTATTTAGTCTTTTTGTGTGTGTGTGTGTGTTTGTCTCTTCCTCTCTCCTCTCCCTTCCTTACTCATCCTTTATCTCTTTCCCACTCTTTCTCTTTTTTCCAATTCCATTAGCGAAAGTAGATAATAACTTGTGAATTCAAGTGGAACTTCATTTCTGAAACCGTACACTCGTGCTGGAACCCATTAAGCTCGATAGCGAGAAATGAGAGAAATCATAATTATCAGGCCAGTAAAATACATGAAACATAAAATTTGTCAGGGAAAGTAATTGAAATTATTGGAGCAGTTGGGTCCTGGTGCTGTGCAGACCCTCAGTGATAATGGAAAGGTTATGGGCAATGTTTAGCAATGCTGATGAGGCCCAAGGTGACTCAACGCCACCACAGTCAGCAACTTTATGCTCTGCTTACATTAATTTGCTAATCCATCTTTGGAAATGGCCAGGCTGAGCAGTGCATTGGGTTCATAGAGCCCCTGCCAATGAGCTGGGGTAGCCAATGTTGCAAAACTTTTGCTTTCGTTTTCCTGTTACTTCACCTCCCTCTCTTCTGTTCCTTTTCACATCTCTGTTTCTTTTCTCTTGTTTAGTCTTCCCATCCGTTTCCCTCTGGAGCCATTTTAGGGTCTGCCTTCCATACACAATATGTTCATTATTTAAAGCTTGCACGATAGCAGTCCCATCCATTTCTCTCGTGTTGCCTCTAAGAAGCTGAGTGTACTTGCAAAATATCAGGGAAGTCCATCAGCTGTTGCTGATGTTTCCAGTCCCTCTTTATGGGTGGGAAGGCTAAATCAAAGGAAAGTAAAGGAATCAGAATCTGAGCTGGGAATAATATATTTATCCCTTTGGTTATACTTTCTCTCACCACTAGATCATTCGTCATCCATTTCTTGAATGAAGAGATTGCAAGCACTGTTGTAGAGCGAGTGCAGTGCTCGGTGCAGCTAGCCAGGAGATTTGTGCTGATGCTGGTTCGGTGCATGCTAACTATCCCTTTGGATTCTGTGGCCTATAATAAAACATTAATGCATCTTCTCCAGCAAGACAGCCTTGAAAAATTGGCATGAATGTTGATCAGACAAGGTACAAAACCTACTCACCCACTTCCAAGAAAGCAAACACTAATGAACTGCTTGTTCTGCGTGAAGAGAATGACTTCACATGGCTTATTGTTTTTAAAAAAGGAGGGAGATGAGGAAGGGGAGAAAGGAAACAGTGCTTGCTTCTCTTTAGAGCCTGAAGCACATGGGGAGAGATGCTAAATCATCAGCCCAGTGGACTGCATCTTCTCCTTAGGATCATGGTTGGGGTGCTACTGGCTTCATCAGCCTGGTCTCTTCTTTGCCGTATCAGTCACCGACTTGCCTCCCTGCCTCTGCCCACTGCACATTTTTGGGCTTCCAGGCTGGATGCATGCTGTTTCCCAGGCCATTTCCAGAGAGACTCTAGTGTGCTCTGTGGGACACCTGCTTTGGATCATTCGGTGCAGGTAACATCATCAGATCCTAGCAAGAGTTGAGGCTGGTTGTTTTAAAAAGCCCTGAGAGCTGAACAGGGCCCCTCTACACAGCACAGGTAGAAGACCAGTCATACAGGTGTGAGCCATGTGGAAAGGATAAGATGTTCCCTTATACGGCCCAGAGCTTGCTTTTCCCTCTTCACCAAACTGTTGAGGGCTTCCTCCGCTGACCGATGGTGACCATGGGAGCCCCCACGTTTCAGCAGCTCTTGTGCAGTAAACAGTTTTGTGGGCTGCTTTGGCAGGAGGAAGACTGCGTTCTCCAACACGGTGTACTGTTAAGAAAGGGAAAAACCCAAGAAACAAAAGCAAGCTTTAAGGAAATTAAATCCTCTCTCCAAGCTGCAGTGCTGATCCTGAATACATTTTGTGCTGCTGCATTTCAAATCCCTGGGAAAAAAATGGTGTTTAACGAACTGTCCGAACAACCTCTTAGCAGCAGCAGGAGCAGCATAGCTTATTAAAGTTGATGCGTCTGTTTAAAGCAGAGCTCCTTATTACAGGGAATATGTTACAAGTAGCTTGTCTGAGGGGAGGCGCAGGGGGCAACTATAGATATCTCTTCTATTACCATTAATACTTTCCTGATGGGAATTACAAAACCACTGGATAGGACTTTGCAGCTGCAATTTAAGAATAATCTGTGTTCATTTCTCTGGCATTCCCCCCAGAAATTCTTGTCAGACCCTAGTTTTAAAAAGTCTCTGCACAGCCCCATTGGAGAAAGCAGGAAATCAACAGCTGTAATGCCAGTGGATAATAGAGAAGTTATATGGCATTGGAAGAAAATGAGGCATCATTACAAATGGCCTGGGAGCAAGGGCTGTTGCCAGCTCTAGCAATGGCTAGAATGTTCTTTCCCCCCTGTCCCTGGGGAAGGGAGATTTTACATTTTGGAGACTGAAGATTATGTTGGTATTTCAGTCCCTGGGAGTCTGGCATCTGTAAGAGAAGTTGTAAGCAAGCCCGGGGGGAGATGGAAGAAAGGGGATCATTTTCTTCCTTGCTGAATTGTTATTTGCTCCTGGCAAAATCTTCATGGGCTGTTTTCTGGCAGGGTAGCTGTGCTCCTTCGGCATTGGCTGGCTCAGGCCTGGAGGGGGACAAATGGCTTGCCAAGCCAAAAAATGTAGTGTCCAGACTGCTCCATGTGTGTGCTTCACCCTCAGGGAGGCAGTTTGCTACCCTGAGGGAGGTCTCCAGAGCTTCTCCAATGGTGGCAAATCTAGGCCTGCACTTTGCTGTGAAGCAGCATGCTTTGTGGTGGTGCTGTGTTGCCAGCCCATAAATGTATGATAAGCCTTGTCAGCCTGCTTCTGCCTGGAAAGACCCCAATGGATAAAATGAATCTGTGAGAAGTTGGTATTTTCTCTCTGTTCCTCTTTTTAGTATGCAAAATAGCAAAAAGCTTTCCACTGTCATGTTTGCAGAAAAATAGCTGAAACTGTAATGCATTTATACCCTGAACATCAAATAGGGAAGGAAAATTGGGAAAAAAGTCATACTGTTAATACATATTAGGATTTTAGGGATGTGGTTCATAATTACTTCACCATAGTTTGTGATGTAAATGGAAATTAAAAAGAATTTAGAAAACAGTTGCTTCAAAATACAAATCCCAGAATAAGCTACTCAATCTCCTAAAATTATTATAGGGGTAGAAATCTGATATTCTCCCTACACTTGTACTGTGCCCCATTTGTTAAGCTGCTCAACTAGTATAGTAGAGGTAGATTAATTTGTTTCACTGTAGCAAGCTATTTTGTCTTCTGTTTTGAGACTTCCCGCAGTAGCACAACAGAGAACTGTGTAGGTTGAAAATACTACAAAGTAATGTTTAAAGCCAAGAAATGATCATTATTTTTTGTGATGAAGAGATTAGGAGAAAAAAAAATAAAAAGCAGTTCTGAAGCTGTCTTTTTCCAGAAGAAATCAAAGACAATTCTGGTGGTAGCAGAAAAGTTCTCTGCTTTCAAAACTTTTCTCTTACTTTTGCACTATTAAAATTAGAACCAAAGCTGCAGAAAAGGAAGACCCTCAAGTGGATTAATGCACATATTTTCTCATTAAAAAAAAAAACATATATTGGATTTTCATGATATAATATGAATAGTCCAGATTTTTTTTAATGAACTTTAATTTTTAATGAGACTTATCCCGCAGTCTGGTTATTTATAAATTCTGTGGCTGAATTAAATCCAGGGAGAAGCAGTGAATGGAAGGACATCAACCTGACCTAAGAAATGACAGTTGGAGAATGAGAGCGATGGGCTTAGCGGGCACGGGAATGCCTTAAAGGTTCCCTCATTCCTTTAAATCCACACGCTACACAAACACGGAAATAAGGCTCTCCAAGCAGGGCTCCTGCTTCTGGTGCTCTGCTAAAATGTCAATTTTGAGAGAAAAAAAAAGTGTCTCGAGGTCAATCTTTTGAGCTCTGGAAATGTTTCTGCTCCTGTGGGCGCTGCTGGCGAGCTACTCATAGATGCTAGTGCATCAAAGTGTCTGCACTGCCCGGGAAGAGGCATAGCCGGGAGCGCGCAGCAGAAGGAAGCGGCTGAGAGAGCGGCTGCTCGGTGCATATTAAAACACCTCGCAGGAATGGTCGGACTGAAAAGAGGCTGGTTATGGTCTGCTCCAGCCTTCCCTACACACGTCTTCTTCCCTAGAGAAGCCCATCATAGCGGTCAGAAGAAAAACAATGAGAGAGCATCCAGGCTCCTTGTGCAGCGGGTGAGGAAGCTGGTGTTACTGAGGGGCTTGGAGACGCTGCGTTGTGCTGGTTTGCAGAAATTCCTATTAGAGCACAGCAATGATTGCCAGTGCAAGCACATATTACAATATTACTGCTGACTCTTCTCACAGAAGATGAGTATTTTACCCTAAGGTAAAACAAAGAAACAATAACGTGTAGCAGTTTGTACTGAACGCATTTTTTCTTGTATGGCAGCAGTATGCGCAGCCAGTTAGCGTAAGATGAACGGAGTCATTTGGATTAGTGATTTCTGGGTTCCCGCAGGGTGATAGTTCCTCTGCTTTTGCTACACATAACTGTAGGAAAGAAGCACAAGGACCCACTGGGGAGGTCATGGGGGCTCCTGGACAGAAAATCCAGGGAGAAGGGATTACCTTCTCACCTAGCTTCTCCCATCACTCATCTCTGGCCACTAGCACACCTGACAACTGAGCAGCAGGGAAATCAGAGGCTTCTGGTGACATGAACGCTTTAGTGGCTGCTTTGTTTTCCGGCAAGTGGTAGGAGCTTGTCTTGAACCGCGTGAGGTTGGGCGGTTCGTGATGCCTTCCTACACTAAGACACGATGTGTCTGCTTTGTGGTAGGCCATTTGGGGGCATGGATGCAGCTCTGTTCTGGTGTCTTCGAAGCTGGGCAGGCAGGTCCCAGAAGATGGATGAGCTGCATTATAAAGCTATCACAGCAAGCAGTTTGTAGCATTTGGATTAAATTCTTTGTCTTGTTGCTTGTTCTCTTCTTTTCTCCTTGGTAATATGGCAGTATGACATAGGGCAAAGTCCCTACTGCTTTTTTTGAAATTTCTCCTAGGATTATTCTGCCCTCCCCTCTTACCACTGGGCCATGCTGCTACATTTAAATCAGTTTAGGCAGTGCTATGACAAAAGCCTTTTCCACACTGATGGTCCAGACACCTGCCAGAGAAAATAAATGTCTGTTGCAGCGTCCTGCCAGGTTAAAAGTTGACTGGTGGCCAAATTTTAAGCCTGTTCAAGTGAAGACAAAACCTGACAGCTTTCCTTGCACCTTAATATGCTCCTAAAGATGATTATGTTGTTACTACTTCATTTCGCAAGTCTGGGAAGAGATCTACATTCTTGAGAAGGAGAGAACGAGATATATGGTGATGATTCCCTGTTTGTCATTGTTCCCTGTTGTATCTTAGGGTTGTTTGAACCACTGGATGAAAAGTATTGATTTAACGAGTTTAAGGTTTTATTGGAGTTAGTTGTTATTCAGTGTTATTAGATAGCTAGTTATTAGATTAGATATTAGATAGCATCCATAAACATATTCTTAGCAGGGCATATTGTGTTTCTCTAACACATTCTTTATGAATTTAAAAAATACATATATACACACACACACACACACACACACACACACACACATATTCTCGCAACGTTATGTTTTCTGTGAAGAGACTTGGCAGGAAATTTTCTTGCTGAGGTATTTGTGGAAAGCATACGTATAAAGGAAGTTAGTCTGTGTAACACACACATTTGTGGAGTAGTGGTTTTGCCATACCCACTTAAATGTATTGGCTTTCTTGCATAGTTTTGTCAGTTCTACTTGTCTGGAGCATCTACCTTGTATGCTGTAATTACACGGTTGTGCGTGTATGTGTACAGGAGTTGTGCTGCTGAGCTGAATGTCTAGGCTGCGCAAAGTTAAGAGCTATTAGAGCTTATGCTTCAGTATTAGTGCAGGGACATATGTTTTCAAAGAAGATTTGAGTCCTGTATCTGTAAATGCCTTCGATTTTTGAGAGGCAAAAGTAGGTATCAGTAAATAAACAATGTCATTGCCTGTTAATATCAAAATGTGCTAAAAATGCAAACCCTGCATTGTTCTGAAACTGTATAGGATTGAAACACAAAAATGAAATATCTGACATGAAGCTTTTATTCCACTGAAATTTTCTTTTCACCTGTGGATAATTCTGTATCTTTACAGGACAGGTAAATTTGTACCTAGGCAGAGCAGTTCTGTACCTGTGGTGCGCTGTGAGCTTTGTGATTTACTCATACTGCTTCTTACTAAGACATCACCTTCCCTGTCCTCCTATTCAGTAATGAATTTGCAGATGTTTGCATTGTGTTTTACATGGCCCAATTTCAACTTAGTTTGATTTCTTCCTTGGCTTACGGTAGTATATAGATAGCTCAGACAAGCTGGAAAATTCATGTGCTAAGCCTTGTACAGATGTCACAAATGGAAGCATTTGAGAGTGAATTTTGGAAGGGGAAAAAAAAAAAAAAAAGCTTTGGAAATAGAAAGAGGGAAAATTGAAGGTTTTGCAGTAGTCACAGTTCTGGATGGAAAAGGACCAAGCGGGATCCCCAAGGCTTGGTGCCTAGGCTAGTTAGATGGCAATTGGATGAGACCAGAAGGTGAGTCATTAGCAGCCTTTGTTTCAAGCAGGACTTCATTCAAGCAAACTCAAGAATTTTTTTTTAAAAAAAGCCTATTCATGTAAGTATGGTATTCTTCCATGAAATTTCGTTTCTTTGGCTGGCAATTCAAATTATTTTATGTAGGGGTCTGTATTACTGAAGATACATTGTTCCTGGTGCTGAGTTAGTTTTAGGCGGGCTCTGTTGAGCATGCAGAGCTCTGGTGTAGCACATGCAACTGCCATTCTGAGCAGAACTGTGCTCAGTGATAGCTACCTTACAGAAAGATGCTAATTACATAATTAAGGCAACAGGCGCCAGGACTTACAGGTTCAGTTTCAGCTGCAGGAATGTATTTTTTTATGAAATCTTGGGAAATCAGTGAACAGACTCTTGGATAAGTCACATACAAACTTGTAAAGTAGAAGAAATGACTTTTCTGTCTTTTTGCTGTCTTGACATCTTAGGTTACAAGCTTTCTGATGTGCTCCATAGTTTCTTACTTTTTATGGACACATATAGTATTGGCACAGTAGGGCTCAGATCCTTCATGAAATATTAGAGGGCTACAATACTACGTGTGGCTGATAGAAGTACATGGCTCAGATTGTCTTTAACAGAGATGGAACTGTGTATGCTTAGAAAATTTCCAAGGATTCTGAGGAGGAAGAACTGGGAAATTCCCTTTGTTGGGTGGGAGAAGAGGAGGAAACATATGGAGTATCAGAGAACAGAAATCACAAAATGTTTTTGCCTTTAAAATTTCCCCAGGAATAATTAGAGAAGAATTATTTGGTACTTAAAAATGTCCTGATGAAATAACATGGCAGTGCTGCCCACCCACACATGGGATATCTTACTGACATGTGGGTTGCAAACACCTGCTGGCACCCTATTCTGTGCCATACTGACAGCCTGAAATACCATGAAAAACAGGCTCTGCTCAAACATGTTTACCTCCCTAGAGCATGCTGCCCAGCAGCTCCCTCTGCTCCTCCAGCTTGGGGCTTCCTAGGAGTCTAAGATATCCCCATAACTCCTTCATACAGCATGAGGTTTTAAAGGTGCTTGCAAGAAGCTTTTGTGTGGGGACCTCACTGGTTCTTTGCACAACTGCTCTGAGCTGTTGCTATTACTCTGTTTAACATTCCTGACTTGTTGCAGGTCTCAAAGTTTTATATATTTGATGCAAAACAATAAGGCAGAGAAGAAGCCTCTCACCAGTCATTTGTCCTCATCACAAGAGGTGCTCATCACTCGTTTCCATGGTGAGCACACAAAACTCGGCCATTTATTGAAGTTCACACCTTGCCCTCAGCTATGAGAGCAGAGATGTGACAGGAGAGGCCAAAGTAATTACTAACCTTCCAGCTATCCAGCAGCCGTGGGCCAGAGCAGCTTCCGTCAGGAGACGCCTGCGCCTAGAGTATAAGGACCCGACAGTCAGATGTACTGTGCTTCATGGGCTAAAAGCCTCCTAGCTAAGGAAGGCCAGGATGGAGCTGGGGGCTGAAGGGTTTTATTACCTCTACAAGACAGCAAGCCTGTGGGCCATGTGGGATGTTTGGTGCAGCATCAAGTGTTGCAGTGTGAAAGGTCTAAAAGCTGACCCCACATATGTTTTCTTTCTCACACATGCATGCACGCAAGCACGCGCATATACGAGAAAATCTGGAATAGCTCCACTGAAGAAAGTGCAATAATTCTCTATAAAGCAAGACCTGGTGGGAGGAAAGCCAGTGCATTTTTGGGTTTTCAGTGATTTTGCACTTTCATCTTCCTATAAGGGCTTTCTGATGGGCTTTTGATGATTTGCTTTTGCAGAAAGCAAATGAGGATTTAAAGGAGAACTAGGAAAGCATTTAACTTGTGTGAGCCCAAGCACGATCTTAGCTCCAAATGGAAAGGTGATGGTTGCCTCATCTCACAGCAAAGAAGAGTGGGATCCAGAAAGAAGCAGCAACCTTAGGTACCTATTTAACATGCAAGAGGAATGGCATTTTGTGTGACAGGTTCTTCCATTTGAATGTAAGCAACAAAGTGAGAAATTTGATATCAGTATGATCTCCACTGAGTGTGTAAAATAAGCAAAAATGCATAGTTTGTGAACCAAAGTTATGAAGGAAGTGATCAAAACTCCTGAGGAAGCTGCAGGTCCCATTTCATCCTTCAGTTCTTGTGAAGATGGTGGCATAAAAACTGGAGGGAATGAATTGGGAAGGATGGCGTGTTATTTGTTTCAGCTTGTTAGCAGTTTCTTTTTTTCTTTTCTTTTATGCTTTTCCATTTTATTGAAAAAAAAAAATCCTTCAGTGGAAAAAAAAAAAATGAAAAAGCAGAAGGAGGGACCTCAAGCCAGATATTATGGACTGTAAATCCTCCCAGACATAAAGACCCCTGTCTGGACTCATTTCTCCTCTTTCCGTGATACAGACAAATACTAAATGACTCCAAGATTTCAGCCTCCTAATAAGATTTACTATTCTTTCTGTCTACTCCCTTTCCAAAGTGGTCATTTGTCTGGGGCAACTGTATGCATTTGTTTTTGATTTCTACAATCCTAGCAAATTTAAGGAGAGGGGAAAAATCTTTTTAAATGCGTTGGGGGTCAGCTGCTTGTTTACTTTCCATCTCTTAACCATCCTACTTCACCACTCTCTTTCTCTCCATTTTCAGTATTCGTTTGAGCCAAGGGGGACTTGCATATTAATAGTTCACTTCAGCAGTTATTTTGTTGTTCTTTATCTTCTAAGTGTTTTAAAAAACAAATTCGTGTAACAAAAAAGCTCTGGGGAGTTTTGCAAGATTCAGAAGGGCTTGCATTAGCTGAACGGTAGTGGAAAGAAAAAAAATAAAAATAAAAAGCAACCCAAACTGTAATAAAGATTGGGATCTCCATGTGAACAATTTGCCAGGTGTGGCTTTGTCGAGGCCTGGAGAAGAGACACTGGCTGGGTGAACCGATGGGAGTAGAGGCAAGCTTCACACGTGTCTAGAATAGGGTGAAGTTCCTATGCCTATAAGCTGTCACATCTAGGCATTCTGTATATGCTGCCTTGGAAGTGAAGAATTGACCCAAGTCCTTTAACAAAGCTGGAATCAGAATCATCTTTCCTTGTCATTTCTTATCCCAGAAAGCGTCCTGGCATTTCATCTGCCAAGGTAAATCTAGAGAGAGTTGCCAGCAAAGTCACTAACTGAATTTGCAGCAGTGCGTACAGATACAGAGCCCCCGACCTTCAGATATTGCACTTTTCCCTTAGTGGAGGCCATGGCGTGACACAGGAGCCTCTGAGATGGTAGAGGACCTCAGGGGCGGTCATCGGCCTGACTAGGCCCATGTCAAGGGCTGACAGCAGAGCAGTCTCCATCGGTTGCAGGAATGGCAGCTCAAACACTGTGCAGCCTATGGACCTATCCAGGGTGATGCCAGGTCCTCCCCTGTAGAGTATGAAGGGCCCCCATGGGGCACTTGCATGTCCCATGTCTTTGTTACCTGCAGACCCCTCTCCCCTCAAACCCTCAGCTCAAGGCTCTTACCCATTTGAAGATTTTGGCATGGAGATGGGAGGGACATCATTTCAGTTAAGGCTGCGTTGGTCGTAAAATACCTGAGCCTTCTGGTAACAGACGTGCTAAAAGCAGAAATGCATTTCTTGTTGAGTATTCATGTTGCTGAAACCTTCCCAAGAACTTGTGTATAAATCATTAGCTACTTCCTGCCCTCTTTTCCCCACACACCAGCTTGTCTCTAGTCTCGGACAGTTAGACAGCCACAGGGAAGGGTTGCTCCTGGCTTTTGGTTCTGCAACATAATTAATTAATTATGAAGGTTATTTTAGGAATGCAAGTTCCTTCCAACTTCCTGTAATCACACAGTAGTGTATGTGATTGGTGGAAAGGCATGCAAATGTTTTCAGCCATCCCATAGCTATTGTGGCATTGAAGCTTTTCACCTAAAAATCAACGTACTAGTCATCATGTGATCACAGCATTAAAGTATTTATGTATTGTCCACAGCAATTTTCCTCTAAGTACTATAGAACCTATAATTATTGCAGAGAAAATAACGTTTTACCCATTAGGCCTAGAAGCACTCAGAAGCCTTGTCTACAGCACTGTCAACATTTATGGGAAAATTGCTACTAGTTCAATTCAACTTGATATTAATGCAGGTGGGTGACTGCGTAGACAAGGTCATGGTAGCCAGACTTGGTTTTTATGACTATTTATGACTACTTTTATGACTATTTCATAGAGTTTGTACAGTACTGGTTCAACAAAAGTAAGAAAGGACAGGGTAAAATCTGTAGCTTTATGGAAAGTAAGGACACTTGTGATTTTTAAAGCTCAGTCAACCGTATTGTGTCTGACCAGCAATTGTGTCTGACCAGAGTTGCCTATGGGGTCTAACTAGCTATTGTTTATATGATGAATGGAGAATAGTTGAACTGAAGTGAATTCACTCAAATAAACTAGAGTGAATATTAGGGACTGCAGCATTTTTCTTCATGAGGAAGAAGTTTATTTGGCCTAAGGGTCAAACAGAAACAAAACCAGAGCTAAAAGGCCAAGAAATAGATAAGGTGGTTTGTGGAAGTAATCTCTGTCTCTCCATTTGCTTGATTAACCATCTAGAACTAGTCATGGGGAGAGGAGAGGGACCAAGTGCTTCATTTCTATGGATGGCTCCTACCATTCCGTCCAAGTGGCTGCTGCCTGTTTGCTTGGCCTTCATCTCTGCTTCTCTCTCCTTGCAGGACTGTGGGCAAGGGATAAAGAAATAGAAAGGACAGGGTAAGAAAGATGGTTTCTCCCAGGATTACTGGGTACCATAGAGTTCCAGACTGGAGGTGCTTCCTCTTATAGTCTACAAGGGAAAAAAATACATATATGTGTGTATATATATATATATATATTTTGCAAGGAGTTTTTGTTGATTGTTTGTTACCTTAGCTTTATCAGTCCACCAGTCTTAGACCTATCACCACCAAAATCTGCAAATCCTAACCACATATATTTGTACAAAGAACTAATATGAAGAGGTATGATCAAAATAAAGAAAAGTTGCAGACATGAATAAATCATGGACTTTTGTCCATATAATTGTGGAATAAATGTGCTTTCCAGTATTTTCAAAACATTTGAATATATTCTGGGAGAATACAGCAGATATGGCATGCAAGAAAGCCAAGCCCAGATTTGCAAATGGGAAGAGATTTTCGAGCAGTGTTCTGGATCTTAGAGTAGATTATAGTGTTACCTTGGCAACGTGAGATGCTCTGTGTTCAAAGAGAAAAAAGAATTTTAAAAAGTCTGGAGCAGTCTTCACCAGAGTTGACATGGTGGTGAATGGCTCTTCAGAGGAGCAGTCACCTGCACGCAGGCGTGACTAGACTTGGAGCAGCAGTTGCAGTATGTTTGGAGTCTTAAGTGTGTGAGGACTTTAAACTGTGCAAAAAAATGGCCATGGTACGTTGTATTGTAACCGTTCATTCTCCTTAGTTTAATTTGCTTTCTTCCTAGGGCTAAGGTAGCTCTGTTCGTTCATTTGGTGAGGAAGGACTAGGTGTTTCTATAAACATCATTTTATTTCCAGTCGTGCAGCATTTACATTTAAAGTATCCTGCAGATAAATCTAATTCATCTTCAAATTCTGCAGGTGGGCACTTTTTTTTTTAGGTTGCAAAGTGTCACTTTGCATTGCTCTTGAAAATTTCCCTGCCCACACTAAGGAGTAGTGGACAAAAAATGGCATGATTCTGAGCTTTTGGAGAAAAATATAAAATGTTCTATTTTCAAATGAGATGATACTGACCCCTTTCTCCTGCTTAAGAAGCACCCCCAGGTTTCTCGGGGGGTGCAATCCTGGGGATTTCCAGGTGTTTCCTGGATGGCAGACTGCAGCTTTCATAGGAACAGAGCAAACAGGAATCACAAGAACTAAAGTTTTCCAGTTCATCCTTTAGCTCAGGGTGAGATCAAGTTGCCTAGGCTTTTAATAACAGAAGTTTGTCTAACTGGGTCTAAAAAAAGACTTATGGTAGAGAAGCTGTTCTTTTATAACTATAGCTTCCTGAGGTGGTGAAGTTCTAGTTCTTACCCCTGCAGAGATTTTTTTTCCCAGTATCTAATCTAAATCTGTTCTGTTGCAAATTAAATTAATTACCTCCTGTTCTATCCTCAGCAGACATGGGGAACAATTGATCACCATCATCTTTGCTACAACATTTTACATAATGAGAGACTGTTATCGTGTCATACTTCAGATTTTCCTAGGCTAAACAAGACATTCTGTTCTTGCTTTTTGCCTTATCCCTATGTCCTATTTCTTAAACCATCTATTTTTCACAGTGCCCTGGGCTCATGACTCTTTCCTGTTCGCCCAGATCTTAAAGTATGGTACCCAGTTCTGGGGAGGCGATGCTCCAAGTTCTAAATATAGTGCTGGTGGGATGCTGGGGGTGATATTTTAAATGAAATCACAAGGAAAATAATCTAAGCAGTTTTCATCATTCCTAATTCATTTGATGTCACATTCCTGGCAGGCAGTAGGGAGCTTAACCCACATCCTAATACAGTATCTCCTTCCCCACATTCCCCACTGTACTATCTGGACAGGCTATTTTTAACTTTAATAAAAATGTCACTGTGTTGCTTAGGCAGAAGAGCAGGCAAGTTCCTCCTCAGAAGTGAACATTTTCAGTGGTGAGCGGGGCTGCTTGAGCTTTGCTGCATCATTGGGAGAATTGGTAGCATGTGGGCTGAAGAAAAGACTGGGAGGTCAAGAGCCAAATAACCGTTCCAGCTTCTGCCAAAGCAGCCACAAAAGCCGACCACCAGCGGAAAGGACTTTGAGCTTTGTTTGCAGAGATGCTGATGATGCTTCTCTAGCTGGTGTCCCAGACAGATCCATGTGCCCCATGCGCCTTGAAAACACGCTGGCTGGAGGTAGATTTGCCAACTGGAAATGGAGCACGCAAAAGTCAGTGTCTGCTCCTGAAAACTACTCATTCGAATACTCATGTTTTAATAACTGACCAGGTTTTTTTTTTTAGCAACCTTAAGATGAAGAATTTATCACAAACATACAAAACAAATTCCGCCCTTTTTAATATATATGGGAGTTGTCTGTGAACAACGTGGGATCTTGAATTATTCAGCACTCAAAATCATTTGTCAAATAATTTTTAGGAATAATTTTTGACCTGCAGCTTGTCCACAGTCTCTTTACTGAGAATATTTAAAATCAAATGTGGCTGATGAGCTCTGAGTGTACACATTGGTTACCTAGGGCACTGCTAGTCCCTGATGGAGTAAACCTACCCCTCTGAAGCACATTTACACAGTGAATGGTTATGATTAAGAATTTTAAATTCACTCTTCACAAATAATCTCCAATGGCCACTAAAATCTGCGGTTTCTCTGAATGTTTCTGCCAGTAAACTCATTAACTAGAATAATTGCACAGAAAAGAACACAAAAAGGGAACAAAGCAACGAAGACCAATTTGTTTTCAAATCAAAATGAATATTGCTGAAATACTCTATTCTTCCCCTAGACCTTTGAGATTTAGCTGTATTGTGTGTTTTGTGATATTTGGTAGGCCTGTATGCTCCCAGAGTTTTAACATCCCCTGTCTCTGACAAGAAGGGTCTTTTGCATGTTACACTTCCCCCTTCCTCTCTGCTCCCTCACCCCAAATCTCCTATAAAGCAAACAGAAGGTGAGGGCTTAGAAGTTGTTTAAGCAGTGTATGTTGTCTGCATATCCACAAAAACACAGAGGGTTAATTAAACACAAAATTAACAGCTGTAGTTCCCACAGATTATTTGTGCTTGATTATTCCATGGTGCTTGAAGGTGCTTTGGTAAAATAGAGCAGATACTTACGTTGTAGGGATCCCGTGGGTTCCTATTTTATTGCTGTCAAATTTTTTTGTTTGTTTGCTTGTTTCTGCAGAGAGCAAGTGTGCGAGCATGCGCCTCTGCTTTAATTCAGAGCCAGGAGCCTGTTTTGGTGTGATGGCTGATTAGCTTTGGGCAGCATACTTATGTAGATGCCTGGTTGTAAATTCACCATCATTGCGTCAGCTTCGATTGCCTTCGTTTTTGTCCCTTTCCTTCTTTTTCTCTTTTCCCTACTCGCTCAGGACATAAACTTTAATGATGAGATTTCATGCTCAGTCAAGTTTTCAAAAGCCACTTATGAAGCATCAATCAGATTATATACCTGCCCTGGCTGGGTGGCTGCTTTTCCCTCCCTACAAGGGGTTGATGGTCAAAAATAAATAATGAGCTACCACTGACAGCATATCAGACTTCCACCTCTCCCTCCTGTCCTCAAAAATCTCTGCAATTGATGGCTTAGTCCATCACGGTAGAAATTGTCAGTACTTGACATCAGTCCAGAAAGTATAACTGTGTTTCCTTTGCCTCTCAAAATGTCCACTGATATGATAGCTGTCTTAACAGCCTTTACAGAAAAGACCTGGTAAAGCTCTTCTCCTTTTTTTTTATTATTATTTTTTTAATACATGCTACTGCCACTGACTTGGCACTGGATTTGAGGTTTCTCAGCACATTTTCACCACTGCTAGTGTAAGAGCATTGTTTGTCTGCTGAAGAACAGTCTTTCTGCATGGCCTCTGCTTCTCTGGAGAAAAGTAAGAGAATACTCCCAGAGCGAATGCAATTAATTCAGCCAAACCCAGTGCTTTCCAGTTTACATTAAGTAAATATGGTTGATAAATTGTTGTGAAAATGCTTGGAAGCATGCTGAAGGCTTTCCTATGCTAGGGCTGTAAGCATTAGGATGTTTTGCTGTCCTAGCTGCACAACTGGCAGAAAATCGCCTACTTCTGTCCTTCAGTTCCTATGCTGGACTTTGGTGCTGATGTGTCCTGCCTTCACCTGGTGGGAAGAGAAAGTGTGTGTTTGCGGGTGTGCTTGTGGGGTGCTTGGGAGTAAATAAGAGTAACAATTGTTGCAACAATAAGTTTGTCTTTGTATAAAACACCGTATGATCCATCTTTGGTGAAGGTGGCTTGTCTTTGCTCAGAAGTACTCTGCCACGTGAGCATGTCCTGAGGAGTGCGGTGCAAAGCTTCCCAGCCCCACTGAAACTGGCTGGGGCTGGGCTGAAGGGCATGTGGCGTTGGTGCTCGCTCCCTGCCACCTGCACGGTTAGTGCCGACCACGTGGCAGGGTGGGCAGCAGGGGAGAGGAGCTGTGACGAGATTTGCCAGAGTTCATCTTTATAATCCTTGTGCCAGGGGAAAAGCATTCCATGACCATAATCGGCTCCGGATCTGTCAGATCCATGTTATCTGCCGCACCGTGCTGCTTCACTCATTACAGTTTGCTGAAATTTGGCATTTGGTTGAATACTCCTGCCCACCCCATTTCAACCCACCAGTATTATCTGTCAGATACTGCCTACCCAACTGCTGTTTGAATGGCCTTTCTGAATGTAAAAAGAACAAGACGTAAATATCTTCCACTAAATAAGAAAGTGCAGATACTAGATAAAAGAAGTCTCATCACCTAGTTCTGAAGCAGAACACAGCAGTTATTTGATAGCACATTTCAACTCCTCTGAACAATATAGGATGGAAAGTAAAGAAAAAATATTGTTCCCATTTCCAATCAGGGAAAGATCTTACAGAGGAAAAAGCCTAATTATCAGCATTGAAGATTGGATAGTACCCTATGGCAAATGACCACAACTCTTGCAAAAAGGTTCTGCAATTTTTTTTTTAGTTCTGTAGGAGATACAAACACCTACACACAGAGATCAGACGTGCTGTCCAATGAACACTTGGTGACTTTGAGGATATGAGTTTCATTCACCTAAATCATAAACATTCTCTTAGACAAACAGATTTTTTTTCTTTTTTTTTCTTTTTTTTCTGGTTGATTCTTTGAGGCAGAAAGCTTATTTTACTGGTAGTGGTTTACATAGAACAAAGTGACATTTTCAAACTATGTAATATTGAACGGGCCCAATGCTTTCCACCACTTCAGGTCCTAAGTTAGAAATTGTTTTACATGCCCCTGGCTGTGGTCCTGTTCACAGCTAATCCCACCCTTCTGTCCCCACACCAATTCTTTGCCTTTTTACAGTTCTGCTGGACCTATGTCTGTTTAATGAGTTGATGAGCTGTTTTCAGAGATCAAATACTCTCTTTAGTACACACACGCCTTCATTTACTAAAGCAAATTCAACTGGCTTTGAGGAAAGAAGAGCTGAGAGTAGAGAGTAAAAAAAAAGACTGATGAACGGAAAGGATGTGTGATTGCTGAGCATTCAGATTTGGGAGGCAAGAAGGGCCGCTATTTTATTCCTCCAGTGTTCTGTGTATCCATCACTCGGACAGAACCCCTGTTAGAAATCTAATTCTTCAGTCACTGGTCAAAGTTAATTAATTTGTAAATAAATTTCATCTTCTAAGTGACAGCCCTCTGCAAGGGAGCAGCTGATAGAAACAGCAAAGGGGTTAAGGTGTTGTGCAAATACCATGTTCACTGCCAGGAGACGGAGGTGACATCAACTAGATCCATCTTCTCCGCAAACAACCTCTCATGGTAAGGCATGGGATGCATTTGAGCCTTCTGAGATGGCAGAGCTTCCACGCACAGACCATAAGAAACTTGAGGACCGGGCTCACAGAAACTCATGAAGTTTGGGAAGCAGATGCTCTGCAGAATAATCCCATGATCAACACAGGCTACAAGGGAAAATTGTTCTTCCCACACTACTCAGTGGTGCTGAGGCTGCAGCAGGATATTGTGCTCAGTTTTGTCCTTCTGCTTCAGGAGGGATGTTGAGAAAGTGCGAAGGTGGAGTGGAGGGGCAACCAAGACAGTCAAGAGTCTAGAGGATGTCTTTTGAGGAGAGCTTGAGGCGACTTTACTCGTTTAGTCTGATGAAGAGGAGGCTGTGGGGTGAGCAGATAGCAGCTGATAGCTACAAGGCAGGGGAGGGCAAAGATGCCAGAGCCAGATTTTTCTCAGTAAGGACAGATGATAAAACAAGGGGCAGTGGCTGAAAGCTACAGGGTTGGGAAATTCAGACTAGATATGAAGAAAAACTGCTTCACTGGGAGAGTTGTGGAGCACAGGAGCAACAGATAGTTGTCATATCTCCATCTTCGGAGGCTTTCAAGACTTGGCTGCGCAAGAACACAGCTGCCTTGATCTCATTTTGATTTGGAAATGACCTCCAGGGTTCCCTTGTAGTTAACATTTCTGCCATTTTGGGGCTCTTTTGTTGAAGCTGTTCCCTTTGAAGTGAAAACAAAACAAAACAAAAAAACTTCTGGCAGTGCCAACATATAAAACTTTCAGCAAATCAAGGTTTACCATCCTGGAAAAATGAACCTTCCTAATGAGAAATAAAGGTCTTTCTGTGGAACAGGTACAGGTTTTCTAAGCCTCAGTCCTGATTCCTATTTGAACTTTTGTTTGTCAGGTTGGAAACTGTCTCAGCTTTGTTTAGATGAGAAGCCTCATGAATTAAATATGAAAATAATGTATATGGGCAGTGCTTTAGCTTATGCTTAGTCTGTTTTATTGTACAGTTCTTTATCTGATGATGTGGAGCTATGAAAGAAGCATGCATTTGTGCTGATACCACTGCAGTAACCCAGCAGTGAAATAACTTGGAAAGTAAGCATTTAAATCTGAACTTGCCGATCAGTAGTTTCCTATCTTCTTTCTTTCCTTCTTTTTTTTTTTTTTTTTTTTTGAGAAAGTGTTAAGAACTGTTTTGGGTCCCTTTGGTGTTATTTTTGACAGTGCTTCTTGGTGTTTTGACATTACACTAGTGTATTTGTTATAAGCAGTGGCTAACTTCTGTATGCAGTGATAAAATATGTATTTCTTTTGCCTCAGCATGAATGCTGTGCTTATAGAGTGGGTAGTATAAAATTTATGACCCCTTAAATTGTTTACTTCGATGCTGCTCAGTGCTTGTAAACAAAGGGAACCAGAGTTACTTGCATCTCATATCAACTTTAACTAGTTTTAGAAAAAAAGTTTGTGATTATAGAATTTCTGAGTTTATTTCACTCTCACTTTTTCCTCTGCTATTAGTAAGTGAAGATATAATTTGTTAAATTCTTAGTAAGTGGGATTGAAGGGTCACCAGCTTGCTAAATTAAAGGAACAAATTAAATATCAATACTAAATTAAAGTGTGGCCAAGCTAGTGAGAGCTGAAAAACAATATCTGTACTCCATTAGCAGCTTTGAAATTGTTGTGGAAAAATATCTGTCAGCAAAAAATCCAGTCTTCCATATATCATCCACTATCTCTGATTTGGCGGGTAAAAGAATTCACCAATGACAGCTGCTGTCACAGCATATATTTATTCCACAACTTTTTATTTTCTCCATCAGCTACAATGATGGACAATCATGTCTTCCGTCCTAAATTATGGCAATTTCTTAGATATTTTACAATTCCTGCCCTTGAAGACTGCCTGTTCTGTGCACCAATGTCAAAATCTATCTATATGCCTTTATAAAACACTTATCGCTATGGTATTTAAGCACTCTACATGGATTAAAAACCAACAGTGAAGCTGCCTGGAGGATAGTAAGTAAAATCTACTTAAGTTTTGGATTTTGTGATATAATGTGATTTCATTGGGTTGACAGAGGTACACAAAGAAACATCAGACACTTCACAAAAATTTCAAAAAAGAGCTGTTCATACTTTTTAACTCAAAAAAAGAGATTAAAGTATTGAAGAATTTGAGAACAAATTCTAGTTGTCAATGAGACTTAAACTTTGACATGCAAAAGAATAAGGGTTTTCTGGTTACTTATATGACGATGAGATGTGAGTTTGTAATCAGCCTATAATGGGTTTTGCCACCAAAGTGGCAGCTGGGGAGAAAGATATTTTTCTGCTCTGTTCCATTTTGAATTCATCAGTACAGTAGTCAAGTATTAACAAAAAAATATGGCTGCATGTAAAATGGTGGCTAAATACATTGGTCTCCTCAAGAGGATGGATTTATTGGAAGGAAACAGAATGGGTAAGGGTGAGTTTGAGGATGTCTTCCTGGAGCTGAAGAAGGCCCCCATGAATGGAAGCAGTGGGGAGTGCAGGAAGGCAAGCAGTGCTTCCCCATCCCGTGCAGTTTCCTTTTCCTAGCAGAACAGGAGGAGGCTCTCAGGGTCACACAAGAACTGGAAGAATCTTCAGAGTGGCAGATGGCACCCTTGATGTGTGTCTACAGCCCACATAATTATACCAATATGCAAAGAGCTAAAATTTCCATTACCTTCAAGAGTTATTGTCTAATTCTAAGTATCTGTCTATGCTTAAAGCATCAGCAAAATTCTGCCAGATACTTTTAAGGAGAGAAAGAATATATGAGAATATATGTTCATGGTCAAACATCCCACTGGCAATTTGCAGAAATAGTATTAATTTGTGTAGCCTTTGGCATTCACTGAAAAACAACATTTTAGGGTGATACTGGAAGAACTAAGATCTAGGCAGGTGCCAGTGGAGGAGTATGTAAATTCTATGGAACAGTGATGAGTCCAGCAAATGTGTACAGACAATTCCTAGGAAGATTAAGGCTGTCAATTATATGGCTTCCCACCAGACCTATGAAGTGTGCAGTTTGGTAAATATATGCCTCTGAATGTCTCTCTTCATCAGCAGTATGAGATCATATTCACACAAAGACCACAGGTAGAGATGGCATACATATTCTCATGGAGCGTTTGAGAAATTAATGGCAAATAATGAGCAAGGTCTTAACACTGGGATAGTACATGACATTAAACATAAAGCTACTAGAGCATTTATCTGTTCGGTGTATTCAAAACTGGAGGTCAATGACTTATGTATTGTAGCTGCAGCAAAATCTGAATCTAAGTATATGCAACTGGAGAAAGATGGCCTAGCTTAGATCTTGGTTATAAAAAAATGTCCTAGATGTATCTGTTGAGGCCAGGAGTATCTGAACCTGCCTGTTAGTCATTCATTGTAGTTCCCGTGAAGCCTGCCCAGGAGTGGAGGGATTACTTTTTTGTCCACTTGCAAAATGTACGATTTGCAAACTGATGCCTGCAGTTATATTCTCTTGAGCATTTGATAAGAGTGATTTAGAACAAAGCCTGCAAAAGGCCAGGGATACATCAATCCTACAAAAACAAAACCCCAGGAAAACCAACACATAACCTTCCTAATTTCAGGGAAATGTGAAGAGTTCTTCTGATACTACAGTGAAGCAAGAGACCTTTCAGAAAATCAATGAAACTATTGGGCAGAAGTTTATGTGCCAAGTCCCTTTTAGGATTAAGGAGAAATTCTCAGTATCACCAAGGATTTTTTTTTAAGGGCACCACAATGGTGATCTGAAACGTGTTACAGGAAAATATGATTTAAGTGATACATGAAGGTTATTTAGGGATTTAAAACCCTGAGAGAAGTTGGAGGTATTTTCCACTCTTCCTAGAATGAACAATGATACTGTGGAAACTACCAAAGTGTTGAAAATAGAGGTCAATGCACTGAAAGACACCAGACTAGTAGCACAGGAAGAATTTGTCCTTGAGCAAGAGAGACCTAGATTTGCAGAAAAAAATATACCGATTCCCTTTGAAAACTTACTTGAGGGTGCTACAGCTAAACAGGAGTTTGCACATGTCAATTCAGTTTTTGCTAGAAATGACACATGTGCAGGAGTCTGAAAATGGAGAATTGATTATTGTTGTAAAATGTATTGCTCCCCACTTGCAAAATAGTGGCAAACAGTGCATTCATCAAATGTAGCTACATGAATATTCACTGTGACCTGACTCCTCAAAAGAATTCTAACCCTCATTATTTATACAAGTGTGATGTGCTCTCAGGGCACTGCAAGCAGAGAGTTTTTTTTGTTAGCTTCAGGCCTGCAGTGGAAATGCTATTAAGCCTTTTTATTGGAAGAAATGGGCTGTGTATGCATCTGTCTGGAGGAAGGAGGACTTGGGCTGTAGAGTGTCTAGAGGACATAATCACATTTTGATTCTGAAAGTATAGGCTGGCTTATCTCAGCAGTGGAGATATAAGGCATGAGTCTGGTGAGGAGTTTCAGTTTGTTTATTTTCAGAATTGACTGACTCTATTGGAAATTATGTATTGATATATTGGAAAGCTCAGGGATCTCTGTAACACTGCTTGTGTTGCTGGAGCCCCGTTTTTGCAGAAGCACCATCATGACCTTACTTCTGCTTTTCTGGTAAAACAGGATTTCATTGGGCAAGTAAAGGAATGCAAAGGAGTGTCAGACAAAGGCAAATAATTGAAGGGGGAAAAAGAAAGACACGTGCATTTTTTAGTGTCCATGTGCTTGTTCAGTATAAAATTTGGATACTGGTGCCAGTGAAGTGCTACTCACGGTGTCACCTCAAGCCTTTCCTTCTTCGAAAGACATTCAGGGCAGGGGCAACCGTTATTGGAAGGCTGTGCCTACTCCTACTACTCCTTCGATATTAATCAGCATAGTCCCAGGCAGTTCAGCACTTTAGCTCTATACCCTCTTTAAATCCACTTCTGATCTTATCTAGATTAGCCATTTTATCCTTTTCCCACTTGCTGACTTTCAGTCTAATTTCAGGTCTTACCTCAGATAATCCCTGTGATGCTTTTCTGCTGGTACCACTTTGTCTTTCTCCTCCTGCACTCAGTTGTTATTTTTTGCTAACTGGGTTTGGTTTTGTTTGCTTTTAAACTCGAGATCTGTTCAGAATGCTGAGCCTGAAAGGTGCAGTTCAAGCAAGCTCTGTTGTTGGTTTGCCCAGGTCATTGGGTTTGTTATATGGGGACTCTGTCACACAAGTAATCCGTTTCTTCTGCATCAGAGAAATGGAAATGCAGTACCAAATGTAGCATCCTGGAAGGCAAATTGCCAATAGAAACCTGCTAGCATTTTTTAGCTATTTTTCCCATCATTTATTGATAAGAATGAGATAGGGATCTCATCAGGTTAGACCTACAGTTCTGAAAACTGTCAGTTTTTAGTTTGGAATCATCATGTAATATGCATATTGCAACTTTGTAGGAAGTCTGATGATTTTCATTATTTCTGTCCAAAATGTACACTCCTGGAGTATTCTATTCAGCTCTTGTACCTATGTTCTTTATGTATTTTAATTGCTATATGGGAGTAATTTGAACTCTCAGGGACTGGGGCATAGTACAGAACAGGAAGACTTCTAGAAACATTGTTTATGGAGAGTAACTATGCTCATATAGGTGCACTTTCAAAAGCGGTCAATATGCTACTCTCAGAAAGTTAAATGGACAAGAGAAAATAAGGTACTTGCAATTTCAGAGAGTCTCTGCTCTAACCTAAGTCAGGAAACAAGAAGGTGGACAGACAGATGAATTGGGCAAGGCATGAGGTGCTGTTTCCAGCACACCTTGGTGGTCCAATTGCACCTGCCCTGAGCACTTTGTTTCACTTCTGTTAAACATTTGCCATGCAGCAAGTTTGATAATAAAATTAGGCCATGCATCTAGATTTGTAATGAACATTGTTTTTGATAATTCTCCCTGCATGCACATCTACAAGCTCCTTCGGAGGTCTGGGTGGGGGGCATAAGTAACCAACCGTAAGCACGTGGAGAGGATCCAGTGTCACTTCCTCGGCCTCTGCCATAGACTTCTCCCTGTCCCTCAACTCTTGACTTCAGGGTCATCCCAGCTGCCTGGATATTCCCAGCTCCCAAAGACTGTTCTGGACTGCAGAGGCAAGAGGAGGAGGTTGACTGAAGCCTACACAGAAATCTCGGCGCAGATATAGAAGATATATGGCTCAGGCCAGTGTCTCCAGCAGCTAGGGGACTAGCCTATGGGTACAGTTTGCTTCTTTGCCGCAGACTTGCAGTGTGTCCATGAGGCAAATCACTTTGTTTCTCTGTGTTTCCTTCCTATGTATGGCTATAACAATATATTTTGCCTTGCAAGGATGCAGCAAAAGCATCCAAGCTTATGTATGGTAACTAAAGCATATGAAGCATTGTCTAGCAGTGAAGTAGTGCACACACCATGTTCATTGTGGTGGCGGTGGTTAAAGTGTCCTCGGTTTACAAACAGCTTGCTCGATCGCCCTCCATTTATTTTGTGGAAAAGGAACAGGAAAAAAAAAAAACCCTCTGTCCTCCACTGAGAGACTTTCTTCTAGTTGTGCTTACTCTGGGAACTCTACAAAGTAAAATGAAATAAAATGACTTTAAAGAAAAGTAAAAAGAGAGAAAGAAATAAATGAAGGCTTCATCTGTGACTGGACATCATCTCAGACATCTGGTGCAGTTGATGAGCCATTCTACTTCTCTTGCAGAAGTGCAGAGTGTTTTGAAGTTGCAGTTTAAATAACTAAATTTCGATCCAGAGTATCAGGAGAGTCTAGGAAATTAGAGTGTTTTTGCTATTTTTTTACTAGTAATTCTGTCCTAAAGCATATATTTTTAATGACTATGTGGACTCCAGCGATCAGTACTATATTGTATGGAGTTGCAGTGACTATTTTCTGTGCTGTTCAAAATCACAGATGGTTGGGAATGTTTCATGGGAATGATTTTCTGGGAAAAGGTTTTTTACAAAATTGAAACTTTCTTTGGGGAAATCAAAATGAAAGACTTCATTTTATTGTCAGTTCAACCTGAATCATAAAACTTAATTTTATAGAAATGAGCCAAATGTTTTATTTTGAGTCAGTTCAATACATGTTTAATTTCAACTTTTCAGCCTGCTAGGGGACCAAAATGAATGTTGAAATGTCAATATTTCTCACTGGATGGGAATTTCACTCAGCCGTATTTGAACTGTAGTTGAAAATTTTTCCTTCGGCCATTATAGACCTAGACTGCTAATTTCGAGGCTGGTATTTTGGTTATATGCTTCTTTCGGTGGATGGTGAAGCGAGCACGTCAGCGTAGGTGTTACCTTCCGTAGTCGGTTGTGTTTCCAAAGGGGAGATCAAGCCTGCGGCATCTCAGCCCTGAAGCTCAGCTCAGTACTGTGGGATCGGGTAGGCTCGGCTCTGCTGCAGGCAAAACTGCAGCAGAAGTGGCTCAGAACATAGCTGGCTCCCAAAGTGCCTTGAGAAATAGGGGGAAACTGGCCTCTGCAGGTGCCACCAGTAACTTAGAGACCCCAAATGGCACTTCCTTCGGACTGCAGAGCCCCCAAGAGCCCTGCCCCATCCACCTGAGAGCCACGTCCTTATTTCCGTCTCAGAGGAGAGTGTTTTGGGGCGTTCTGCGCCCTTCTCCCGCTCTCCCCGCCTGCCCAGCCAGCAGCTGTGTTGCTTCTGTCCCTTTTGGTGTTCGGTGGGGAGAGGAAGAGCGAGGAAGGGCTTTGCTCATCCCCTTCCCCAGCCGTTACTGCCTCATTAAAAGCGTTTACTTTTGGTTAATGCAATGCAGGCAGTCCCCGAGCAGCTGCTCTGATGGCAGCTACAGGAATGAAGGCTCGCATGTTTGAACAGAGCGTGAACAGCGGGAGGGAAAATACCCTCCGCCTTTCATGTTGTCTTACAGCCCGCAATCCAAGGTGTTCTTATTAAACAAATGCAATCCCTTTCAGTGGGATATCAGGGGGAGCAGCCGCCTCCGTTTTCCTTTGTGATTGCCCTGAAAGCAGCTCTTTGATCAAGAGCGTACACTGTGGCGGGGGAGACCCTCCTTTAACACCACGCACCCCCTGGAAAAGGCCCCTTTAATCAGCTGCCGGCGGGCGGTGCCAATTACCTCCCCGCGGGGTGACCTTTTTAATGGCGAAATGGCATTTGGGAGCCCAGTGGCCCGAGCCGTGCCGGGGCCGCATGCACTTCGCGTTTGCAGTCCGCGCGCGCTGCTTCCCCCCGCTGGTGCTGGCACTGAATACGGCCTAATATATTCATGACCTAATTAGAGTAATTTTTGCATAATAACGACCTCCCGGGGGAAACTTTTTTGGGGGGTGATTTTTGTCTGTGTGTATGTGTGTGCGTGCTCACGTTATTCAGACGCATTAACTGGAACAAGTGTTTCTTAAATTTTAAGTGTTTCTCTAGTTATTAGAAGTATTTTATGCCATTTAAAATGGAAACGATGCAACAGAAAGCCCCCAAGGAGACAGGAATTGTTTGTTTTACCTTTCTGCTCTGCATTTCTCTCCATTACTTCGAAGTTTGTGTCCTCTTTTCTAAGCGACCAAGACAGCACCATGCTGCCTTGCCATCACTGGAACTCATTGCTTTCAAGACTTTTCTCCTAGCTTTGCTGGCTTCCCCACCATCACTCAGCTTCTCTTCCTCATGTCCTCATTTGACCTTCGGCCTCAGACCGAATCCTTCATTTGCTGTGACGGTCGCCTGCTCGACCCCATCTTTCGTCAGGAGCTGCGCCCTCCCCCTCTCTCTGACATCTCCTTCCGCGTCTGTGTGGTGTGCTCATCCTGGGAGCCCTTCCTCACAGACTGTCTCGGACCCCTGTGACCCCGACTCCGTCACTGTCTGGCTTATCTGGTACTTGATGTCTCCTCCTTTCCTTAGTGACCTTTTTGCCGTCTCTCGCTTGGCAGTTTCCGCTGTTTTCTCCTCCACAACTTCTGCTGATCCCATTTCCTGGAGTGCACTTCTGGTCCCAGCTCTTTCTCCTGTAGCCCCAGTTGTTTTCTCTTCTGTTCCTTGCTGTTCCCCAGCCATCTCCTGTATTTGCTTTCCCTGAGCATGTAAAGGCAGCCTGTTCCAAAAGAGACCATGAGCCACGCTCCTCAGTGTCAGATTGGTATAAATAAGGTAGCTCTATTGACCTTAATGGTGTTTCTAGAGATTTATACCAACAGGGCATGTTTATTTTCATAAGGCATATTAATTGTATTTTCCTCAAACTACTATTTAAAGACCACTGAGGGTAGTGTTCAGAGCACTTGCTTTCTTGACACTACAGAGCGGGTTTGCTGAACTTGTTCGTTTCATTTGTTTTCCATCCTTCTAAATATTTGTTTCAGGCTCAATAAATAGTTCCCTAGGGTTTTATGTCAATAAGTAAAAGGTGAGCTTTCCATGGTCAAATATTTTCTAGTATTGATAAAGCTCCCCTTGCCATATTGCAGTCCCTGCTTTTCCAGCCCTGGGCTCCCTGAATCCATAGCTCTGTCCAATGCCACTTTCTACAAATGCTCTATCTGTACTTGGGAGTGGCATGTGGCAGGGGATGGCATATTTGGGATCAGAGGAGCAAGGGCCACTTTGTGGACTGTCCTGATCTCTGAGCATGAGTAATAATTTACAGCCATGAAGGAAGAGGCTACAGGAGGCTCTTGGCCAGTGCCAGACTAACTTTGGTATCCTTGTACTCCTGCTGCTGCTGCTGTTTTTTCTTTCATTGTTTCCTTTAGTAAGGGAAATTTGCCCTTTTCCTTCTTGAAGTTCTTCCTCTCCTTCCAGAGTTCACCTTCACGCCCAGAGAAGGTCTCAGGAAGGAGGATCTCCTGAGGCAAAATGAAAGAGCTGGAGAACACTGTGTTTAAATGGGAAGCAACAGAGAAGTGGAAAACATGTGTTTTTATCTTTGGTCATATTAAATTTGTTTGGCTAACTCTCCAAAAGTTAGATAGGGCCTCATATTTTCCCATGTCTTCTATTATATTTTAGAATTCAGGTTAATAACCCCCAAAGGGGATATGCTTTGACTCTCTCACTGCTTGGATGCATGAATTAAATTGCACCCCTTGGTTCAGCACATCTTCTTGGGAGGTTGCTCTGTATGCCACTTCTGTCCCTCACTGCATTAGAAACTGCCATGGTGATTCTGCCTATGTTGACCAGGATCCTCAGATCCTGTGTCATCATGATAGGGACAAACATAGAAAGGCCCATATACAGTTTGTTTCTGAACTGCAAGCAAAATTGGGTTTTGAGTTCACTTTGATTATGTGATGATACTTACAGAAGTCTTTGTTTGATTAAACATCGTCACCATTCCATGATTTTGCCTTTATTATGTCCTGAAGGAGGGAATAATTAGGGTTTTTAATATATATATTTTTTTCCATCTAGGATTTCGATGGGTGCTCATTACAAAGTATTATTAATATCATCTTCTTACGTGTGAGTTGTCTTTCCAGCATTCTTTTTATTACTCTTTCCAGTCAAGATGGTCCTGGTGACAAAGCCGAGCATACATTAGAATCCAGTAGCTTTGGGTTGGCTGTGCTGTATCATACAAAGAACTAACAGCAACTCAGAATGCACAAATGAGATTTTCTGAAGAACCCACTTCAGAAGTATGGCATTTGACATTTACAGAGCATTGTGGAATACAGATTGCAACCTATTGCTTCCTGACACCTTCTTGATATCAGGTGGAGCTTTTTGCTGTACCCAAATGGAATAGATGTGGAAGAGAAAACGGGCTGACACTCAAGTACTCAAGAGAGTCAGGAGCGCCCAGAGCTAAGAAAAAAAGAAAGTAACGAAACAGTGGAACAGAAACAAATATATTAGACTGAATAGAGAAAGAATTCAGTTCAACATAGCCTGACATCTTTCTAACTCTGCTTACAGTATGGCATTAGCAGATCATGAAATCTGTCCTTGCAAATTCCTCTCCTCCTTCTGTGTCAGTCTTGAGCTGAGTGAAGGTGTGAAGGTAGAGAACCCTTTTTTACTTCCCATAGATACATAATTCATCCTTTGCTCTTGTATCTATTGCTCTACTCTGACTATAGCATTGGAGATCCAGCTATTTCAATCACCTGAGAATTTCTAAAGGAGCAAAACCTCAGCATGGAAAACAGGTCTTTATGTCTTTGTCTTATGTCCTGGTTAACCACAGCAAGAATCTCAGGACAGGGGAGTCTGTGGCTTCTGGGTACTCTGGGTTGCTTTAGCAGCTCAATCAATAAGTGCTTCTTCCAGATGCCTGTTTCCTTGATTGATCTGGTTGACTTTTTTCCTTTTCATCTTTCTTTTTTTTTTTTTCTTGCTACTTCACTTTCATTCATCTAGGCTTAACTCTCCCTCTCTCCAAACACCTTTCAGCATTTAACTGCTGCCTTGCCATAACCCCAGAGCCAGGCCCCATATTTTAGTAATAATAATTCATAAAAATATATTCATTAAATAGCCTTTTTTTTCAGGCAAAGCAGTGGGCACCATGGTCCCAGCTGTTCTTGTTTTAAGAGGAAACCTCTGCTGACTGCAGTCTGCATTTCCTGTATGTTTGCAGCAGGCACCTTCTTTGGAAGATCAGAGAGGAGTAAAATATGCAGATCTTCCCACCTTAGTATTACCCTTGATAAAACATACTGTATAACTGTATATTCACTTTTCAGCATATAGCGAGGAGCGAATGTAACCTGCTCAGGCTCTCGGGCATCTGTAAGGACAAGGACTTCCTAACATCATAGTGCTGTGAAGTTTATGGGACCGTGCACCATCGCTGGGTGTTCTTTGCTCACATCTAATAGAACAGTTCCCGAGCTCTGACAACTGGTTCTTGCTTCTTGTTCAGCAAAGCAATGACTGGTGCTTATAAAGGCCATTTAATTTTCTGACAGATTTCTTTTTCCTATTGGGAAGTGCCTTTTTCTGTTTTACTTGAGACTTAGTTTTATCATTTATGAATCAAACAGAAAACAATACACAAAAATGCATTGATTCATCTAAATGCAGCGCTTCAATTGCCTTAACCCAAATGTTTGTGCATGTGTTAAAATTTTATTTCTTGTGAAGTGTAAAATTTGTTTGGCATTTTTCTTATTTGGAATAACAACAATTCTTGATGCTGTTTCCACTGTGGGGAAAATGAACTAAAAACCAAAGCTTTCATCAGAAAAAAAGTCTCTAGATCTCTAACTTACTCTAAGGAAAACTGTGTTCTTGTTTACACTTAGATTTTCCTCTAACTCCAGTCTAGCACACATTGTTCTGCTGGTCACGGAAACAATAGTTTGCCAGCCCAGAGAAGGTATCTCCGCTCTATCACTTATTATTGTCAAAATATGCTATGTAGGGAAAATATTGGGACTCAATCTATCAGCATGTCAAAATATTACAACTAGGTTCAACCAAAATTGGATAAATGTGAAAAATGAAGTAAAGCAAAGTTCAGCAGAGTCATGAACTGCCAAGCAAAGATGCTCATTTGCTTTTGGCAGAAAAACCTTTACCTCTATTGCGAGGACTTGTTTATTCAGGATTATACAGCTTCCTTCTAAGTTCATTCAAAAATAGCCCATCATCAGGCTTGAGACCTCTGTTCCCCAAATCCATCATTTTGATTAAAGTAGGCAGCAAAGGCCTGTGTGTGCGGACACATACCTTTGGTGATCCAGGCTGCCCACATTCCAACTCAGACAGCATTTTGAAGGGAAATTGAGTCTGGATTTTCACATTCATGAGTCTTCAAGGGGTACCTTTTGAGATAAACTTAATTAAGCAAGTCATTCTATTAATCAGTTCTAATTACTCATGCAAATCACAAGCGCTCCGGCCTGTGGTTAAGTGAAACCTGATTTGATCCCAAGTGCAGCCAGGCTCAGCAAGTCCAGTGGGTATTTGCAAGAACGTGCCTTCACTGAGCTTCCTGCTTCTCTCCAGATACAATAATCTTTTGAATACTGTGGTGTGAATTGATGATTTGTCATCAGCATAACACTATTACTGAGAACACTAGGAGAGAGTGGGTGGAAAGAATGGTATGGAGCTCATGAACCCTTTCTCTGCATCCCTGTTGGACACCCGTGCACACTAGCAGAAATCATAAGGTCACAGTTAAGTAACAGGGAAGGTTGGCTACGCATAAGAAGCCTCTTGTAAGTGGAAAGAGTCACCTGCCTCTTTAAAGCTGGGATTTGTAGTGGCTGCTCCCTGGGCCCCAGGGAGCAAAGTGTGTCAAAAGGATGTGACTTGGAGTGGTCGGTGACCCTAGATGATTTCTGCTATTGTGAATTGCACTGGTTCAGAGAGCTGTGAATGACTCAGGACTAGGCGGGCAGCAAAGCTGGGCAGCAGAGGCAGGTGAGTGAGTGATTGCTGAGTTTTCCTTGGCTGACTTGTGTAACATGGTCCTGTTGGTTAAAGAGCTGTGAACATGGGGTTGTTCTTTTTCTTGCTTTTAAAGTGTCAGCAGCATAAGTATTAATAAGCATAACAATAGTGTTAGACATCAAAAAGGCTCTTATTTCCCAGCATCTCAGCTATGAGACCTAGGCCCTTGATTGCATCAAAGTTGAGAAACTCTCTTTTCTTGGCCTGGGATTTCCCAGCAACTGGGTTATAGTAAGCGCTCTCCACTAGACTGCCTCCTGGGGATGCCAGTGGAGTGAGGTGCTTCCTCCATACATCTTCACACCACTTGCACTGCTCTCTGAGAATGTGTCTTGCTTAATCTGAGCTCAGTGGAGCAACTGGTTAAAGATTCCTTGCAAGGAAGCCTGATTGTTGGTTTATTATTTTTAAAAAATTATTTATTTGCATGCGTGCCAAATCTGCACGCGAACAGCCATGTGCATTCTCCCTCCCTTTGCGCTTGCCTGCATGCCTGGCAAAATGAGCTACAAGCAGATAAAAATTGAAACACAGAAGAGAGCAAATTACAACATGTTCAATTATCTTTTCTGAAATCATTCTTCATCTCTGCTGTGCTCGGTGGCCACTAATGTTCTCTTAGCAAACTGACAAGGGCATATTTTTTTCTCCTGTGCTTGAGCCCCGCTCTTGGGTGGTTGGGTCAGTGAGCTGGGGCTTGGGGAGAAGTTGTGTGGCGAGTCCTGGCCAATCCAGGTTCAAATGTCCCAAACGCCAATTCTTTTTTTTGGCCCGTGTTCTCCAGGCTCGTGTCGGACGTTGGCTCTGCCATGAGCCTCAAGCGTTTCTTCATGTTGGGAGTTGGTTTGAGAGCGGCCAGCGCTGAGGCCCTGCCTGCTGCTCTCTCGCCAGGGGGGCAGGCAGGGTTGGCTCGGCTTTGCTTTTCCTGTTGCTGTTGTGTTGCAAATCGCTGCAGGCTTCTCCCAGGGCTTTGCTAATTAACGGGCTCCCTCTCCTGGCTCCAGCAAGGTAAGGAGAGCGCAGGGACCAGGCAGCAGCAGAACCTGGGTCCCTGCTACCTCCCCCGGTAGCAGCGGTACCTCCATTTTCACTTCATCTTTGCAGAGCTCCAGATTTGTTATTTCACTTCTGATGCCTTCATGAGGTGGACGTTAATATCATTTCCGAATTAAGAGCCCTGGAGGTTGAAGTTGCCTGCTTGTTCGCAGGAGAGGCGTGCTGGTTCTGCCCTGAAGACGGACACAGGGGGATCACCTTTATGGGATGAGAGGAGATTTCCTTCTTTATGGTCTGTTTGGTTCTTGGCCTCTCTGCTGGGATACTGTCAGAAATATAATGTCAAGTGTGGTAGAAATAGTTTTAACAATGAGGACACCTGTCTGCAGTAAAATAAGATTGTATCAGGACATTTTAGGCAGTTCACATGCAAATTAGGAATGACTTTTGGTGATGCCAGCAGGGATTGCATTAGAGGACTGAACAGTAAATGCAACAAATTCCCCATTAAAATTGGAAGAAATATCTTCGAGTAATGAAACATTTATAAATGTGTGTATTATAAAGGTAAAATGGTTGAGCAGTTTCCAAGTCATATTAGGGTTTGGTAAAGAGCCTGATCAGCTTAAATCTGAAAAGGAATATTTTATGGTTTAAAGCAGAAGCATTTTTTTTTTTTTTTCTAATTATTTGCTATTAGAATCAGTGTGGCAGACGGTGATGTTAACAGGATGGCATTGTACAGCTACCTAGGAGGAGGCTAGAGGAAAAGGACTGTAAGCCATCAAAAACACTTGTAATCCAAATGCCTAAGTAAAACAGGATGGCAAGAGGCAACTGCTTTCATTCCTGTTTGCAGAAAGGCTCTTGCCCACAGTTGCTCAAATAAAAAAAAAAAAAAAAAAAAAAAAAAAGTTGGAGGAGATGGAAATCCAACGCATATTTTGGGGAGGGTCTTAGACCGACGTTCATCTCTAAAAGCATGTTTTCTTTGGGTTACCTTTGCAAACATCCTTTCCAAAGAAGACTCCAATCCAACATATAATCATCCTCAGTGATTTTAACAGACAGGAAGATATTCTTAAGCTGTAAGCCCCAAAAGACAAAGAAAAGAACAGTATATTGAGACTGAAAACCAAAGTGAGCACATAAAGAGAAACAAATTCTACTTCTTACCACTACTCAGATATTAAGCAATTGGCCCACTAAAGCAAAACAAGTGGGCATGTCCTTTAGTATTATCCCGAGTTAAGACATGGAGAAATAGCAGCATAAGAGGAGTGTTGATTTACCAGCACCATGCACTAAATCAGGAGCAACCTTTTTTTCAGAAATATATATAGTCTGATGCAGTGTCATTACTCAAGGCAGAGGTGCAGAACGGAGACAAGCTTGGTGCTGAGATGTTCCAACATAGCTGAGATGTTCCAAAGTGTCGGCTTCTGGGACTTAGTTTTTTGAGGAGTAGCTCAAAAGACCTTAGAAGGAGGCCTGCTGAACTGAGTCCCTAAATCATTAGCCGTTTTTGCAAGTGTAGGCCTCGGTTTTTAAAACTCACTTCTAATAATTTAAAGTGTCATCCAGGGAAGTAACATTTGGGTTTAAATTTATGGGGCCAATTGAATGTATGGTATAAATCTATAACATTTAGCAGTTACCCCAGGAATGAGTCCTGTGGAGATTTTTATCTTTACAGTAGCCCTTTAAAAGAAAAGGAGCAGAAAAGCAGTGAGTTGGAACAACCTAGCATCTCTCTTGTGTTTGTCTTTGGTAAACACTTCAATTTATTTAAAGCACATGGAAGGGAGAAAAAATACGATGAAGTTAAATCCCAACAAATTGTTTCATATTTACAAATGAATTAGATTATTTGCATTTGTTGTGTTTTTGGGTTTCTTTGAAACTGCAAATTAATGAGAAAAAATTATTTCCGAATCTTATTTTACTTAAAGGCGAGTTTAGCGCAGGCAATTTGCATGTAAATCAACGTTTACCTGACGTGTGCAATTTCCACAGTTAGATAAACCATAACATGAAACAGATGAAAGACATGGGAACTGTATAAAAATTCTTTGAAAGATAATAGGCAGCAGTTTGCAATAAATATTCATTAAGCGAAAGGGTGCCCTGTTCTCTCTCTCCGCTAGTATCCTAACAGCACTCGCCTCTTTCCGACAGCCTCCTTGTTACATATCTTTGCTCTCCTATTTCTCCCTTATTTAATCTGTCTTCTTTCTTACAGTGTAGCACGGGTCACTTTCATTATGGGACGTGCTATGTATTTCAGCCGCCAGCACGTACTTGCATGGTTTACATTTCAGGAGGAAGGTTTCCAAAAAAGCAGTGGGGAGGTAAGGGGCGCTCCCAGGCCTTGGCCAGGTGCCTGGCTGCTGAGAGCGCGGGCTGCTGAGCTGGGGCCCGCGAGCCTGCCTTGCCTGGGGGATGGCGGTGGCAGGGCAGGCTGGCTGCACGTCCTGCCGCGCTCCCCCGTTATGGGCAAGTTGCAGCGGGGTGCAAGGTAGCGGGTGGTGATGGACCAGAAAGTACAGTGCGCCCTTCCAGGAAAGGCTGCAAGCTGCTTTACCATGTGGGTCTCCAGCCCAGGACCAGAGCGTGTTACTTGCCAAGTCTTGGGTGTCTATGAAAACAAAAACCTCAATGACCTTGCGGGCCATGCAGGTGGCCGTCCTCCCATATGCAGGTGGTATCAGAGATGTTGCTTGAGTGTTTTATGGGAATCGTGGGACTTTCGCAGGTGATTCAACATGCAAGTGTCTGAAGCTATGGCTGAGATAGATCAGACTTTCATCACACTAGAATATGGCTTTTGCTGTGTCTGCAGTTTTAGGACCAACTGATCTGTGACCAGATAAAAGATCAGATGCTCCATGTTGCAGCATACTTTACCCGGGATATTAATGTGCATATCTTCTGCTACTGTTAGCACTGTGGTATCTGATCGCATGCCTAGAGAGTCATCAAAGGCTGTGTTGGTGTATGGCCAGATTGTGGGTTGGCATTGTGCTGTGAAATTGTAATAGCAGGAGGTTTGCAACATGTTTTTGAGGGCTGTGTGCCCACTTCCCCCAAATAAGCTATTTTCTCAAATGATTGATTTCATATCTGAGAAGCAGTTTGCTCCTCACGTACTGCTCTACAGGATTTGCACATGCACAGCCAGCAAACGTGCGCTTGCTCCAGTCGCTCATGCAGAATAGAATGAGTTTAGGATAGACCTTGCTGAAGCCCATCTCTTCCCACCGCAGGAGGATTGTGCGCCTGGGAACTGTTTCTTGTCCTTACTATTAAAGTGCACATCCCATCACTTTGTTGATTTTGTAAGAGTCATCTGTCATTTTTCTCTCCTAACTTTCATCTCATTCCTCCCCACAAACAAGCAAGACTCCAGCTAGAATATTCCTCTGGGGATTGGGCTGTCCTTGGGAGCAGTCATCGTCTTTCCTGCTGCTGTCTCCCTTATCTGTAAGGTAGAGCTCAGTGACCACTTTCAGACACGAAGCCAACTCCATTTGCCTACACTCTCTATTTACATTTAATATCCCTTAAATGATTAAAGCAAACATTCCTAATTAAATGTTAACGTACTGTAAGTATCTGCAGCCCGCGTACTGGCCGCCCCTCTAATCTCATATATGTGGACATAGCACCTGGACTTAAGGAGGAAATTACTTTTTAAAGTTTGATGGAGAAAGCACGAATAACTTATGCAGTTGTTCTCATTAAGTTCTCCCTTTGCCCTTGGGAAGATCATGATTCTGCTGGGTGCTCAGTACTCGACGTGTTGCTGCAGCCTGTGGGTGCCCAGAATCTCCTGTGCTTGCTTAGCCCACGACAGCATCAGGCCTGCCGAGATAGCACATGAGAGCCTTCAAGCTGGGGGCTGAAAGAACAAGGAGCTAATCACATCATTATACGAATGGGAGTTAGGTGAGGATTCGAGGAGTTATTAAAAAAGAAGCCGTTTGTTATTTAAAGAGAGAATAGGAAGCATTCTTTCTCTTCTATGGGTTAGATTGTTTGCACTTCTTTGTGTGCTTCGAATTCCTATTTAATGAAGAGGGTTTTTTTGTTTCCCCTTTTCCTCCCCAAAGCCCTCCCGCCACCATCACGCTGTGCTATCACCTCTTCTGTATTGCTTGGCTATTTACAGCAGGGCTTGTAGCCAGTGTAGTCACTGCGGAAGGTGTCTCTGCAGTTGCACTCCCTCTGCTGACTGTTTCTGCAACACCAGCTCTAGCAGAATTTAACAGGGTGGGGAGATTTGCAACCGCACCAGTTAAATGTTGGGGACTATGCAAGAGTGATACTATCTCATAGGCCCCCAGTAATTTGCCTTCTTTCCTGCATCCCACCCTGCACCGTCTATGCGCCTCACACATATGGGAGGCTCTTGCACCTCCCCATGATTCACTTTGTTTTCAGTCTTGCTGTCTAAATTTTGAAGTTCGTTATATTGTGAGGTGTTTCAGTAGCCATTTTACAGAGCTTGCAGCCGTGTCGCAGTGATACGCTTCTGTTCTTGCTTTCCTTTGCAATGCAGAAGCTTTCCTCTTTTGTATTTTTTTGTTCTTTCAGAGTAAAAAGGTCAGTCTCGTGGAAATAATTTGTTTTCTTTTTATGCAGACAAGGCTGGTGAGATGAAACTATTTTATGGTCTAGTGTATGCTTTTCTTTGCAAGTTCCCCATACAGAACATTTTGGCCAATTCCAGTTAAGTCAATGTGCAGTGTTTCAGAACAGTGGTGGGGACGATGTACATCTCAGCTAATAAAGGCACCTGAATTTGTTTAAAACCGTAAACTCTAGACTGGATCCTCAAATGGTGCAGTTCCAGGATGGCTCTAGTGAACTGCTGATCCCTTCAGTGGCAGATCCTAAAGGACTGAGTATCATCCAGAAAAGGTGTTACAATCCTCTTCAGACTGGACACTTGTTGAAGGAAGGCAAGGTGCCTCAGAAAGTGCTTTTTCCTGTTGTCAAGAGGCTAACTTCTGTGTGCTCCTTAAACAGAGATTATGTCATCTAAATCTTCCATCATTATAGAGGAAATGATGATTTTCATTTCTTGATGGCAAGGTGTAAGTTGGTTTTATTCTACTATCGTAGGAGCTTCAGAGATGCAGAAGAAGGTTTCCTGAACTTTGTTGATCCTGCCTTTCAAAATACTCCACTTTTTATAAAAAGAGCTGTGTGTGTGTTCATATAACTACCTGAAAGAGTCTCACTCTCTAGTTCCTTGGATATGTCAATCTTCAGGGTTGTAGATGCAATGAATAAATTATGGCATCTACTAGTGACTGACCCCACAATACATGTTGCTAATCTACTCCAGCTATTAAATATGAAATAATGAACTGAACAGTCACTCATCAAATGCTTAGTTGGCAAGGGCCTGTGGTGTTACAGCTGATGACTCAATATCCTCATCCCAACTCTCCAGATGTGTCTGTGTCCTTGTAGACAACAAACTGGATACAGTTGCCAAGGTAAATAAAGCAAGCTTGCTGAAGAATAAAACCAGAGCCTCCTGAGTGCAAGTTAAGGATTGCTCAGTTTCCTCATGGTGATACCTAGGTCCCGGGTCACTAGAAGTACTTGAATCATTAGTACCGAATAGTTCTTCTCAGCGGCTCATCCAGGACTTTCAAGCAGGGGGCACAAGTCCCATCGTGCTTTTGTTTTAGAAGACTTACAAGGCAAACTTGCAAGTCACCTTCATTCCTGTCAAGCTCCCGCAGGAGGAAAACCAGCATGAAACAGAAGCTGCAGTTACAACTTTTATTTAAGAGGATGCTGTCAAGCCCTTTAAGTACAAATACCAAACATGTCTTCAAATTTCTCCATTCTCCAGGGGACTGTGCTCTATATTCCACTACAGTCATCTCACTTTTTTAAACCAATTCACTGGTATTTAGTAATGTGAAGGAAGTGCAAGCCCCTTTCAAGATAGATAAAAAATCTGCTAATAGTTGATAGAAGGGAAAGCTAGTCCAGTATTTTGGGCACCAGCTTAACTTGGTGAGGGCTGCAATCATATCCCCAGCGCACACAATGGGGTTTTACAGCTCTTCAGCAATTCACGTGCATGCTAGGATTTCCGTGCCTCAGTTCTCCATCTGCAAAGTGGCACAAGTGCACAGTGGTGCACAGATGAACATTTTTGGTGTTGTGCAGTGTTCACACCATGCAGTGACAGGAGTTCTGCACCAGGAACTGAAATTATTCCGAGTATACACCAACATTTGACATTGCTTCTCTATGGCTTTGGCTGGCGCTGAGCATTCAGGTGGCTCAAGCTAAGGATGTGCATGCTACTGTCAAGTTTTGATTAATGTAAAAACATAGTTACTTGCATAAAGAAATTGAGTTTGGAAGAGAAGGGCTGGCATGTATCTTAGGGTAGCCATTGACTCAGATGAGCATTGCGAACTGCTCTGAATATTGAGCAGTTAACTGGATGTTTGCTGCCCCTGGTTCAGGAAAGGCACGGGAGCTGCTTGTCCCTCCAATCTGAAGAGGTCATAGGCATGCTGCAAAGACACCACTAGTGAGTATGCTTTAAGGGAGTTAAGTAAAGTAGATGACCTTGATCATTTCATCCAAAGGTCATTTAGCACTTTCAGATAAGTCCAAGCAGAAGCAAAAACCCTTGTCTCTTCTGTGTAGTTTACAAAGCAGTGCAACTGATAAGAATGTTTTGCAATGCATAGTTCATCCAATACCAGAAAATAGCTTCCTTAGAAGTAAATACGTACGCTACATATTAAATATAGTTTTACTGCATGTCATAAAATTCAAATTTTGCTATATCTGATTTTTTTGAATTCTCAGCTCTTACGATTATGGTATAATTTCAAGCTTCTTCTGTTAAGTGGGAAATATTCTTCTTATAGTAGTGAAAAATAACTAGAAAGCCTGACTCGCAGGGCTAGAACCCTTAAAATTCAAGAAAAAAATGCAACATGTATGTTTTTAAATCTCATGATTTTAAATGCATCTCACAGTTAGTTTTTATAGGCTTGACTCATTATTTTTGACTGTTTTAGGATGACAATTCTATAGAGGAATGTTGAATGCCTGACTGGTTCCATTATGTCTGTTCAGCTTGGTGCATGTATGGTGTGATACCTGAAGTAAGGGTTGTGATGTTCGTGTCACTGTTATTATTGTCTGACTGATATTTTCTCCACTTCGCTGCATAGACATATCTTTTTTGAAACAGCTTTAAAGGAAATGCTTAGGGTGTCTGTACCAGCAGACTATTCATACTGTCTTTTAGACTGTTCTGGGAACAGGAATCACAGCCAAGGGGCAAATATTAGCATATCTTTGAGCATTATGAACCTCCTGAGAAATGTTATAGCACTAACATTCCATATCCACCAAATTATTGAAAATTATATGACACCTATCAGTCACTTTGATGTTCATGGGACCTAACAGTCTGTCTCTGACTCCCCTCTGCCTTGTGACCCATTTACCCTTGTGCAAAGTGATCCTTTCTTCCCAGCCTTCCCTGCTGATTGCAGCAACTATCTTCCTTTTTCATGACTATGTCTCCGGGTCGCTGCTTCTCTGCACAAAGCAGCTTCTGTCTAGTGCATCCCTCCTGTGTCCTCTTCCCTCTTGGACTGACATTTCTGCAAACCCCAATGGCCATCAGAGCCACATCCCCATGACTAACTCTGGGCACCTGGAGAGGATTCCTCATATCTTTGATATTTGCAGCCCTTTTATCCTAAGTAGGGGCTGCTAAGCTGGTAGTTCTTTCTTTTTCTCAACATTTGGTGGCCAGCACCGTAAAGGAACCTGCCCCTTCCACAGCCACATGTTCCTAGATCATGATTTCCACCTTCCTGGTGGTCAGGCTGCCTGTAACCTCTTTCTTGCTTAAGCTGTCCAGAACAGAATCACAGAGTCCTTATGACTGGAAAAGACCTTCAAGAATATTTTGCACTTCAGCTGAAACCAAAATTACTAGTTCTTTATCAAGAGCAAGAGGAGACAGTTTGTTTATTTTAAGAAGTCAAATAAGTCCTCCATGTGACACAGTAATTTTCTGACTGTAGCAGGAGTCACAAAGGACTTTTTAACCTACTTGAGACTTATTTAAATCTTCATACTTCATTTTGGAAATAATTCAACTGATTAAAACCCACAATATTTTGTTACAAAAGTTTTGACAGCATAAATCTAATTTTTGCATTTTCTTATATCATTAAATTGTTCTACTCTATGCTAATGCTTAGTAAAGAGGGTTATTAGCACTGAGGGTGAACTTTAAAAGGGTTGGAGGTTTGATTCATCTATGAAGCACCGACAAATTTGGATTAATTATTCAAATCTACTCCAAACCTCTTGAGTCTGCAAAATTGGGCTGGAAGTCTCATGAGAACAGGTTAGCTTGTGGGATTTCTGGTGCTGCCTGCCTAGCTTTCTGATGAGCCTTCATAACCAGCAAAACCTTTAAAATATACCACTTTTCTAAATGTATGTGTGCATTTTAGATTCTGCACTGTTCATCTGCAGCTGGAGTTTAGCACTGGTGAGAAACAATTCCTTGTCACAGTCCTCCCCTTGCTTTGGTGTTGTATTTGGCACTTCTGTGGCATGAAGGTCAGGAACTGCAGAAAGGAGAAAATAGACCAGTGAGGTCATTGCCTTTAGAAAGAGAGATCCACAACCACATTCTCCATGTAGCCAGAGCTGTAAATGGCCCCAAATTTTTTTGTTGGGGAGTGACTTTGCTATGAAAAGGTTAACAGTTACTTAGTCTGACAAATAGCTTTGAGTTTCCTAAAGCTCATCATTTAAAACTGTGTACCTACTTAATATTTGATCTTAAATCTGCTTCTCATTAAGTCCCTTGATGATTCGAAGTTCTAGGACACTTAGAAATACTCCTGTGTCTGGACAGAAATATATAGTCTGTCAAGACAAAAATTATTCTCGGAGGGACAGGCACTGAGTCTAGCTTTATGTTTGCAGAGCAGCTAGCACAGCAGGGTCCCTATCTTGATTTGAGACCTCTAGGAACTACTACAAGATAAATATCAAATGATAACTCATGTCATTCTGCGAGAGGACTGCAGATTTTCAAGGAACACCAGGGAGTTCTGATTTTATGACCCCAAGAGGAATAGCAAAGACTTTTCTCTCCATATAATGGACAGAGATGGTTGGGCTTTCTCGCTCAGTGACAGGCCAGCAGGCAGCACTGACCTCTGCATCTGACCTGTTATCCAAATTCCCCCAGCTTCTCAGGTATTGATTTCAGAGGAGCTGAGAGGAGGTTCAGGGGCACTCTGTAAAAGGTAGGACGTTCACACCTGTTTCAGGGATGCAAGCGGGTAGCGTCACAGCTCATGAGTTTTGTAGTAAAAGGCAATTAATTATCACCTCGATGACCTCCTTAGCTATCAAATGGCTACTCAAAAGATTTTACTGTTATTTATAATGAATACAGATCCTGACTCTTTTACCCGGTGATTTCAAAGAAGGCTGATGGGTGCTCAGTACATTAGAAAACCTCATGGTTTACAACTGTGCCACCTGACTTTAGGGAACTGGTTTTATATATGTATGTGTATTTTATTACTGCTTCTCTGCCTGCATGTGATTTGGGAAGTCTAGTGCTTAATGTGATCCTGTGAAAATAAGGCATAGAGTATATGAATATATTCTGACTTGTGGTGTGGCTGTGGATCTGGGTGATATCTTGCATTTGTGCTCTAAAATACTTATGGAAATAGGAATGGGTTTTCTTTTTCTTCCTTTCTTTCTTTTTTTTTTTTTTTTTCATTTTTAGGGGAATGAATTTTCTCCCTACTCCTGGTTTAAAATGCCTGGGATGAAAGTAACTCTGGTGAGAATTATGGTAAGAGGCAGTCCTATAAAGCAATAGTTCCCAACCAGTAATGTTCACCTTGGTGAAGGTGAGGTGTAGGACTGGGACAGCAGCTTCATGGATTTCCTGTCTCTTCTCAATTCTTTTCTGGAGAAGAAAAGCATGGCAGCAATGTCTGGAGTAGCTGCCCCCTCTTCTGCCTCCCCAATGGTTCAGTGTTGGTTCACAGCTCTGCCAAGCTCTGCACGGCCTACTGGTCCTTTTTTTTTAATTTAATTTATTTATTTATTTATTTATTTATTGCCGTGGTTGCTCCTTCTGCTTCTCTTGCAAGTCCTGCAGACGGAAGAATCAGAAACGGAGGAACAACAAGCAGCTGGACCAGGGTACCCTGTTTCTTCTCTGCTCACATTTTCTGTCTATGGCCAGCAAGCAAGTCAGCTTGCTGTTGCCATTCCAGGCTCCTTTCTACTAATGTTTTCCAATAGACCCCAGCGCCTATAACCATCCCTCCACCCCACTTTCTCATTTCAGTCCAGACAGATGGCAGTGATTCCCTCTAGTGGCCCTTATAAGATCTTAGTTCCCTCACTCCAAATCCATCTTCTTGGATTAGAGGGTCCTGGAGGAATCTAAGGTGGAGGAAGGATGTGTAAAAGAAATTGTGGGAGGTCCGCATAGCAAAGGGGAAAAGCCAATGGAAAACTCAGAGGGGAGAGAAGGGATAAGAGGGCAGGCCGGGTGTGGGGATGTAGATGTCTGGTGAAGTTGAAGATGCCAGAACCAATACTGTTTTCTTTAGACAGCATGGGAACCAGTCAAGGGACTCATACCACCAATGATATTTTGTTGCTACCTGTAACAGAAACAACAAGACAGGAAGTGTATAGCCACATAAAAATGAAAGAAGGAGCACAGAGTCTCCAAACTTCACAAGAATGGCAGGAGAGGTTAGTGTTGGAGATAAACCACCCCAATTTTGCCCTTTTTCTTAGGGTGTGATTTCATCAAGGCAAACATCTCCAGTTGTTAGTCCAGACAGTCTTCTCTTTTCTGCGTTGCCTCTGGTGCTTGCAGGTCTACTGGTGTGATTTGGAGGGGAAGGCATGTGCCCTGTTAACCATTCCCTCCCCAGACTCATCATTCCATGATGTGCTAAGGAAGGAGGCTCAAGCTGCACCGTTCCTTAGGCCATCGGTAGTTAAGCAATTAACTCATTCTGTAAAAAGAAAATCTCAGTGTTCTCCTACTGTCTTGAGCAGCAGCCTGAACTTACAGCTGACTCATATCCCACTTCACCTTTTTCTCTCACCAGGCCAAGTTGTTCAGTGTAACTTCTTTGTATCTTCCTTAGCCAAACTGCATGGCCTGTCTTTTTTTTTTTTTTTTTTTTTAATTTTTTTTCTAGCTCCTCCATCTGTACTTGGTAGTTTTGGCAATGTCTGATTGGGAGGGAAGAGCCTGCATGGGTGATGCACATTCTTGCTTTGAAGGTGATCTTGATTTGCGACTTAGAGTTTGTTTGTTTTTCTCTTTTCTGTGTTCCTGAGCTGGCATGGTGGCCCTACTAAGAGCTGTCAACCCCCTCACCAGAGAGACAGTCAGAGCAACCAGCAAACAAATAACAGACGAAAGGAAATTCAAAACGTGTTCAAAGAAACATGCTACTTCAAAGGCAGGAGTAGAAGTCCCTGTGGAGCTCATTACTATAGTCGGTGGAGGGGAGGGATAAGGAAGAGCATGGAGTTGGAAAACATAGTATATGCTTCTTCTGCAACTGCAGTGAACATCATGGCCAAAATATACCCCCCAGTTCTTTACATGGGCCCACAGAACCTGCTTTATTTAAGCACCTCAGTGTCCACAGGGAAAAACTGGGCAGATGTAATGGGGAAAGATGCCCATTGTCAGACACACAGATGTGATTTTTTCTCCCTACAAAGTAAGATTGGTGTAGAAAGCCTTCCTCACTCTAGTTCTTGCCACTCCCAGATAGATATAGGTGCACTAGAAGGCACTGAGAGATGAAGGTGGTATCTGAGACTGGTTTGCTTCTGGGTCTCTGCTCGGACTGTCATCCTTGGAAACACCCAGATAAGTCTATTTGTGGTTGTAGATGGTCTGATAGGGAACACTGGCCTTTGGGGATTGGTTTATGAGAATGTCCAGATGAATTCCAGATGAATCAGTAACCTTAGGATTTCACGTTTTTTCACTTTCACATTTTTGTAAAACTGCACTGATTCCCATCTTGTAGCCCTTGTCACTTCAGTATGTTCAGGCAGTCTGTCTTTCATAACAGCCCATCAGAAAAGAGAACATAAGGCAAAGCAGTTAACAGGTCACCTCACAGAAATTGTCCCTGATCTTTCAGTTCTTAGTGAGGTAGACATTCTGCAGAAGGCAGAGGGAATGTCACCTGTAAGGACAGTATGATGGAGGGATTTGCATTTTAGATCATATGTGAAAGAGGAGGGACTTGGGGAAAGACGGATACACTGTGGGCAGATTTTGTGGCAGCTCCTGTAATGCATTCTCTTTCTGTGTTGGTTGGCTAGTATTCTGTACAGAGATATTTGTGAGTAGAATAATGAAATGCTGTTACAGGACACCACAGAGATGTGGGGAAATGGTGGCACATTGCACAGCTGGTCTACTGAGGGAGTCTTAATGGACAACATCTGAGTAATAGCACGCAGAACTCTGTGAGCTGTTGAGGTCTGTGATAATGAAAGGAAAATTCGTAGCACTGCGCACAGATTGCATGATGCTGGAAAAGCAAGAGGATGGTAGCAAAGAAGTGCTATGTGATCTTGTATGACTTGCATGGAGCATTGAGGTGGTGATAAGCAACCTGGTGCATTTGAGCCTGCCCTCAGAGATAGCAGGGAGATCACATGAGTGATAATGCTCATAAATGCTGAGTGTGAAACTGCAATGAGAAGTCAAGATGCTGGAAAGCACGCACAGCAGATAGTGCAATGCTGTACATCAGTGCAGAGGGAATGTAATAGAGCCAGCCCATTTTTAAGGCTTCCAAAAGCATTTCCTTAGCTTTGATCATTTGCAGCTCATTCTCCCCATACACAGGCAAGACCCACTGATCTGGTAAACTATTGCATCTGTTGCTTTAAGACTCCATGAGGATCTAAAAAGCACATTGCAACAGTCAAACCAGCTGTTAGAATAAGGACTACATGCTCAGTCCTTAGATCCTGGCATGTCCCTGTGGGGATGGAGTTTCTTCTTCAACTCCAGAAGCTGAGGGGAAGCAGCTGGGTTCTTTGCTGAACCTGCATTAACTAGGCTGGGAGAGACTTTTCTGCCAATCAGGAGATGAAAAGCTAAATAGCTGCTGGCATTTCAGGCCAGCGTATGAATGCTCTTGCAAGGGACCGATATGCCATGTTCACTTGATAACAGAGTGCTACCCTGTTTGTTTTAACTGTTTCTTTTCTAGCACAGCAGAGACTTGCCAGAATGAACCCCTGAGCACTGTGCTGTAGCTATCAGCTTTGTTAAGGCTATGACATTTTAGCAGCTACTTTTTCTTTCTCTGCAAGGTGGTGTGGAAAGCCTGGCTGACCTTGCTGAGCTTGCTCTAGCGAGACTGGAGAAGAGCATGTGTAGTGTCCATGTGCACTGCCAGAGCCAGACCATTAAGACAAGTAAAAGCCTCCTCCCAGCTTAGAGCAGTAGTGGTGGGACGTCTGCTCAGTGCTCTTGCCTTAAAGAACTAGCTTATGTGTTTGTATTTAGTTCTTCCTGAGTGTGATAACCTGGAACTGATGATTTTTTTTTTCCTGATCCTTGACAAAAGAATTTCATATGCTTTTGTGGAATATTTTTGACTGCAAGACAGGGGAAGCATAGTGGAGCTTAGGAGAGTGAAAGGTAGCACCTTGCATAATCGACTTGTAGTATTATCACATCTGAAAACCAGGCAATCACATGATGTCCACTTGCTAGATGCATAAAGTAGCGCATCTGGCTCTGAAACCTAGTTAATAAAGTCATTTGGACTTAGTTCTTTATGGAAACACTTTATGGAGTGTGGCTGCTCTGCAGTCTCTAGGATGATCCACTTGCTCAAATTATCCATTTTCTTTGTCCTGTAGGGCATCCCTGTTATCTTCCCTCCCTGTTATCCAAGATAATAGAGAGCTGACTTACAATAATGCAGGCACAATGGCTCCATAGTATCTGAATGATTCCCATGTGATTGACACTGTGTGTCTCTCTGAAGCTTCCTGAAGAGCAATTTGCCATCAACACTTCTTTCATGAGTAGGCATTAGGCAGAACTGGATCCTATAGTGCAAGTCTATAAAAAGAAGTCCAAGGAGGAATCTCTTTCTCTATGACAGCCAAACAAAGTGGAAATTATACAAATGATTAAGGCACTGCTTGAAGGGTCGATTGCAAGTGAGTATCTGATTTACTGTAGCCAGACCTCAAGGTTGTATGGGACTTGGGATCTCAATTTCAAGAAGCCAGTTTTTATAAACTCTTTGGCTTTCAACGAAAGTGCAACAGAGAGAGCACAGAAACCTGCTGCTAGAAAAAAGTGGACTGCTCAGGTGAAAAAGGCAAAAGATTTTAATTCTAAACCATTGTGACTCCAGTGTGCCTTTTTTACAAAATGTGGATATTTGTCTATATCAGACAAAGCACTGAGGAAGGTTTGGCCTCTTAGTGCTTTTTAGAACCAAGACTGACTTTGTCATTCTATATCTAAACTATATCTATATCTAAGCTGTAGAAATCTGGGGAAAAGATCAGATTGCTAGTCTGATTTTGCTAATTCAGATGTACTGAATCCAAGTAATAATCTCAGTGAAACTCTAGTTTATCTTCCGAGTCAAGATTCATGCCGTTCATCATCAACAATCACAATCTGTTGAGGTTCATGTGAGCTTTGTGCATGCAGGTAGTTTTATGATGATACAAAACTGGGAGGAGTAGCTGACACCCCAGAGGGCTGTGTTGCCATCCAGAGGGACCTGGACAGACTAGACAACTGGGCGGTGAAAAACCTCATGAAATTCAACAAGACCAAGTGCACGGTCCTGCACCTGGGGAGAAATAACCCCAGACACCAGTACAGGCTGGGGACCGACCTGCTGGAGAGCAGCTCTGCTGAGAGAGACCTGGGTGTCATATTGGACGACAAGTTGACCATGAGGGAGCAGTGTGCCCTCGTGGCCAAGAAGGCCAATGGGGTCCTGGGGTACATTAAGAGAAGTGTCTCCAGCAGCTTGAGGGAGGTGATCCTGCCCCTCTACTCAGCCCTAGTGAGGCCACATGTGGAGTACTGTGTCCAGTTCTGGGCCCCCCAGTACAAGAGGGATGTGGAGCTGCTGGAGAGAGTCCCATGCGGGGCGACTATGATGATTAGGGACCTGGAACATCTGCCCTATGAGGAGAGGCTGAGGGAGCTGGGCCTATTCAACCTGGAGAAGAGAAGGCCGAGAGGGGACCTGATCAATGTATGTAAATACCTCAAGTGAGGGAGTGAAGAGGATGGGGCTGGCCTCTTTTCAATGGTGGCCACCGATAAGACAAGAGGAGACGGCCACAAACTGAAGCACCAAAAGTTCCACAGGAACTTAAGGAAAAAATTGGTGACAGTGAGGGTGACAGAGCACTGGAACAGGCTGCCCAGAGAGGTTGTGGAGTCTCCTTCTCTGGAGATCTTCAAGACCCGTTTGGATGCTGCCCTGTGCCACGCACTCTAGGTGACCCTGTGTGTGGAGTGGGATTGGACTAAATGATCTCCAAAGATCCCTTCCAACCTTAATGATAATATGATTCCTACCTTTGTATTGTGGCATTTGCTGTCTAGTAGCATACTGTGATTTCTGCTGTAGGAGTGCATAACTGAAACTAAAAAGAAAAAAAAAAAAGTGAAATATGCACTTTCCAGAACTAATCCTCAAACACTTGATTTGTGCTAAAATGCATGAGGCTTTGGGGATTTGTGAACATTTTCATGAATATCCAGTGGTTGTATGAATAATAAGGACTTCACAAATAACAGTAGAATGAACTTACTGATCTTATTCCCAAATCTTTTATATATATAAGAGATATGATCAGCTCTAGTTTTCCGAAAGAGTTTGGCAGCAGGTCACTTTTTTTCCTGATCAAAAAAGAATAAGGCATGTGGGAAAGGAAAATGAACCACATTATTTGCAAGGCTCCCACATCGATGAGTATTCTTTGACTTTTATGGATTTTCAGTAAATTTGCATAACTGCATTATCCAAGATTTCTTGCAGTTGTTTTTCCCCTCTAAAGTTGATGTGACTGAGAGGGAATGTGAATGCAACAGCTCAAAGAGAAGAACGGGGGAAATTATCATATTTAATATTGTTTATAGAGAAACTGGCACATTTTATGGAGCATCATCTGATTAACTCATTTCCAGCCCTGCGGCGTGTGATGGCAGGGAGGAAAAATGAGAGGCTATAAATTTTTTTTTTTGACATAGGACACCCTTTGTGTGACTGGCAGTGTGAGGTGTAGTATTACCTAGAAGCAAACCTTTTAAATGTTGGATTAATTTCCCACCATCTGCATTCTCTCTGTCTGTATTGGAAATACAGCTCTAGAGTGAAAGACTGGGGAGCAGATCTGGATATCTGATGATCAAGTTGGAAGGGAATGAGAAAGGCCTTCAGGGATGTCTTTCTGGTCAGCTCTTGGGTGGCTGCAGGGGTTTAGTCAGCTGAGGAGCTTGCTTTGGAGAAAGTCTGCAGTGACCCGAAAGGTGGGATTAAGAGAGAGAAACACTGGTGTGTCCCAACGGTACTGCCAGCCTCAGTTAGGGACAGGTTGTGGCAGAGCCTTCCCAACCACCAAGTTGATGGGGCTGAGGGGGCAGGTGTGATGAATGCTGGTGGGAGATCTGTCTGCTCTAACACGCTCATGTTTGTGTGTTATTTTTGTTTTTTCTCTTCTAGGTAAGTGCACAAAGGGTTTGTGAATGGCTCTGAGGAATCCTAGCTGATGCCTGACTGTGATCTCTCTGGCTTTTCCCAAGAGGAGGAAAAAGCATCACTCTGAAATGGTAACATCCTATCTGTGCAGCAAATGTGCTGGCAGTTATTTAGGAGTCTTCCTGTACTTCCATCTCTGGACCCACTATGTACGTTTAGCCATGCCCCACATCGAGGCAGAAATCCTTACATTGTGTGACACAGCCTGGGGCTGCTGTTCCCCGTCCCAGGTGGCAAGGTCCTCCTGATGTTCTAATATAGCTGTCATGCCATCTACGCAGCCTTGTTGTCTGCCACCACCTCCAGTTTCTTATGTGTTGCTACTCCTGCTGAGGGTATATGAAGACAACTTAAATATCAGCCTAAAATATTGTGACCTTTCCTGCCGTTTTTTAAAAGACTGGTTTGGGGCCTTCTTGAGTATTTGGGCACTGCAGAAATCCATGCAGTCGCATTTTCTAGCTTGCCACACCAAGTGTGGGGAGCTCCCTGGACAAGACTTTGTAAATTCCTCTTTCTCTGACTGACTTCTGCTTCACCCAGAGGGGATTGTTTGGAGAACATCGTGACAGCTGAGCAAAAGAAAATGCAGAGCGATGCTCGGGGGAAGCTCCCTGGCAGTGAGATGCATTGGGCCTCTCAGGGGAAGGGCTGGGAGCTCTGTGGCTTGAGACATGCAGAGTCCTAGAGCAGAAATCGCAGTGGGCAGCCCTGAGCTGGCAAATGGATGTACTGGTGGCGACGGCGGGTCTCTCCTCCCATGACAGCTTTTATTTATTATTATTATTTATTGTTTTATTAGCTTCAGATGGTTGACTTCACCTTTAGTGCAGTCTTGCTGTATATACTGTACAGTCCATAATAAGCACAGTGCTAAGTGATAGGCTTTTGTGCTGATGTTGTGCTTGTTTGCTTCCCAATGGAACAAGGTGATATAGGCACATACATTAAATATATTTATGACAAACTTCCCATCTATTACTTTTATTTAGAGCACTTTGGAGGTTGAACCTATTCTGCTGGAAAACAAACATCTTTTTAAAGGCAGACAGCAAATCTAAAAGTAGATTTGCATCCTTACTCTTTTTTTTTTTTTTTTACAAAGGCAGCTACAAAGCTGCTAGGAAGAAAGAGAGTTCAACCCTTTTCTTTTATACAATCAGCCTAATAGATCTTGGCTCACCTCTGCTGGAGGAGCTCACGCTCCCTCCCTCTCTCTCCCTTTTCTGTCTCTTTTATGAAACCTAGAGCAGACGCAGCACAGTAAACTGAAAACATCAGCAATGCCCATTCTTCACCATCCTGAGCTAAGCTGGGAGACGGTTTGGATCTCCTCCATCAAAGGCATAATGCCTTAAGGTCAGCCAAGCATTCATATTTTGGCATTCAGGTGGGTAGCTATCATTAGGCACTTCTGTGCCTTTTTGTGTCTACAAAAGCCCCTCCTTCTGCAAAGAGAGGGAAGCGAAGATGAGCGTGTTCATAGGGCAGGGGAAGTCCTGTTGGGAGGGAAAAGGAATTATCATTAGATCTCTGCGTGCTAAAATAAGTACCGATGCGTGTACCCGTGCTCTTCACCTGAGAGCTGCAGGGCTATGGTAAATGCCAAGCCCTTGTACGTGGCTTAGGGGAGCATGTCTCTGCAGTGCTCCATGAAGGGAGAAGGATGACTTCTGTAAGATAATAACAAAGTCAAATAACTTAAGCGAGGGTCTCGAGTTTGAATGTCACCCTCCTTGGCAAGCCTGCTGCTTCTTGTGCTGAGTTATTGTAGTGAGTATTTTTGTCTCTCTACTTTTAATCTTCACTAGTGTCCGGCATTTCACTGGGATCATTAGCTTTTGTAGTTGTCCCACCTGCATAGGCAGGTTGAAACTGGGCTTATATGACAGAGTTTGCTGTTGCTTTTAAGGTAGGCTACTGCAGTTTACCATTTTAAGCTCTCAACAAATAAAATCTTCAGCCAGTGAAAGGACAGCTGCAGTGTCCAGCATGGGTACTATGTCTCCTTGTCAACATACTATGAAACTGAAAGCTAGTACATGCATTCATGAAAAAGAAAAGCTTTTCAGGTAAATTATGCCTTCTCATAGAGGTAGTTAAGCCTCATTACGTGGAATCCTATTAGACACGTTCTTTTACGCTCATCTTTCATCTCCTCTTTAGCTACATTAACAGCCATTTAAAAAAGAATAATGCCAGAAAAACTCTGCTGCTAGAAAATCATTAGAATATCTTGAGCACCTTCTCACTGTCGTTCATTTTTTTCCCTTTTTATTTTTTATACTTCTCTCTCATCCAGTCCTTTGCTATTTCTGTGGTCGTCTGTGTGAAGTGGATTTGTGCCTTGGTGAGCTGCTTCTGAACCCAATTCCCCAAAGACCATAATCACTGGTTCGTGTGGGAATCCCAGGGCTTTGCCTGCAGCAAACCTTTTATCCCAGTGTGCAACCAGCAGGAAGGTAGTTGGCGAAGTAGTTTGTATCCAGACATGATATAGTCAGCTGACATCATCTCACATAGTGGCCTTTTTGAGTGAATTGGACAGACATATAGTGTTCATGTTTCCTCTTTTGCCTTTTTTTTTTTTTTTCTTTTCCGCAATTTTAAATTCCTGTGCTGTCCCAAATTGCATATCCTTTGAGTTCTCCAGGCGCTTGCTGAGGCTGTAAAAGAGACCTGCCAGAACACACTGCAATGATCATTAGGTACCCTAGTGGATGGTGATGCTTGTATCTAATGATGCTGTACCCTGGCAGCAAAACAGACGTGAGGCAGAGCTGTGAAAAGGCTGCGCTATGGACAGTTCTTAATTGCCATGCTGAGAGGTCAGATAAGAAAGTTATAAAATAGCTTTGAAAAAAAATAATGTGCATATTTATAAACCAGAGTAAGAGCCTAAGGCTGCAGTAATGTTTGAAAATGCTTCTGAATTTGGTTGCAAAAAGAATGAGAACATGCAGGCTATTGAGCCTCCCCTCTTATTTACTTTCCATTTTATCCACCAATTCATTTACTTTTGCCTTTCTTCTCTGGCATTTTTCTTTACTTTCGCATTCTCTTCTTTCTCTGATCTTCTGTCTAGAATGCTAAGTGATTCCTCTATGCCCTGCATATTTTTGTGTGTTTGCAATTTTTCTTAATTTATAATAAAGCTGATGCCTGATTGTCTTTGAAAGTGGATTCTAGCTGGGTTATTTATCAGCTATGTAGATTGCATTTCCTTAATCTAGTTAGCTATTTGGTATATAAAGATATATTGCATGCAGTGAGTGGATAATGCAGTTATAAACTATGCTGCATAGGATTTCCATTTCTTGTCTGCTGTTCTGTGAAAAATTCCATCCTGATCCAGTGGCTTTGGCTGTATCCTCTTGAGGGTGCCAGCTACTCCTCTCCCCATGTGGCTTTTGGTTTCTTAGTGCTCGATAGATCAGTTCCCTTGAATCTACTGCTGCGTGGACTTGCTTGCAGAGGTCCCCGTGAAGGAGCTGAGCTGAGTGTAATGCTCCAGAGCACAAAGGGCTGCTTGTGTTGACTGGGAACTCCCAAATGTCTGTAGCTAAACATCTTGTGCTCTTTGCCCATTTTTTCCCCAAATTGCTGCGTCGGGACCCTCTATAACATTTCTGAGCTGAATTTTGTTTGGCGCGTGCAAGCAAATCAGACCATTAGCGTATGCCAATTTTCACATGAACCTGTCGCTTGTTTTGCTGACGGTTTAATCCACTGACCCACTAAATGCCAAGATCTTAAGAGGAATTCAGAAAGAAACCAGAAAATCCTTCATGTTTCTTTCTACGTAAACAAGCAATTCTATTCAGTGCTGTCAGTATTACCAATATAATGGGCTCAACGTAGGTCAAAAGGGATCCAGCCTGTGGCGCGGTGTCCAAGCTTTTATGGGCCCCTAGAGATCATGATGTTTTGAAATGCTAGCAAGTTTCATCTGAAGATGACATGCCGTCTTTAAAGTTGCTGTCTGCAATGGTCTGTGTCATTTGACGGAAATAAAATATCCAGTGAGCGACTGTCTCAGTGCTGCCCTTTCATCTGGCGAGAAAACAACTGTTGCAGTCCCCGAATGTTCTATTCAAGTCAAGGAAAAGAGGAAACAGAGGACAAGAGGACATTTGATTAAAAAAAAACGGAGATACATGGAGGAGGGGGAGGGTCATTCCCATCTCCTGGGCATGGGTCCAGCTGCACACGCGTAGGTGGAGCAGAATGTAAATGTGCCTCTGCAGGCAGAGCGGGATCTGGAGCTGCACGGGTTCGGAGGAGGTGTGCTACAGCACTTAAACGCGGGACGTTTGCTCACTGCAAGCTGGCCTTTGTCTTGGAGCAGGACTTGTGCATGGAATGGGTTCTGCGAGGTGCTGGTCCCTTGCTGGGCGGGCAATTTCTAGAGCAGGGTATAAGTGCCTGGAAGTGCAGGGTATAAGTCACTGGGAAAAGGCAGGATTCGCTTGTTTGACTTGCAAGGCTAAGTTCATCTCAGAAAGTTATTTTCTGCAGTCCTCTATCCCCAGAAAACCTTTGGCACGTCTCCTTATGACAGTTTCTGGGGCAGAAGGAGATGATATCTCTTCCCATTCTGAAAGACCTATTCTAAGAAAGCCCTTCTGCTCAGTCATCTTACGTCTCCGGAAAGACACAGCGCTTTACGTTCACAGATACGATGTATGCCTTAGTTCAGTGTTTAGAGGGAAACACAGATCTTCAATAATATTTCTGGGAAGCCTGTGAATTTTCCAACACTCCTATGATCTACCTAAGTATAAATACAGACTCTAACATGTGCTGCCCACACTGCATTTACATGAATCAGGTTTAGGCTGAATGGAAATACTGCCTCTCCATTCATAAATCCATACCCTCTTCTCTCCTCATGTAGTGCAGGATGTTGATCTTGGCCATCTCTTTGAGCCCCAGCCACCCGTACCTCCATTTTGCAGACAGAACCAGCAATGATCATCGTTGCTGTGCGGAGAGGTTGGGCCATGGGAAGCACTTGCTCTTCTCTGGCCCGAACCCTTGGAAATCTTTGTGTCCACTGCGATGCCACCAGCAAGAATTTGCATCAAGGTCGTCGTGTGCTTGCCTTGTCCTCCAGGGAGATCCACATGCCAGCAGAGTTAATTACACTAACAGCCACAGAAATTATATTGGCCCACCACTGGCCTAGTGAGATGAATATCTCCATTTCCTAGTCACAGGGGGACGTTAATGGTATTTTTATTAACTGGTGACCTGTTGACTGCTATTAGAATATAGATTGTGTGCATAAACCAGGTCAGGGTACTGAAGATATGATTATAGAGCAATTACTGTGTCAGCCAGTGTGGCTTCTAATCAGAGCTGGCAAAGAGTCTTTGGAAGCCGAAAACTCCTTTTTTGGAGTCCAACGAGAAGAAAGAGCTTTGGATCAAAGTCTGTATTGTGGCTTTACATCTTCTTGAAATTAAATGTCTGATTTTCTATGATTAGGATGAGCAGTTAAGGCAGAAATAAAAGTCTTAAGAAGGACAACTTTTAGTGGAACGCAAGTGATTAGGGCAGTTCAAAGTTTGAAAACTTTCTTTTTATTATTATTCCGTTTTATTATATGGTTTATGTTTAGCTTACTGAGCTGGTTGGGGATGCTAATCTTGCTCTTGCCCTTTAAAATGAACTGCAAGGTCATATGGCTGAGTGTCTGGGATGTCAATAAAAACTATTACGCTAATACATGCATTTCATTTGATGAGGGCCCTAGCTACAGAACCAAATTTAGAATTGCTCCACCTTTGTCAGACCTATCGAAGAAAAACAGAATGATAAAAAGCAAGAGCTGGATGCTAGATATAGAATCCGCGGCTGCCTGTCTCGGGTATAGTTATTTGTTTGGATGGCAAACTGAATATCCTGGTCCCTCCAAGATAGTTTTGTTCCACCAGTAGTTCCACTATTCCCAGTGAAACAACAGGGAGAGACCAAGGCGATGCTTAGCGTGAATGGGAGTCTGAGGCATTAGGCACATGTGCCTAGAGAAATAATGCAAATGTATTTATATTCTCTTCGTTCATGTATCAGATCTGAATGCTGTTGTGTTCACTAGTGCACCTGCCAAATGCACTTTAAATTGTTTTTTTTTTTTTTTTTTTCCTGTGGTGAGTATTGGGTTTACTGAATAGTACTGTATGTTCCTTCATCAGTCACATTTTTGGATCATCAAACTGCAGTTGCCCTTTTCTTCAGCATGGTTAGTAATGGCCTGAGTATTCTTGAAAATTCGTTGATTTTTTTTTTAATTTTTTTTCTTATTTTGTCTCCTTTTTAACTTGTGACTGGAAAGAACATATGCTGAGGGGGAAGGAGGAGAGCGGAGGGAACGGCGAGATATTAGTTTGCCTCTTGAGCCAAACTTCTTGTGAGAGGAAAGTGAAAAATGTCCTTTCCCAGCCAATATATGCTTTAATCTACCATGCAGTGGTGGCAAGTCTTGTCATATTTACGTTTTTGCCTTAAAGCTTAGTTTCTGTGGTGTTTTCATGAGAATGTTGGCTTTTATTTTTTTTTTAAAAAAAAAGAGTAATTCTTGTCACTGTTGTTGGGGAGAAGAGGTTGGTGATCTGAAACATAAAACATCAGGACTCAAAATGCCACTGAAAGACTGATGTTTATTATTCTTTCAGGAGTTAGGGTTTTTAAGCCGATGTCATGATTCTTTGGGGCTTGACTTATTACATTTGAATACTGAAAAGTGCTACTAAGGCAAATTTTCTTTCTTAAACACTTTTTCTCTGACAAACTTCCCATCCCAACAGGCTGGCATCTATTTAATGCTCTGTGTGTCAGAAATTCCCATTTCAGAGATGACTCTGTTTCCATCAAAGCTGCATCCGTACTTCATAATTTCACTTATTAACAGCCTACTGAGATAATTGGGTCTGCCCAGCTCATTAAAAATAAAATATTGATGTTTTCTTAGGGTGGATGTAATTATCTTGCCCCCACAGGGAGCAGGCAGCTTAAAGGAGGGAAGGTGTGGTATAGTACACAGCGTGCTATGCACCTGCACGCTGCTCTGCTGCGAAGGAAATTAGGGACTCCTCATGCAGTTAAAATCCATGAAGGAGGGAATGAAGAGGGGAAGATTTCCTTTCAAGCAAATTACTCTTTAAAAAAACAATCCTGGGTTCAACAGGAAAAGTTACTCACTGTTCCTCTTTGCTGGCATTTGATTCCAGGGAGAGATGTCTCCTACACCTCTCGAGCACGAGCAGCAGCAGTAGCGCAAGCTCCGCTTTATTGCTGCACCAAAGTTACTTAGGCAATGTTGTTGGAGATAGTTCTGCAAGAAAGTAGTACTTGGTCTCCATTTACAGTTCCAGACTGTTTTTCTATTTTTATTTTATTTTTTTCCAGGAATTCTTTAGGTGCCCTGTATTTTTGTTTGAAAGGCATTAAGTGGACACTACCAAATCCATCTTGTACAAACCACCAAACCTATTATTAACCTCTAGCTACCACTGAAACACGGGAAGACCAGAAGTGCCAGGGTATTTTTGTTCTTGATCCTTATGCCCTGATTTACCCGAGCTGCCTTTGCCCGACTGTGGGATGTGAGATGTTCCAGTGGTGGAGTGGACCTGTAATTTCCCATTGGAATGACTAAATATCCAGAGTAGCATAGAGCACTTTTCACCCAGCATCCTATCTGTGTTTTTTTTTTTTTTTTTTTTTTTAATGAGCGGTAGAAGATGCATAAGAAATACCAGAAAGCATTTAAGAACCTAAATATTTCTGTCTTGCCCTGTCTTAGGAAGACTTCAGGTCAAACTGAAAGATAGGGTGCTGAAGGCTGCTGAGCTGTTTAATTGCAAACGAAAAAATTTCCTGAAAGTGCTGTCTTTGACTAAAGAAAACACAGCCCCGAACACTGCATACTGTCCAAATTGACCTTTTTGGCTTTTGTATGGGTGTCAACAACCAAGCATTGGCCTCAGTCCAATCTTTCTCCTTAATGTTGCCCCTGACTGTGGTTTTCTGTGCAATATCTCCTGCTCCTATGGCCCATGCTGTATTGCAGTGGTTGATCTCTCTTGGTTGGACTTGACTGAACACCTCACTGCTCCCATCCCACCTCCATTAAGAGCTTTCACATTGGATGATGCGAGAGGAAAGAAACTCTTTGCAATTCTTAGGCTGGAGGCCATGATCTGACTATAGGACCTCCATCAGTTTGTTTCACTTCCAAGGAGAGCTTACAGCAGCTTAAAAGATGAAGAAAATCGTGATGAGCTTTCTCTTTTCCATTAGCAGCATGCTAAGGGATTTTTCCATTTCTGAGAAAGGCTCTTAATGCTGCTGCAACACAAATGATGTATACAACTCCACAAAATGGCTGGAGGCAGCATTATAATTTCACAGCTTTGTTTTTACAGTCCACTCTGAAGTCTACTGTGTGGAGGTCAGTGAGAGTTGCCTCTTGAGCAAGAATTAGGGAAAACAGTAAAAAATCTGCAGAGTTTATTAGGTTTGTGCTTTATGAGCATGATATTTCAGGCTTGGCCAAATGTGGGGTGCTTTCCCTGGCAGGAGGTAAGCACTTCTGACATGCCAATGTCAGAGGAAGTTAGACGGTGGTTTTTACAGACCACTTTCCGCTTAGGCAGACAATGAAATACATGGTTACATTTTTGAAATAAAAATTGCCAAGTTGTGGCTGTAACTGTCTCACTAGGAATGACTGGGCCCAGAGCACTTTGGTGTCTTTGGCCCTTATTTGGGTAATGGGAGCTGAGCAGTTTGGAAAAATCTGTCCGTAATTATTGGCGCAGAGCCCTTGACAATCTGGCCCTGAGCTCTTCTAAAATAAAACTCTGGCCTCATGGGCACGACACTGTTAGAAGCTGTGCCTGGCATAAAGTGCCTCTTATCCTTTTCAGTGATTTCGTTCTCCTGTGAAGTTTCTAATTTATTTTAATTGCTTGAAAACTTTTTAAATGAAGCCATTTAATGGCTAGGATTTTGACTTATAGATCGAAGCTTCAATGCACTCTGCATTAAATGGCGTGTATTTTGTTATGCCTAAGTTCTGTTGCTACGCTGCCCTTTGTGCTGGCTTTTCATTTTCCAGTTTGGGGGTAGTTGAATTTCTAGGGCTCCCATCTGTCATATTTTAGTGTTTCTTCAGCACTTTTTCTCCTCTTAGGAAGCCATTCAGCGTGTCCAAATGCTGCTGCATGCCTGCATGGACAATGCCCGCTATCTTTGGAGGCGTCTGTTCTGGTGCACAAAGGGAAGTGTCGCGGTGCATCTGAGTAGGGACTGAGCACAAAGATGTCCCTTTGAGGCAGTGGCTTATAAAGAGATGAACACTCTGCCTCTCTCAAAGCCTGACTGTTCATGGAGGAGTCTTTGCGTGGGCCACAATAGAGACCAAGTCCTCCCATGATAGAAATTTTGCAAAGAGTTGCACCATGTAAATCTAGGAATGGAGTTTCACTGCATTGAAATTCATGTCCTTGATATCCCATTGGTTAGAGGTAAAAGGCTGAATTCAGTCAGGCCTTGTTGATTAAGGCCTCCTCTCCTGGCTTTCTAATGGGTATGATTTTGATGTCATTTCACTTAGTTCTGTGTTATCTGTGGTAATGTTCTCCACTGCTGTTCACAGCTAGAGAGCAGCAGAAAGAGCCCTTTGAAATCACATCTGTCTGAAAGTTGGGAAGGGAAATGAGGTCAAAGAGGGAAAAAAACAGGTAAAGGTGCAATGAGATGAGTTAGAACTGGACCAAGAGACTATCTTACAACTCTAATCTTGGAGAAAATGCTGAGATCTCTATAATAACTGGAGAAGGAAGGGCTTTTGCCTCTGTTTTTTTTAGAAAGATCACGTCCAGGGACACCGTACCTATGCAAAGGCAAACGGGGTGAAGGATGTGACTGGGATAAGACCAGCAGAGGTTTTAAAGGTCCCTTGGCAAATCGTGGAGTCTTGCTGTGCCTCAGTTTTCATTTGTAACATCAGCATCATAAAATGTCTCAATCTCACAAAACCACCATGAATAATTTTTGCAGCATTCTTTCCACTTATCTTTGTATAAGGAATCTCATTGCATTTATAAAATTACAGGGACAATCTAGTTAGAAGGCAGCATTCAAGAGGACTGTCAGCTTTGTGTGGAGAATAATATGATTTACTTAATTATTAGGGCAGTAGGATTACTTTAATGTAGATAAGTATATTGAGATGTTTGCACAGAACTGTTTTAGCAGAAGTGACACAGATTGCATGATCAGTGCCACATCTTATTTATTGGCCTGGCCAAATGAGAGTCTAGTGTTAGATTCTTGCTGCTGTAGAAACAGGGGAGGTAAATTTCTAGCTCCATTGAAGTTCATTGCTACATTCTTCTATTTCAGTGAAACTGAAATTTCACCTCGGCAGTGTTTGCAAAAGATCCTTTGAGTTACATTTGCTTGTTGTTTCCCTTGCTTTGATATGATTCTTGGCTACTCCTGAAAGGGTATTTTGGTGCATATTTGGGTCCTAGCAGACCGTCTTTTCACAACCATTGCAGCAAAAGCAGCTGCAGGGAAGAGGCTCGGTAGGGACCCAACTAACAGGAATACTTTGAAAGCAGGCAGGAGTGCACTGAAACAGTGGGGAGGACTGCCAGGGGGAAGAGAAGTGTGTGCCCGTAAGTCATGAGCACTGTGTGCTCACTGGAAATATGTCTGGAGAGGAAAAGGGGTAGTTTTGCTATTTCTTTCTCAGTGTCTGTATCTACTCACTCTCATCCATGCTGAATTTCAAATACATTTAGCTCTGTTCTCTTTCCCCTTTGAATAGCAAGAAGTCACGAGCAGCATGCAGTCTGGAAATGTCTTCTGTCCTGGAAGCTTTCCTAGGAAAGAGAGGTCTTTGTGCTAAGTTCTAGGTGGAATTCAGACAAATAGATTATTAGTAACGTAACAAACAGTCATCTCAATCTAATGCTTTTATTTATTTATTTAAAAAGTGTCCCCTTTACAAAACAGTAATTAAGAGCGTCTGAAGAAGCTCCAGGTGGAATAGGGCCATCTCCCAAGAGGTTGGCTGGCATTTCCACTGCCCTGAGGGTCCTCGCTTGTCTGCCTCTTCTTAACCAGCAAACCTTGATTCCAACAGCCATCTGATTAAACAGCAGAGCATCAACGAGGGGTAAATGTCTCTTCTCCTGGGCCAGACTGCAATGACATCAAGGGAAGAAAAATCAAATGATAAAAGGAGAGCAAGTCTTTTGGTGTGAAACATGTCTCGGTGTTATGTAGAGAGCTGGAAAAATGAAATGTTTTTCTTTGTGTGATTGGGGCTGATCTGCTGCTTGCAGTGTCCTAATAGCCCAGATCCTGATTGAAAATGGTGGAGCTTCCTCTGCAAAGTGTTTTCCTGCTGCGTGTTTACCTTGACAGACCTTCAGGCAGCGCTACTCTCCAAAATACACATTTCTGATGTTGCTGATCTGGAGGCTTTTGGTCATCACTGCTGCTGTAGTTGCTATATTTCTTACAGGTTCAGCTATTGGTGATATTGTGGTCCATGAAAATCCAAACTGGAGAGCAGGAGATGTTTCTCAAGACAGACGTTGAATCCTATGTGCTGATGGACAGTGGTTTCAGAATTTGTCAGCTGGGGCAAATGCCAGCATCGTTGCTTTCTTTCTCTCCCACATTTGCCTTTTAATTTTTGCATCTGAATTATGAAATGGCAACTCTACTAGCCGCTGCCGACAGCAAGAAGCATTAATATTGATGTCGGAAGGCCCTGCAGCTTAGCAGCAGGGTGATTTAACAGTGAGAATTATCAGGGACAATATCGGAGTAAATAAATTCTAGGTCCAATTTATTTTTTCCTTCATCTAGTTCTTTTTTTTTTTTTTTTCTTTTCTTGTCAAAGCAGAATTAGTAAAATAATTTAAAAGGAAGGAAGGGGAAAAAAAAGTGAATCGACAGATTCTCTCCGAGCTGCTGAGTCGATTAGTTTGTAACAGCTCCTTCCTTGCCGTCTTCTCGCTATTCTTCCTGCCACCTGTCAAGAGGCAGGAAACGTAGCAAAGCCCCCATGAATAGAGTCATGCTCTCCGCATGGCAGCCAGCCACCAGCCGTCTGCGCAGGGAGCGAGGAGGAGGCCGGATGGCTGGGGGCCTTTGGAGATGAGCTCTCAAGCCTGTGACAGAGGTGGGATATACACCACCAAAGCCTGCCTGTCGAGTGTCTTTGTCAAAAAACGGAATGAGTTGGGATGATCCTGGGCTTTACTCTTGTGTCAGAAGCTCTCAGGGCTTCTCCTCTTAGCTCTTCCTAAAAATAACACCAGGGCTAGTCTTTGAAATTTGCAGGTGGGACAGAGGAGATGGTGATGCTGCTCTAATGCTTTTGTGGGAAGCAGAGCAAGGTAGGTTGTACCTCGCTGGCCCCTCTGCACTGTCCCCCTGAGATGCTCTTGCGGCTTCCTGCAGACCTCAGCAAATGGGTTGGAAAGGGCGATTCATGGGAGATGTGAATATATATATGTGTGTGTGTGTGTATATATATATACACACACACATTCACACATATAGATACATACACACACTTTCCACAGCACTGTCCAGTTTGACATGTAATGGTTGCAATTTTGGGGGGTCTGTCCCTTTTTTTTTTTTTTTTTTTTCGCTTTCTGAAAAAGCAGTGCTTGGTTCTGTTCCTTCTTCTAGCTGAAGGAATAGCTTCTAGACCTTCCATCTGAAACTTCACATTTTTGTGTCCTCCACAGTTAGGGTGTTTCTGTCTCAGATGTTGCTTTGATGGATTTTTTTTTTTTCCCTTACCCATCTTAGTTTCTCCTGACCCCAATTCTGTTTTTATAATGAGGCCATGCTAATTCGTGCTGAGAGCTTATGAGTTTTTCTTAAGCACAGGGAGAGGTCACTGAGAAATGGCGAGGGGCGCGTGTTTCTTCCCATGGCTGCTGCTCAGAAGGTCTGATCAATTTATTTCCCTATCCCCATCAAACCATTTCCTGGCTAAATTAACAGCGGGGCCTTGTGCGGCCGTTGTACGTGTGTGGGAGGGAGGGGACAAATAAATTGACCGCAGAGATGGGGTTAGGAAGACAGGCTATGGGAGGAGATGGGGCCGGACCGACGAAGATCGGCCCATGCAAACGCCGGCTGCTTTGTCATTGCGTGTCAGAGGCCGACGACTCCGCACGGTGTAACCGGGAAGGGAAGAGCAAATTAAACTGTCATTAGAGAGAGGCAATCAGTTGGTACCTTGCGGTGGGCTATAAGCAGATGTCAGCCTTCCTTACTAATTGAAGACGTGCCTTGAGGGGAGCCCCTTTTAGGCATGTTTACTTAGTTACATAGAAGGTCCTGTCCCTTAGCAGGAGCCTTATCATCATTATTAGTGGTAATACAATAATAATAGTAATAATACTGGCAAATATTACTTCCTCCTGAATGAATGCTCTTGGAGATTTTTATTATTATTATTATTATGAAAAAAAAACAGCCTCCTCATGCTGGGCTCTAATTACCATTTTTATGAGAACTACATATTCTCCTATTCATGGAAAAAAAAAAAAAAAAATGTTTATCAAGGCTTTCTCTTCCTGTGCTGCTTTTGTAGAGTTTATCTCTCCATCCTCAGCAACATGTGTTGGGGTGTTAGGCTAAATGAAAGGCTGGGTGAAAAGGCAATAGGATCAGATTCACGGTCAGGTGTAACGGTAAGGAGTCAGAGGAGGTTGTGCTGCTATATTGCTTTGTGCCTTTTGAAAATCTCACCCAAATGGAAGAAAGAGAAATAACACAAAATGATTAATCTCTATATAATTCAGCATTTCTCCTTATCCAGCAATACCTTATCCTGGTTTTACAAGAAGTTTAGAAAAGGAAATATAAAATAAGCTCTTTTGGTCGCCATCTAACAAGAACTTGTTAGATATGTCTTGCTCATCCAAGTAGATCTGTTCAAATCAGCGCAAGAACAGAGAAAGCTCTCTTGAGAGCGGGAAAACCAGAATTACACCCTCTTTCAGCTGAGATCTCACCGGTGCTTTCCGCAACAGCATCTCTGTTTCTTTGTCAATACACATCTCACTTCGTGCTGTGTTAGTGCTCCCGGGTCTCTCTTGTATCCTACTAACGAGCTCCCCGCTTGCATCAGAAACTCCTGCTCTAGTGCTTGACCTTGCACTTTCTCTTTTTCTAATTTCTGTTTGTCCAGTCCTCAAGGTCAGGCCATTCGGTGTTTATATGTCTCATTGATAGTGTTTTTCACCCATGTGTCATCGGTTCACTTCAATAGCATGCTCTTACTTTTATGCTAAGATCAATCATGAAAATATTAAATGAAATTGGTTTCAGTCCTTGAGGAGCTCTATTAATGAATTCCCCTTTCAGCCTGACCAATCATCTTGCTTTTATCAATTTCTTATTTGCCTTATAATTCTTTACTAATACCACCATCTACATCTTAACTAATAATTGCCTATGAGGCGCTGTATCCAATGTTTTACTTCAAATGTGATAGGTTAACCCTTATTGTATTTATTTTGTCAAAAAAAAACAGTTATTGGGAAAGACAGTCAGTTTGTTTGGGGTTTTTGGAAAACTCATGCTGCATTTTATCCTATTTTCCACTTACCTTGATGTCTTTTACTACTTCAGAGTGTATTCTAAACCCTTGCCTGCTGCCAGCACCATATACTAAATCTGTAGCCGCTTGGATCACTTTTTTTTTTTTTTTTAACACCTTTCATAGTTTTATGCTTTCAATTGGGTGTTCTCTAAGTGCCCCTCTGTTTTGATGGGTATAGGGAGATCCTTGAAACTTATCCTGCAGGATCATTTACCAGTTTTTTAGCATTCTGGCATGAAAGTTGTTGTTCCACCTATTTGAATGCGTTTTGATGTTGGAGTTTTGCTCCACTCCAGGAATTACCAATTCCATTTTCTCATTCCCATTAGCTATTCTGTCTTTGCCCTACACTCAATATCACTGTCCCTATTAAAAAATTAAGCCAAGTCTTCATTTACATTTTGGCATGCACCCAGATTATCTTAAATCTCTAATTCATGCTCACTGCATAGCGTTCCTGCTGCTTCTTTCCTTGCTCTTCTGTTATTTATATGACTGAAGAGTCTTTCCACTGTTTCTGTTAGTATCCTTTGCAAGGTCTTCTTGCATCTTGGCTTTTGGCAAGAATCCCTTTATTTGTATGCTTCTGGACCAGGAAAGAATACCTTCCTCCCTGCAGAGTTGTTCTGTTCCCGATAGACTCTCCCCTTGCATCAACATCCTTTTTACATGGACTCTTTACTCCTTACTTGGAATACAGAAACTGCAAGACAGCTATGGTCTATCATTTGGGAATGTCCTGTGATGAGACAGAGCACGCAAGGTTTGCATACGACATCAATACTGGAGGGTATAAAAAGCAGAAAAATGTCCAACTTCTTTTCATCATCTTTTCACTTCCTATTACATCCTCTAGTGCATCCATTTTAAAAAGAGGATGTAAACTTCTGGATTTAAACAAGCAAGTCTAAACTGTGGGTTGAATCCAGCCTTGGAGAAGTTTCCAAACAGATTCCCAACTTTGCAGCTTGGACTTGTGTCCATTTCGAGCATGTGTTTGTGGAGTCAGTAAGGCAGAAATAAATTTTGCCTCTGCTGCTCCAGTAAGGGGTGGGTGGAGTTGTCTTATTGTGAATAATACTTCCTGGGACAGATTATGGCTATTGAGGCAGAGAATGATCAGGAGACCTCAGGATGTGAACTGGTGAGATCAGTAATATTGGCACTGTGGTGCTTGCTCTCCTTCCATACTAAATGAAAGCAAGCAAGGTGCCTCCCAGATTACAGTACCATAAAGATTAGACAAGATGGAGTTTGCTTGGATCTGAGCTTATTTGTATTCATTGGAGCCCTCGACACCCACTTCAATTCCAACAACCTAAAAAATAATGGTTACGTTAAAGCTTTCCAGCAAATGCCCACAACACAGATCATTATCATCTGAGTGACAGGAGGGAAAGAGATGGAGGGGAGGAAAAGCAGGGGGACAAGCATCCTACTGCTGCTGTGCCTGGATTTGCATCATGCAACAACCCAGTGGACAAGAGGAGTTGGTATTCCCAATGCAAGTGCACATACCTGCCCAAACAGTGGAAGTAGGGCACGTGTGGTTGCACAAACATTCATTGTGTACACACACGAGCAAGCATGCTGATACATGTGGAAGAGAAGATGCTTTCTCCATGTTCAAGTGCTGACTTTAATAGACGACTACTTAGCTACATCAGTACCTGGAGCCAATGTCCACCCAGGCAGTTGTCTGTGGAGACATTCACACAGACGTCATGCCAAAAGAAAAAATAAAAAAACACACACAACAACAACAAAGCAAAATTATATTTTCACACGTGCTGTCTTTCGGCTACATATTTACATTTAAAAAGCGGAGAACGGAAAACTCTTTTTGCAGCAATACAGGATGTGTCCTTGCAGCTCTTCTCTTTGAGTAGTCCTATTTTTTTAATTCTCCATAGTCTTCTCTTTTACTCTCCTGTAAGCTGTGGACTCCCGTTCCTCAAGACTGAAAGTACTTAATTAGCTAGAAAGCTGTACTTTAGAAACTTGTGTGGGTTATCTGAGTTGCAAGCTGTAGTGTGAAGATGTAGCAGAGTGCATACTTCACACCCACCTATTCTTCTACACAGCAGATTATTCTGTCCCCCTCGCTTGACCCGTTGCCTCATGCTACGCTAAAGCAGATTTAATGGTGACTATTCTGCTCTCTTGGGTTAATGAACTCTTAGTGTGTGATAACAGTGATAAAAAGCTGTGTTTGGTATCTTTTGATCCAAATGGGTATGGGGTGGGTGTGTATGCACAGGCATCTAGTAAAGGTTTTCACTCTGCAGGATATCTGAGACATGCAGCGAAGCTTGGCTTGTACAATGCATGTTCTTCAGGAGGGCCAAGCCGGGTGCTTTAGGATCCCTAAGATGGCATCAGCTGCTTGTACTTCAGCAGCTGACTGACACCCTCTGTGGTTTACAGAGGGTGGTTTAACAGTTCGGTATTGGATCTCAGCAGAGCCTGAGTACTCGGCAGTTAAAAGTGCTTTATAGGGTTAATAGCCGGTATTTGTGCTTGCATAGAGACAGACCTATATCTGTGATAAAAGCCACCGAAACAGACAAGACTTGAAGGCTAATTATCGAAATGCATTTTCCCCTTCTCTTTTGTTTTTATTCTCTATACTTTTTTAACAGCAGACAGAAAAACTGCACACATAGCTATTATTTTGACCAGGTTTTGTATCTTCCTGATTTGAGCATGTCGGGGCTTTATAGCTATGCTATTTCATTGTCTCAGGCTTCAGTGCCAGTTTATTTGCTTTGCCACCCATTTCGGGGGGGTTTATTTTTGACCCCAGAGGCACTGTGTCTGTGTGGTTGTAAGGAATAGTGATAGAAGAATTTTTCAGCTACCCCCTGGGTGTAGCAGTGATGGTAAAGTTCATCACTACCTGATATTAGTGAATTTTTAGGAGTTTGGAGGAGGTTTATGCACACATGCATAAAATTGTTTGAATTCCTTTTGGCAATTTTGGGAGTAAGTCAAGGATTAGAAGCCGTGTGCTGGCAGCCTGACACACCTCAAGTGTCTTTAGGGATGCATTGACAAAAACAGCTTCCTTTGTTTTTGCATAGTATCAGCCCATCCTTTACTGTAAATGGGAAGAACAGTCTATAGGGTGAGTGAGCTATCCCACGAGACAGGAGAACCCCCTCTACTGTGTTTCTGAGAACTGTTCCATGTTGAAAGAAAAGGATAAAAGGGTATTTGGAGTACATCTGCAACTCCTCTTACTTGGACATCGTCCCAGTGGCTTTGAGTCCCTCACACCAGGTGATTTCTGAAGGTCAGACACAAGAGGAGTTCAGGTCTTTGCAGAGTCCTTTTCATAAAGATTGTTTGAAGAGCTCCTCCCGTCTCTCTTAAAAGCTTTTTTTATTTTCCTGTGGTTGCTATTGCATCTACCCACCAGCAGCAGAGGTGTGTATGGCAGAACAAAAGTTCTGCCACTGTCTATTTCTGAAGAGGGTTTGAATATACAGTGTACCGTGCTAGGAAATGATGTTTCTTCAGCAGTGCCCCTCTTTGTCCTAGGAGGTCCCTGATTTAACCCCTATATGTTGGACATTTTGTACCATTTTTTTCAAGGACAAGTGAATCTAGCCTGCTCTATGACTAAACTTGAGAATAATTTTATAGTTCTAGAAAGTGGAGAGCAAAAAACGTAAGGGTGGATTTTCTAAGACAGTGATTCATGGAATTTGCCGTGAGAAAAGGAGAAAGGATGGTAGTAGACAGTGAGAGTGAGATGACAAAGAAAGTGGGGCTTTTCTTTAGCTGAAGAAGATTCTGATAGTAATATATAATTTGTATTTCCCTTTCTTCCTCTTACAAACCCTCGTAGTAGTGACAACATGGAAGTAGAACTTGCCCACAAATACGTGGTATTAGCTGTGCTTAGCTAGCTTCAGTTTAGAGTATCCAAAGGCTCAAAGGCTTGAGGGAAATGCAGTTTTTCTTCAAAGTGGAAAATATTTCTATGTGTATGCTTATCTCAAGAGGAAAGTGGGCAAGGCTAAAGCTAAAACCTACCTTCCCTCCTCTCTCTCTCTCTCTCTCTCTCTCTCTTTTTTTTTAACGTCAAGAGTGCCATTTTCAATGAAAGATTATTGGAAGTGTGAGAGGGCACAGGGAGCAGCACAGTCAGGATACTGGTGTCAGCACTGAGAATGTCATTGATAATATGTTTGCCCTTGCTAAGGACCTGTTGGCGCACAGATGGAAATCTTAATCTCTGATTTGACTGTGCTTCTTTACATGACAGTTCTTTCAGTTTCCCTTCTCTTATATATTGCCAATGCCAGAAGTATGAGAACAACCTGTACTATTGAATGTGCTTATCTCCACGATACCTCACAGTTAGACAAGAATATTTATGCAAGTTTATAAATAGGACGCTCCAGGAAATAGAGACTAACGTTTTACTTGTGTCTGCATAGGTGCAGTGCAGACCTGTGGGAGCAGTCTTATGGAGTGAAATGTGAGTGTTGAGGACATGACTATAAACATTTCAGGGGGGCTTACATTGAACTGGTCATGAGCTGAATAACCAGTATCAGATGGAATATAGTAGATGTGCACATTCTGCACATCTTATTTTCAACAGAAAGAAATTCAGTGTATGCACTTCTAGATTGCTTGACAGTGAAAAATAAATTCAGAGATTGGAGAGTGACCAAGAGATTCACTTCCAAAGCAAAATACAATTTAGATGCACCCAGCATCATCTGGTGCCCTTTGAGATGCTCTAGGATCCTGCCTGTACTCCTCCATCAGAAAAGAGCAGGTTTCTTTTAGATCCTGTGTTGTACTTGACAGCCTTGTATAGATATCTCAGATGCACTAGAACAACGCAAATGTACTCAAAAGACTTATGTGTGGGCAATTGAATCAAGCCAGTCTGGAGCAGAGCAACAGCAGAGTTCATTACAATCCTGGTTTTCCCCTTGAAGAAAGTTTGTTGAAATTTAGATTTGGATGAGAGCAGGGTAGTCAGAAAAGAAAATTCTTTGGCGGTATTTCTGTTCCAGCATTGGCAACTCTACTGATCAGGCTACTGAATAAATAACTTTAGTAGAGATTTCTGATGAGAATGACCATTTTTCTTAGATTTTGGTGAAGTTGTACTTTAAAATAATGGTCCCACTGGGTTTCTCAGTCAGTTTCACAATGGGTTCTCATGCATGAAGACTTATTTGGAAATAACGCTTCCTTAATGCAGAAAATGCTGCACCAGTCTGTACCCATATGCAATAGTTCACACAGGAACTTCCAATCTGAATGCCTATGCACGGCTGTGTTTTAGGAGAGATGACAAATTTTGGAAAAATATTCTCTTTTAGATTTTGGTTATTTTCAGTATTGCCTAGTGAAATCTAGCATATAACACCAGAGCCATACAACCTTATTCCATGTCTTTTCATGACCAAAACTAATAAAAAGACAGAGAGACTCAAACTCTTAGTTCTTTTTGGGGGCTTTGACCAGACCTGTCCTGTCAGACTTAAATTAGAGGCTTTGCTTGGCAGTGCTTAGATGGAAAGTAAAGGTAGCAAGGGCTGAGTAAAACCCTGAATGAATGAATGAATGAATTGCAAACCTGTTCTTTTACTCTATATTTTCTGCAACTTGATACTCAAATTACAGTACCCTACACAAAGTCATCTTACTCTACTATAGAATAATTAACTTAAAAATGGAAAGACTGCTTTTTTAACAGTAGTATTCTTGTCCAATTCCACCTTAAATCATTAGTCTCTTTGAACTCTTCTGAAGTAGACACAGAAGTCGTCTGCAAAATTTCCTGTGGTAAGTTTATTCCATAACATGTGATAGGTTTATTCCATAATATGGCTGATAAAAGAATACTCCTCCAAAGCATTCTCCTCCAAAGATGGCTGTATTTTAGCAGCAGGTGGAAAAAAAAGCCTATGTTCTACAGGAGTATGTAAATCTTCCAAAGCCTTTGCGATAAAGTGTAATATAAATGTCTGATGATAATACAGTTTGGAAACATTGTCCTTGTTCTATACATTGTAGCTCATAGAAAGATTCACAGACTAATTATCTGATAGGAGGCAGTAGTAACTTACCCCCGACCCATGTATTAGCAATGTTGATAAAAAAAAAAAAGACAGTTGTAGCCCGTGTGCCTCACCACAATAATGTAGAAGGTGGGCCTCCTTTTGAAATACCAGTATCAGCTAATTTAATCATGCAGACAGGAAGGTTGCTTGAAAAGGATCCACAATTTATTTGACTTGGAGGAAACATGTTTGGGAGCCCAAAACAGGAGAGAAGGGTGCTTTCTGGTATTACATTTACCCATGTGATTAGATGTAGAATAGACTAATATTTGAAAGCTATATGGGACTGGAGACAGGATGCTACCTTGAGCACGGAACTGCAAATTAATGCCTCATCAAGTCAGATGTTAGTTTTTTTTTTTTTTCTTGGAGCCTCGAGGCACATGTTTTGGTCTATCTGCATCCTTTCTGCCGCTGTCCTTGCTGTTGAACCAGGCACTTCTGTCAATGACCCTGGTAAACAGGTCAGGTGTGTGTGCTTGTTGTGGGAAGTGTGGATCTGCTGCTACGTGGAGTGGGCACCTCCTGCAAGAAGACTTGGAAAAAGGTAAGGCACTTAATAGACTTCTTGATTTTCATCTTTACTTGTAAGTCTTGCCTTCAGGAAACCCAGGCCCCTGGGACTAGTAGGAAGGTGACGCAGTGAAGAATTGCCCCTGCCGTAAAGGAGGATCAGGGTAGGAGAACATTTAAAGAAAGTGGGCATATACAAGACCTTGGAACTTGACAGAGTACATACATGAGTGCTGAGGGAGCCAACCAGTGTCAATGCAAGGCCACTTTTGATCATCTTTGAAAGGTCATGGTGATCAGGAGACATTCCTGAGGACTGAAAGAAATCAAGTGTCACCCCCATCTTCAAGAAGAGTAAGAAGGAGGATCCAGGGAATTACAGGGGGGTGGGCCTCACCTTGATCCCTGAGAGGTAATGGAGCATAAAATTCAGGAAAATATTTTCAAACACGCAAAGAATAAGAAAGTGAGTGGGAGCAGTCAACAGGGATTTACAAAGGGAAATCATGCTTGACCAAGCTGGTAGCCTTCCACAATGAAGTGCTTAGTTCAGTGAACAAGGAGTTTACAGTAGGTATTGTTAATGTTGATTTTCGCAAGACTTCTGATGCTGTCTCCTGTAACATCCTTATGGATGAAGTATAGACTAGGTAGGTGGACAGTGATGTGAATTAAGAACAGGTAAACTGCTGGGCTTAAAGTGGCATGAAGCAGTGAACAGTGGCGTGAATTCTACCAGGAGACCTATCATTAGTGCTGAGCCCAGGCATTGATACAAGGGCCAATACTGTTTTTAATATCTTCATTAATGATTTGGATGATAGGACAGTGCTTCCCTCAGCAAGTTTGCAGAAGATATAAACACTGGAAAGAGTGATTAATACATCAGGTGATTGTGTTGCCCTTCAGAGGCAGGCTGGACAAATGGGCTGACAGGAATCTTAAAAAGTCCAACAAAGGGAGATGCAAAGTCCTGCACCTGGGAGGGAATAATATCATGCCCCAGTACAGACTAGGGGCTGACCAACTGGAAAGCACCTTTGCAGAGAAGGACCCGCAGGTCCAGCAATGCACCCTTGCAGCAAAGAAGGCTGATGTCACCCTGAGGTACATTAGGAAAAGTATCGCCAGCAGGTCAGGAGAGGTGATCTTTCCCCTCTGTTTAGCTCTGGAGAGACCACATCTGGAGTGCTGTGTGCAGTTCTGGGTTCCCCAGTGCAAGGGAGACATGGGCGTTCCGTAGCAGTCTGTGGCAAAAGGCTTCACAGATGGTTAATGTGTTAGAGGCTCTGACATATGTACAAGGAGAGGCTAAGAGAGCTGGAGTTGTTTAACCTCAAGGAGAGAAAGACAATCTTATTAATATGCATAAATATCTGATGGGAGAAAATAAATAGGACAGAGTCACACTCAGTTGTATTTGGTGTGAGGACAAGAGACAAGTGGTGTAAAATGAAGTACAGGAAATTCTATCTAAATACAGGAAAAAAGCTATTTTCCTTCAAGGACATTGAAATAGTGGAACAGGTTACCCACAGAGATTGTAGTCTCCATCCTTGAAAATACTTGGAACCTGAGCGGACACAGTTCTGAGGAATCTCTCCTAGTTAATCCTGCTTGGAGCAGGTGATGTTGGATTAGATGAGTGCCAGGGTCCCTTCCAACCTCAGTAGTTTTCCTGTGATTATGGGTGCTAATTTTTGATGTAATAAGGCTCATGCCAGGTTCACAGCTGTATGGAGAGAATGAAGGCAGTCCTATGTGTGAACCCCAAAGAAAACCTGCTAAGTACCTCTTTTTCTTGCAGCAATTATTTTGAGTCCATTTAAAGGTGTATGAATAGCACCTCTTCACTGCTTACTTTCCCAGGCTTCTTTAGTGTGAGAGATAACTGCCTTGCTTTCTGGTTTCCTGTGCTTCTTGCCAAGCAGTGATGTCAGCTTAGAGTATGTGTGTAGAAACATTTATTTAGTTTGTTTTTATTTTTTAAAGTATTTCAGTATTTCCTTTCCTACTTGGAAATCTGGCAGGTAGAACTGCATATTTATAGAAGAAACAAGAGAATATACACAAGATGTTCACTTCCCCTTAAGTCCTAAACAGATGACTGTATATTGGCCCATATGCATGAGTCAAAAGCAGTCCAGAGAATGAATCCAGAGAGAGTAATTATTCTACTTAATACTGTCCAGCTATTTCAGAAGTATTCCAGGGATCCACTTGCACGTGGAGAGTATCTGCATGATCTGACATAGATAATTTGCTCTTCTGTGTGTTGGAATGAGCTCTGCTGGCTTGGACAGAGTATGGTATGAATGTATATTGAAGAGCCAATACTACTCTGGGAAAAGACTTTAGGTGGAAGTAAGGGCATAGTTTAGCTGCAGGCTGTTTATCATGCAAATGTGGAAGGTCGTAAGAAAGCAAAAACCCACCTTGGTGAGTTTTGGGTTTTGACAGTGAGGAAGAAAATAAACAGGCAGTAGTTTCCTTTATAAACTGTGGTGTTTGTTTTTAAGCTGCTGCAGGACTATAAGCTTCCTAACTATATAATTTTCTGTACCCAGCCCAGCCTTTATTTTCCAGGAAGATACAGGGACTGAAGGTTCTGGTAGCCAATGTTAGTTTTTTCATTGAGGTTTTGCTAGTAGTGAAGAGACAGAAAGGGAAAGATGGCAAAGTGTAAGCTCTGTGTAATTTTTTATATTTTTTTTCCAAGCGTGTCCACCTGAAGAAACCCCAGAAAGTATCCTTGCTTGGTTCACTTGTCATAAAGATCTCCCCTTTACAATTGAGACATTTACCCTCTTGGGAAAGACAGCTAAACAGAAATCCATTTACCTTTCACATGTTTCTCATAATTTCCCCTGCTACTTTGGTTAATTAATTATCACCGCTATTTGTGTTTAAACAAGGGGTCTGCCTCCCTCCCTCCTCCGAAGCCCATCTGCTCCTCCGCGACCTTGCTTGCGAAGTCCTTGCCATGCCGACTTTGTGAAAGCACAAGCACTTCCATGGCAACCGCCAGCTGGGTCCCAAAAACAGGGCTCTGACCTCACCACAGGGCGGCCGGGCTGGTGGCGGGGGAGAGATTTTTCTCCCGCAAACACAGAAGCTTTTGATGATAACAGAGAGGAAGGCAAGACGTTACATCCAGAACGAGTGATCTTGCTGTTTGAATGCTTCTCCTTTAGATGTTGTCCATTGCTTTCAATTCTCTTCTTCAAAGACCCTTTTTAGCTTGTGTGTTTTTCATGCAAGGAGAACAGCTTCTCCCTCAGATCTCATCTCAGAAGGCATCACTGGGAAGAGGCAGGAGATGGATTTAATCACAGAGGAGACGGGTCCGAGTTTCTGCAAAGCCTGGGAGGTGTCTGGAGCTGTATTTTCATTTGTTCGGTTTGGTCAGACAAACCTAACCCTTGAGAAGCCATTGAAGTCTTATCCTGATTGCATAGGGCTTTCTATTTTAGTCTGCCCCCACCAACTGCCTGTCCTTTCAAAGATATCAAGTGCTCCTGCATAGACTAATCTAGCAGTGAAAGCTTTCTCTGATAAACATTTGCATATCTGGATAGTAAGTGGAAATCAGGTCCCATGATCACAAAACATCTTTAGTATAGATGCAGCAAGACACATCAAATAACAGAGAAGTGGTACTCCAGAAGCAATCTGCAGAAAATGCCTCTATATGTATTGATTGGGAAGCTATAGAAAATATATCTTGATCAGTCTGTTTCTGTCTTCTTCCTTGGTTGATTGCTTAGTAGTTCAGTGAAATGGCACGGTCTTCAAATCGACATACCTCCTTCGTTAGCCAAAAGTAGCTAGTGTTTCAATATAAATCATTGCTGCTTATTGCCTGAGAACAATTTTTAGTGTGTACTATTGTGATACACTAATCAAGATGGTAATGTGGATGATAACACTTGCATAAAACCTTACATTCCCTACATCTCACTCAACCTTAGTTAGGTAGGGGCCAGCAACCCCCCTTTGTAGATAACAGTACAGGATCACAGTGAGTGGAAGTGACTTCCTCAAGTTCTTGTATCTGTTGCCAAATAAAATAAATAAAAAAAAGATTGTGTATTTGTTATACACAGACCAAACCATGATTTTCCCTTCTGCTATTATTGGTTTTGTTTTTCTGGGTGTTGAGGGGAAGAAGGTAGAGCAGTCTGGAAGGGAAAGGACATTAGGACATCTTTATAACGCTCTGGGGAACTTGCGGGACCTAATACGAATTTTAAAAATTTGCTCAATCAATAGGTGGACACTGAATCTAAATGAAAATCCACCCCTTTGTGTCTCATTTATTGGCCCCCAACGAAGTACCATTTTACTTTGTGTCTTCATGATGCCTGCCTCATGCCTCCAGACGCCTAGCATCTGTAAATGCTATAGCCATTTACTCTACCTCTTGAGTAGGTACTTATCTCTTGAGTTTCCTAGAGAATCAACCATTTTTCATCATTTACGAGTTGTCTTTGTCCTCCATCATTTACAAGTTGTCTTTGTCCTGACCTTTATGAGCTCTCTTCTATACATAGACCTTCATTTCTATTTTCTCCCTACTTGCTTGAATATATGCACATAACATACCTGCTGCACCAACCTGGAGCTACCCTTGTGTCCCCTCAGGCACTGATGCAGACTTTCCTAGTTCACACTAGCAATGTATTTGGTTTTGCCACATGCACCTGCTTGCAAAAGCAACAGTAAGTTCACATTTCTTTTACTGTTTAACTCTGGTGTCACAGCTGCTTCTCTCCACCGGGCAGTACCTATGTAGTAGGTACCGTGGAAGGCTTATTGCTTGCAAATCTGGTTTTCTAACAGTCTCTTACAATCACAACGGACTAACTGGCAGAGCTCAAAGGGAGACAGGCCTGCCACTTTGCCATGCAGCCCATCTGCAGGTTGTTTCTTTGTTCTGGTGTAATATCCACTAGCAGACCACAGGGGACAGCAATAATGTTATATTTAAGTATCCTTTAAAAAAAAAGAAAAAAGAAAAGAAAAAGGGTGAGAAGTTTCTTTAGTTTGGCGTGTTCTATCAGAGGCAAGATAATAGAATTTCTAAACCCATTGATTTTATGGCATTAAGAATCTGCTTGATAAGTCAGTCTCTGCACAGTGACGATCACTATCTCCAGCTGTATAAGCACTACTGTTCCCATTTCATTTTCTGTAAGATATTGAGGGAGACTTAGATGAAAACTATGGGGAAAATAAGTAGTGTAAGATCCCAGTGATGTTGGGGTACTGCATAACTATTATTATATTGTGTAGGGACCGGAGGGGACCAAAGTTGAAGGGTATATGAGTAATGGATTCTTAGTGTGTGCCAGCAGGCAGTGTTGTGGGATCTGTAATAGGAGCCCTGTGAAGAGGGTGCTGAGGGATGCTCCAGCACCAGCCTTTCCAATGGGAGGCCTTACAGGGAATGGGGCAGGGAGGCTACCTGGCAGAGGAGATGGCAGCCACCTTGAGATGTGCTTGGCCATTCCTGAAGCAGCCATCCTGTGCAGGATGGGTTGGAAGGAAGAGAGCAGGAATTGGGGTGGGGAGGGGATACCAGTTCCCGCAGTCCTCTTGATGAGCTGTACTGAAACACATTGTTCTCCGCCCCCAATATGAAGTGTCTGGAAAAAAGGGAAGGAAATGAAGGCAGGGTGGAGGTGTGAGCCGACCTGTGGTGTTGCCAGCTACCTTGGCTGGAGAGATGCGCAACATCCCTTTCCAAATGCTGCCTCCCTCCATGGGGCTGTCCGAGCGTGTTTTCTACATGGCTGCTTGCGCTACTGAGTCCCATTTGGATGGATTCACATGTGACCTAAGACTGTCCTCTAGATGTCTGGCGCTGTCCTCTACAACATAAATAATGCAAAAACAAACACGCCAAACAGTAACCTTCACTTGTCTCCCTGACACTGCTGCAAGGAGGGAGGAGAGGAAGGAGCAAGTGCGAGTGCGTGAATGAGCAAACACAGCATGCGCGGCAGGCGGGGGACCGCCAAGGAGAGGCAGGTACAGCGTGAGGAACGGGGAGAACAACCGGATCCGCTCTGCACCTCAGCGCTGCCGTTTTGGGGTAGGGCTTCTGTTGGCTGAGGCACTATGCCCCATGGAAGAGGTCTGGGAAGCATCCAGCCCTGCAGCCTGGAGCAGAACTGCTCCCTGCCTGGGGTGTGGGGGAAAATTCTGCAGCCTCCTAGTCTTTTCTGCTCAGGGTGGGCCGTGCCTGGAGTTGAGTGGAGGCACCAGGTCTGCTCAAGTTTGCATCGTTGCTCTGCTGCTCGGGTCTCTTGCAGTCTCAGACTCAGTGAATGATGCACAGTGCCCCTCCTGCCCTCCTGTGCAGCTCCCCCACCTCACGTTTCTAAAGTAGAGGAGAGGATCCCTTTTTGCTGCTGCATGTGCTGGTGATGAAAGTATTCATTAATTGCAGATACAGTTGTACGCGGCATGCGTGCTAAAGTATTATCAGCTTTGTGTGGAAGATGAATGCACACAGACTTAAATAGCTGAGATTTTATCTTTTTTCTCTACTCCTGGAAAATATGCAGCAAGTTGTCCTCATCCAGGGACTTGGCAACAGCAACAAAAAAATCTGTATTTTTATTTTCTCTCCCAAAGATACAATGAGGTAGGGGAGCACCTTGCATGTTTTTCGTTTTACTTTTTTTTTTTCTTTTTTTTTTCTTTTTTTTTTTCCGGAGAAGAGAACTTTTACATTTCAATAATGGAATGCTTCTGTCAAGGAAGAAAACTGTGTGACTTCCTGTATTTATGTATCCAAGAAAAATGAGACTTTTCTTCTCCTCTAACTCTCCTGAAATTTTGCTACATAAGGTTCAAGGAAAGAGAATTAAAAATGCAATTTTGGACACAGGGAAAGTATTGTCATTGTACGCACCTCTTTAGCTGCAATAGAAGCCTGGCTGGGTGGAGTTCTCAGGAGCTCATAAAGACAAGTGTAGCGGCAGACAAGTGTTTTGGCGGCTGTTAAAACACTGGGCACCCAGGGATATCATATGTCTAGAGGATCATCGGGGTAGCTGGCACAGGCTTGCCTTTGAAATAAGGAGAGTGCAGTGATTCATTCCCAGAGCCAAGCTGGCATAGGCTTGAGACTGATGGATGGGTATAGGACATGAGGGACACTCTCTTGCTGCAAAGAGCCACCTGGGCAGATGGTAAAGGCCAGGTCCCAGCTCAGCCTCTGATCAGGGTCCAAGAGCTAGACAGAGATCTCTCTTCAAACCAACTGTGAGGAAGAAGAGAGAGACAGAGAAGAGCGCACAGGCAAATAAAGAGTAGGATTTCTGCCTGAGAATTGTGGCATCCAGAGGTCTTTGGAGTGAGAATCTCCTGCTTCCGATTGGTTCCAGTTGAAGTTATTCCAAATTTCCCAGTGTTTACTGATGGGATGCTCTGGTTTATGCATAAAACCAGAAGCTCTTTGTTTTAAGGAGTACAAAAGAAAAAGTTCCAGAATCTTAAGCAGGTGAGCTTGTTGGCATGGAGGACCAGTGAGTAACTTGTTGGTTTGCAAGTGAGCTAGGTAAGCTGTTGTGAGCCGATTCCCTAGGTACTGCTGCCCCTACCTGCCGAGCTGGGTTTGCACAGAGCTTGTTCCAAGCCGTTGTCTTTGCTCTCAGGACCTGCCTCTCCATCTGCTCACCTGCTGTCCATCACTGCCTGTGCACTGGGATTAATGTTCTCACTCCTGTGTGCCAGAAGTCTGACCCCCTCAAGCCTTAGTAGATCGCTTTCTCAAGGGTAGGATCAACTGTCCTGCTTTTCAGGAATGTACCAACTCAATCTCTGTCATACTTTCTGACACGTTTGCACACACACAAGCATGCACTTCAGCCAAATACCTTTTGTTTGTTGTATAGCCTGCAACATTAAAAGAGACATTTGATTCAGTAAAGTCATTATCCTGTGTTTGAGAATTCCTTTCTGTTGTTCTTCATTGGTTGGAAACAGCCAGTACTGTGCAGAGCTTGCAAAAATTAGTTTGCACCGTTTTTAATGGTGAACAGAATGTTTTCTCTGGGGTGTGACAGCAGAGTCTGAGCCATTATTTTAAATTTCTATTTTTAAAAAAGTGACAACAATCATGAAAAACTTTGAAGAGAATGTCTGTGTCTTACCTGCATAGATCATCATCCTCTTAGGGCTATATGTAGAATAGCCCATTTTCCCCCTCAGCCCTGGTGGGACTCAGTTCCTAAAGAAATGGGATTCATGATTCACACAGATTTTTAATATGCCATCAGAATGCTGCTGCATCTGAAAAGCTATGCTACTTATTTTGGATCCCAGCAGACTTGCTCGCCAATATTGACTTGCAGATGAAAGCTTCTGTGTGCCTTCAAAATAAAGAAGGTTTCTGAGCCTTGTCAGCTTACGGTTGCAGGGCAGAGTCGTACAGCCCTGGCACAGAAACGATGGTGGCAAGGGATTTATAAGCTTCTTTTACTCTAGTGGAGAGTCCTCAGGGCTTCGAGCCGCACCCGGGCGGAGAGGAGCTGCTCCCGTGCGGAGCTGTGAGCTGGCCTTGTGGGTGGTGTCAGACGTGCGTCGATGGGCAGCGACACTGGCTTCGGTTGAGCTTTAGGCCCTTGCATCTTCTACAATCATGCCCACTCAGCATGTCTGTGTCAAAGCTATTTGTTTTAATCCTTTATCTCGATCTGCAGGGATTTGGGGCCAACAAGAGATGGTGCAGCAGGGGCAGCCCCTTCCCTATCATAGGCCGTGCTGCAGGGAGGCCTCAGCCAGGACCAACCTGCTGCCCATAGGCCCTGCTTTCGAGCTCAGCTGCTACCGTTCGGTCCTGCTCCACCATAGCTGGGTCCTGGACGCCAATCCCAATGCCCGTCCACAGGCACGCGGGCTGGCCTTCACCTGTCTCGTCCTCATCACCGTGCCCAGCCGTTGTGTGGCTGTGATTGACCCTGGGCCTCATCATCATCACTCGTGTTCCCAGATGGACTTGCCTCATCTTTCCTCCCAGTCACGACAGTAAATTAGGAAAAAAAAAATGTCTCTTAGTGGCAAGTACTCTGAGGAAGAAGCACACTCAGAAATGTGGACCATTTCATTTCATTTTTTTCAAGTTCAGTTTCCACATCTGTAAGCCTCTTCAGGGGCTCGTGGCAGCTGTAACACAAGACCTGCCACATGCTCGTTCTCTCTTATGGGCTCTGCACCCCATCAGATTGTATATTGCATGAGAGTCTTATCTTAAGTTATCACACAAAACATTTTTATTTCATCAAAACCTGTTTTTCCAAAGGAAAAAATGTTTTGGCCAGCCTTTAGTGATGAATATGCAGCCAAGCGCAAGAAATATAAACAAAACATATTTTGACTGTGCATGACTTTTCATTCTAGATTAAAGCAAACAAACAGAAAGAATATGGGCCTCCCATGAGAGAGCAATGCAATGGTGAATCTTCCATAAGAGGATGCAGCAACTTCGAGAATAAAATGTCTGTTGGGGAGAATTTTTGAAACAGTTTTAAAGGGAACTACACAAAGAAAGGAAGCAAGAATTTCATGCTGCTTCCACCATAATAATAATAGTTTGCCCAGTGCGTATGCTTTACTGCTCACCATAGCCAAGAGCAAAATTCCCCACCCACCAAACAAAATCAGCAAAAGGCAAGACTGGCTTTGCAGGCAGGCAGACTTCACGGGCACATCCATCAAGTCCTGCAATGGGATCAGTGGAGCACACAGGCTGCAAGGCATCAGTAATGAGAACTGGAGAATAGAAAACCCTCAGCAGTATGGGCTCAATAATTAATCAAAGGCAAAAATCTTTCTAACGAAGGCAGCAACCCTAAAAAAAAAAAAAAAAAAAAAAAAAAAAAAAAAAAAAAAAAAAAAAACAAAAGAAAGAAAGAGAACGTTTAAGGAGATTGGGATCTGAAAAAAAAAAGGAAGAAGGAGATCTCAGAAAGCAAGTTACCAGTATCTGGGGATAGAAAGTCCACAGCACTCCCCTACCTGAGGTTCTCAGGCATGTACAGAAACTGGTATGACAAGAGATAGGAATGATGTTATTTACTTTCTTTCTTCTTCTGGTCCAGGTAAGTGTCTTGGCAGACTTGCAGTAACTATTATAAGAAGGAGAACATTCTGTGGCAGGATAGTAGTTAATCTGTTCTGGGAGCCTCCATTCTAGAGCAGTGTCTGGCTTTCCGCATGGCACCATAAATGTGTTTCTCAAAGTCCCTTTTCTAATGTATGAAGTTGTCTGGCAAAATTCCCAGGTGAGCCTCAAGGCTTCCTTAATTATAAATCACAGGCTGAATATAATACCTTGTGCCTTGCTCATCCCTTTTCAAGCTGAGAACTTCAGTTTGCTTCTCGCACCAAAGTGGGGGAAGTGGTTCATTTGCAGTTGGTTGTGAAGGAACCAATGGCAGGTGTGAAACAACAACTGTGTGATCCTGGCTCTGGTGCACACCGTGAGCTGCAGGGTTTCCCAGACCATAGACACACGGGCTGAATTTTGTCTTAGTACTTGACATTTTGGGTTCTGCAGCTTGATGCTTCTTAGAAGGTGTTGATTAAGATAGTATAGAGATGGCTTCTATGAATAATCCATTAAGTACAGTAGTTGTGTTGGAATACTTTTCCTGTGACAGCAAGCAACATTTGCATTTATACAGTTTGGACATATGTGTCTGGGTCCCTGAACTGCCCTCCCTGTGATCCATGTTTTAGTTATGTACATAGCATGAAGACAGCAGTTCCCTATCTGGCAGTGAGCCCTCACAACTGAAGAAGAAGCTGTTGATTAAGAACTTGGCAACAAACCTGCTCAGGAATATGGCCATCTGGGGACACATTACCATTATCTGCTACTTCCTTCTCCAGCTGTCCCTTGGACACATGGCCCATTTCAAAGTTTTGATCTGATGCTTCAAATCCAGTGAGAGCTATTAACTTCTCCATGGGGTTGTGTCACTTCTGTGTACAGCTGCATTGGACAACTGACCAGGTAGAGGGTCACAGATGACACAGCAGTGCCAGCAACACAGTCTCTGTAATGGAGTTCTCTGGTGCATGACAAAAAAAAAAAAAATGTTACCAAATAATTCTATTCCACCAAAGCCAAAAGTGATCTCTGTCTCTTCACCAGGCCTCCTCATATCCCCTACTGTGCATTTATAACTGTTCCCTAAATAACTTGCTGTTATTGCTGTTATTGTTCCCTAAATAACTTGCTGTATTGCTTACCCTCTCTTTGCCAGGGTAAGAAGATAAGATGATCATGGTTGTTTATGCCTATGGGAAGCAAGCAAATAAAATGGTGATGGGGCCAAATGAGAACTGATAGATACCATGGATTAGGCAGATAGATGGAAACCAAATTAGCTGTGAAGCCAGTGTCAAATAGAATAAAAAATCATTTCCACCGAATAACCAGCTGAAAGATTTAGCAAGACAAGAAGAAAATAATCAAGATTGCCTAATTGTCAAGTAACCTCTCAGTCTTTCTCTCTTTCTTCCCTGATACAAAGATGTCTCAGATTTCTCTATTAAAATGGAGGAAAACGTCTTTTGATGTGGTCTGCAATGTGAACTGCCAGACAGACTCAAAAAAAAGCCCTCTGAAAGAAAAACCCTTTATGTAAAACTATCTCTAATATACCATACAGCAGCCTCACGAGAATTTGGAGTGAAGGAAATTAAAGACAGCATGCCTGCAAATACTATGTATGCTCTTCCCTTCTGGCTTGGCTCCATTATCTAGCATGTAACATATGAGGTTTGATATGCAAATGTTTGGTGAAGAATTAACTGAATACCTGGGATATGTGGGGTGTGTTTTATCTTTGAGAAGTGCTGATAATCCCTTCCTGGGGATGCACAGAGAGCTTTGAGAAGCTGAAGAGCAGCTTTATAATTAATGAGGACCCCTGGCCAGGTTGAGAAATAGTGTTCCAAAGCAGTTTTCTTGGAGAAAAGAAGATTGCAGTGATGGAAATCTTTTCCTAGAAGCCTAGTGAAAAGGGTTGTGATTTGTGCTTCTTTTCCCGTTTTCTAAAGAACTTAATGATATATAAAGATTATAATGAATCTGTTGATAGATGAGGTAGGTAAAGACGTAAACGTCTCAAGAGACTGATAAGAGCCGATTTAGATTTTCCTGCATGTGACTTGTTCAAACCTTGTGTTGGGCAAAATTGTCAGAGGTGACTCTCAGAACCAAACCTACTTTTCCCCTTAGAGCCAAACCTGTGCTATATCGAAAGTTAATGAGAAAGCCCCTGCAACCAGCAAGAAGCCCAGATGCGGCTAACTAGGCATCGCAACGTGTTGTATGCTCAGCTGATGGAGGCTCAGTGCTTCTTCCAGAGGACAACTAGGGAAAGCAAGTTCTGAATCATGGGTGCCGGTGGGGAGTGTGAGTATGGGGTGGCATCTCCATCCTGGCAGGTTTTCTGCGGGGGAAAAGTTAGCTTGGAGTTCCTGGGGGAACCTGCGTAAACAAAAAACGCCTTTTTCAACTGCGTGAACATCTTTCGTGAAGAACAGGGAAAACCATTATTTAGACTATGTGCTCTCTTAAAATACCAGGAGGCTGATATCTATGATATTTTCATTTCTACTCCAAAATTAAAAGGGATAGAAGACTCCCTTGAGAATATCTTGGCTGTGTTCGATGCTGAGATTAGGTGCTTTTTTTTCCTTTTTTTCTCTGTCTTTCATCATTGTTGAAAACTAAAGAACTTCCTGAGCTGCCCAAATGTGTGATGTACTAAATGAGGCAAACAGAAAGTTAAAATGGAGATGTCTGTGGTTTGGCCCTGTGTGCCTCTGAAAGGCAAGGAAGTAAAGGAAAAGTGCTTGACCTTTCTAGCGAGGTTGGGGCAGAGATTCTGCTGTAAAAGCTTTGCAGTCAGCACTGCTTTAAGTCCTGTCCAAATTGAATTTTCAACCACCAAAGGCAGGGTGGTATCTAAATAGGTGTTTTGCGACGATGGTTAAGCTGACCGGGTCGTAGGAGGACTTTCCACATTTTTATATGAGTTTGCAGAACTGTGTGAGAACGTGTCATTGCCACAAAAACCTATAAACTCTTTTTCTCCATGTGGCTATTATGCCACATGAAGCTAAGTAGCAACTTCATTAATTTAAGTGTTACGTGTTTTACTAAAGGTGCTGCAGTGCAGGGGCAGAAGGTGACTTAAGTTTTGCTAAAAGGGAAAGCAGGGAGTCTTGAGTGGGACTCCTTGAGCTGCTGCCCTCAGCAGTTATCAGAGGCACGGGCAGTCTCCCCATCAGTGCAGTCACTGCTCGGGTTTTTGCTAGTGTTGCCCTGCAATCACAGCCATGTCGCAATGCCAAATTCACAGCATTATCATTATGATTATCAGCAGTGATGGCAGAGTGCGGAGGGGAGCCAAGCTGCTGTGCACAGGTAGCCGCGGTTCCCTGAGCAGAAGAGAGTAGGGAGGCGGTTGTGCTTCATAAAAAAACAGTCCATGAACTACCACTGTGTTTCTGACAGGAGTCAGAATGGCCTATTCTTAAAATAAGTACCTTTTCTGCGAACCTAGTTTAATTTTTGCTCCTCAGGGAGATTGCTTTGAAGAAGAGAAAAGTGCTTTTGCAGCAGAGTTGCAAGTAAATCCTTTCCCCTCAGTGTCATTTGCTACTTGTTGAGAAAAGGAGAGGAGTTCCAGGGAAAGGAACATTGAAATCATCTTCTAAATCACTTTGGTTATGGATCTCTTCGGTATTGTATGAAAACCTGGTGTAAATACACCATTAAGAACAGACCTGGTTGCAAACAGGCCATACACAGCCAGTGTATTCAGATCAAATGGATATAGTGAAAGTTTTAAGTAAGTAGCAGATAAAGGGGGGAAATGCCTGTTATATAAATAAATACATACACACAAAGACAGGTACCAAGCAAGCCGGGGAAAAATCTCATGTGGCTCTCGTGGGAAATAACAACATTACTGTAGGAGACTAGGCAAAGGAATGAAGCTAATAAATGAGAAATATCTAGCAATCAACTCTACACCCCAGCAGTGAATTGTACTGGTTTATACTACAGCTAAATCTCTGGGTTTTATTTATTTATTAACATAAAAAATCAAAATAAATATTAGGTTCAGAGGAGAGGTGTGAACTGAATCCATTGCCTGAAGGTTGCATTAGCCAACAGTGTAAGGATGGTAAGGACAAGGGTGACAAACTCCATCAAATCTGCAGAAGACTTTTCTACTTCACACGGCATGACAGTAGCATTAGGAAACTTGTCTCAGTTTCCCAAAGGCTTAGATCTGAGTGACTTAGGCTTAGCCAGTCCAAGGGCTGGAAGTTCAGCAGTGTCAAGGGCAGCCCAGGAGGTCAAAATAATTTGTTGGCATGAGCATTTTTGCTGAGACCCCATTTACAGCTAATGTGTTGTTTTGACGTGGAAAGGAAACAGTTATAAGTAGTAATATAGCACACCTGGCATCTGATAGGGATGTGGAATGAATGTACTGTGCACACCACAGAGTCAAGGGAAATGGCAAAAAGAGGTAACAAGAGGGGAAAAAAGAAGCAGGGGAACATTTTTTTTTCCTCCAACCCTATAGCTTCCTTAGGATTTGTTATAGGTAGTTAGGATGGTTGTAGAACTCATGGCATCCTCCAGGCATCCTCCATGTACACACAGGTAAATCCATCTAAATGATCACTGAAGGAAATGGCAGCTGTTTGCCCATCTTTAATATATTACAGCTTAGCGTAGATGAAATCCTCAAATTAAGAAAAAAATATTGAGTTTTAACTCTCCTTTCTTGTACACATGCATTATAATAAAGCCCTTAAAGAAAGCATAATAACATATCAATTCTCAAGTAACACCACACAAGACATTCATATTTTTCCATGAGCTTTGACAAATGTGTAGGATCTTGCAGCTGTTCAGTATTCTGCTTATTTCAGACAAAGAGAGCTTAATGAAGGTTGCTTAAAAAAAAGTATCTGAACAATGCATCATAGATGAAGAGATGTTGTAAAGACCATTATCATGAAAAGCATCTGTGCGCTAATGCATATGGAGTTTTGCAGATAGATTGCAACGCGGGCTCTTACAGACACACGTGAAGTCTTGCTCTCATTGCCATCCATATCACTTTTGGCCTTTGATTTCAAGACATATGGCACTCATTTGGCACTGTTCTCCATGTATGTGTCCCACTGTAAATTTGGCATCCGCATTTAATACAATTAATTACATAGGACTTCTCTTTGTGGAAAAGAGACTACTGTTCAGGAGACTTTCTGGAAAACTGTCTGGCTAAGACTGGCTGTCTTAGATGCGTTGCACTTCTATTCCCTTTCTGATCTCTCTGGGCTTGCTCAGTCTCCAGTTTCACAGAGCAACCTTCTGCTGTTGGAGCGGCTGCTTTTACCACTATTAAGCCAGACCCAAGGCTATGACAATTATCCAGAAAGCCCAAGGAGATGTGGGACTTCCTCTTAGTCTTCATTATGTCATAGCCTCTACAGTTAAGGCTGTCGTTCACTTATACATGTGGACAAAACATTCCAAAGAGAAAGGAAGTTGTAATTTATGAACTGTTTTTATGTGTACTTGTCTAACCTGAAATCATGGTCTCACAAAGAGAATTTAGGAAGGCTTATCTTATGACAGATAAGCCTTTTTCTGTTTCTCGTATCAAAAAAAAAGTCTCTCCTTGATGAACTGACTTTCAGTTTTGCTGTAATGGATCTTTCTGTGCTCAGGATTTTATTATTAAAGAAATTCATTCATTTTGACCAGCCTGAGTTGGGGTCAGCCAAGACCAAGCATAACAGTCCTTGAATAATCCTTTAGTATTTGAGGTTAAGTCACCTCATTTACCGTATTACCTTTCCATTCCTGGAAACAGCAATCCCTGAGTTAAATCAACATAAGCATTCAGAAAATGTCATTAAGATAATCAGTCTTTCATGCAATGTGCACAAAATATTACAGACTACTTCAAATTTGTCATGGGCTTATTAGATGCAATCTATAGTGGAGAAGAATCTCTTTCTCTCTCTCCCGATGGTGAGAAACTCAGGGCAGGGAACAGAAGCAAGGACAAGTTTGGGTTGAAATTTTTATTGATTTAGTGAAAGGAACAACACAGAAAAGGGAAAAGATTTTGGAAAGCTGTAAATGCAGATGACCTGGGTAATGCACATTGAATGGCAGAATTGAAATCTGTGACCCAGGAGACACATTTGATACAGAATATAATTTGTAGTATCTAAAGAAATAGTTGATCCTATTTACTTTGCCTTGAACTTATCAAATGCATAGAAAAAAACAAGTGTATTCATACAATTTAAGAACAAATTATATGTAAGGTACAAATTAGGTTATGCTTCTGCACAAGGTTGGCAAAATGTCACAAACCACACATACTTAATACAGCTCTGTGCATCTGATATTCTTGTGAAAGTCTCTGCTAATAAATTGCTATTCAGAAGTGTATATAATCTCAAGGGAAGAATAAAGAAACCTAAATCTGTTGTTTAAAATACAACACATAGTGTAGGCAAATATATGACAGCACAGATCTTAATGAAAAGATAATTTAATGTTAAAATCTGTCAATAATTACAGGAAAGCAAACCCACAAGGGTAATAAAATAAGTGCAGCTGTCAAACATAAGAAAGCAAGCTACGTCAAAGGGTAGCTTGTACATCTGAAGTTTTAGAAAATGTATCGGATACATCTGCGAATTTATTTCTTCTAGTTGTTCAAGGTGGTAATAACATGCAGGTACAACTAGAGAACTAAGTCATTACTGTTGAATTCTACCTGGCATTTCTGTGTTGCTGTTGCTTTCAACTTGACTATGCATATGTCTAACTGATTGATGGATCTCCATCTCACTGCTCTGTAGAGAGGCATGCAGAAACATTACACTCATTTTGCTGATGGGGTAAATAGAACTACTTGCAATTACACAGCACATGAGCAGCAGAGCCAAGAAGAGGAGCCAGATTTTCTTATGCTTCTTTACTTTCAATCCTCTGTCAAATTCTATGAAGACTGTGGCTCAGAAAATTATATTAAATTAGTTGTCTGTTCCCCCTCTCCCCTGTACTCGTATAAACATAATAGTCCAGACCCTCAGCTGCTGAAATCACTGCAGCTCCATCTGGCCCGTTAATGTGTGTATACATGCCAGTGGACAAGATTGCAAGTTGTTACCTACTCCCTGCCTAACAAACCTGGCAAAAAAACAAGAGCAATAAACATATAAAACTGTCATAAAAATATTGCCAACTTAGATCGTAGAGACTTCTCCCTCTGAACTGTGATGGTGAAGATAATAGAAAGCTGAAAAGCTCTCATCTAATACTCTATCAATAAATGACTTTTCTTCTACTGAGTGTTCAGCAGAATTCTGCAAGCCTAGTATAAATACGCTGCAATCATATAATAAGATTCTTTTTTTTTTTTTATGACAATGAGCGAAAGAGAAATCTTTGGGGCATTTTGCAGGTAACAGGTTCCTAATCTCTTGTCTCTCTAACTTAATAATGGAATTAATGACAGGATTAACATAGGCACATCAAGATGATCTCTCACATGAAACCAAGAGAATGTCATGGCAAAGGGCTAGTTAGGAGGGGTGCTCGACGATAACATTTTTTTTTCCACTGGTGTAGGAAAGCAGAGACGTACTTTCTCTAGCCTCGGTGCCCAGGATTTGGCAATATTCAGAAGTGTTTTGCCATGTGGGAAATTAAAATCTGCAAGTACAAAATTTCTTATTTAAAAACAAAGAACAGCAACAAAACCCATGTTAGTTCAATTAAAGGGTCAGCTCAGGGAAGCCAAAATAGATTTTTTTATTTGCTGTGAAGCAAGGGACTGGAAAAAGATACATCTATGTAGCAGGTATTTCTAATTAACCAATGAGAGTTAAAGGCACTTGTTCCACTTAATCACGAAGCAACAAAATGGAAAATAGCCCTTTTCGTCTCAGGATTATGCTCCGGAACACAAGTGTGGAGGAAGAGAGAAGCCTGTGGCATTTCGCAAATATGGTCTCCCTTTTCCACCACCTCCCTGCCACCCTGTATGCTCTTGATACTCACGGCTGTCTCAACCTAGAAGCAGGTATTTATTTCAAGGTTTGCTTTAGGAGGGGCTTAGTGCTTTGTGGTGAGCAGATGGGATTTTGATGCTACATTCTGCTTCGATTGTTGTTTAGTGAAATTAATTGCGATAATGATCCGCTTTATTGATACAACTTCCGTCTCACAAAGTGTCATGCTGTAAGAGTGTAAGGATCTAAGGAATTTAGAGGGAAATATCTAAATACAGGATTAATGCTGAAGATGGTCCTTGAACAAAATCCTGGATTCAGGCAGCTTGATACTTGAGAATTCAGCAGAACTTTCTGTCTCACTCTTAGTTCTTTAATTGCTGCCAAACCAGCAGAACTACCAGGTGCCTATTTTGGTTCAGGCCTCCCATGTTGCAGACTAAATGTTCTTGCATTTGGCTTATGTACACTCTTTTCTAGTCCCCATACTCTTTTCTAGTACACTCTTTTTTAGTCGCTCCATGCTGTACACACCTCCTCATCTTCCTACACAGAAACAGAACAGAGAGAGAGTTCAATTCCCTTTAGGAAGGTAAATAGTTTTCTAGTATATTGGAAAGGCACTGATACTAAAGTGAGCAAGAAGCTCCAGCCAGGCCTATGTTTTATATCCTGCCTCAAAAGCAGACACATAGAACTGCTTTTTAATTCACCAGTTTTATGTGTCTAGGCTTAGTGAATTCTAGTGCTCATAAAAGTTGAGAGACAGCTATTGCAAACTGAAGACAAACGCAGTGCAAGTTTCATGCGTACGCACAGCTCTGCTAAATGCACCTTAATTTTTATCTGTGCCATCTCCTACACTAATAATTCTTCCTTCCCCATTTCCACCACTCCCCTCTCCAGTTTTTTCTTGGTATATGACTTGTGACTTCAACTCTCCTTTTAATATTACTGGCTTGGGTCGCTCCTGAGTAGTGACTGAAACTGCTGCTGAACCAGTGCAGCAGGTTCTGTGCAGATGAAACCCTCAATTCATTTTCATTTCTGATAAAAGGCAAACATTGAAATATAGTTTCTAGATGAACTAATGATTTTCCAACCGATGCCCTATGGTCCTTTCTGATTTGGATCTTCCTCTGGGACATACTCCTATATTCAGGAATTGTCATCCTTAACAGTACACTGCCCTGATTTGGAAATCATAGACATGGGCCCCTCTGAGCCAGTTTTCTTTACACTAAACGGAGATGCATTATCCAAACGAGAAACCACTTTGTTCAGCAGATGTTTTTTCTTGCTTTTCTTTCCTTTCTAAAACACAGTGGAGCACTAAAGTCTAGAAGAGGTCAAACACTAAGCCTTCTTCAAGGAGGAGGAAAGGATCTGTCATGAGAGAATGTACCAAGCACCCAGAAATGTCAAATCAGCAGATTATCTGTCCCGAAATTGGGACAGCTGGTCCCAGGTGACAATGGCTGTGCAACTCTTTAAACCTGTATGTTGAAAAAGAGAAGCTAACACATCTTGTCTGTAAGGACAGGTATGAGTGCTGCAGATCTAAGGTCAGGCTGTAGGGGCTTGTGTGTCCAGTCTATCGAGGCAGTGCGAGTTATGGTCAAGTGTACGGCTGTGTTACAGATCCTTGATACAAGAAAGTGAAAGGATTTATTAAATATCTACCTCTTAAAAAACGTTTCCTTCCACAAATCCCCAAGCACTTTATGCAGGAGGTAAGCATCATTATCCCCATTAATGGGTTTTTCAGATTTTTTCCTGCAGACATTTCTGGTTGGGTAAAGCCAGGTCGGCTGTGAGAGAAAGTGACACTGTTAATGATTCTCTCACGCATGGTGGAGACCTAACTGACTGGTGCTGTAGGCCAAGTTTCCGTGTGGGCAGGTCCTGAGCTTGCCTTGTCTTATGTGCAGTGAAAAACAAGAGAGAACAAATCGCTGGTATTTCCGTGCAGTTCCAGTAGATTTCTCCCAGGGAGTCGAGAGCTTCCAGGTGCCCCTCCTTTGTCTTTGAATCCGGGATGATTATTCTGGGGTAGCTGAAATACTGAGTTGGGTTTCATGCCCATTTAGGTTATAGTATCAGGATTAATCCTTAGATTCCTCCTTGGTCCTGTCTTGTTAGTTTGCAGTGCTAGAGTGAGTGTACACAACAGTAAAGAAAATCTGGCTGATACAGGCTGCCGTGTCTGTGCTGCACTGAGTTGCAGGTGTATGTGGTTTGCAGCCTGTTTGTGTGCCTCCGGGTGGGCACCCTGCATACACGTGGTGGTAAGAATGCCTTCAATGCAGAGGAATTACTGTTCTTTCAGGAATGTTACAACTGAGTTAACCTACAATATTCTTCCAATTTATTGCCTGGACAGACACCTAAAAGAAAACCTCTCTGCCTCTTCCTGGCAAAACTTTCTTCATTCGTTTTCCACGCTCACTCTGTTGTTATTTCGTAAATATGATTGGTTGGCTGCAAATGGTTGGAAGTGTGTTTATTCCTCTGACTTGTCAAAAATTCACAGGATGAATGTATAGTCCATCTCTCTTCTAAATGCAAGAGAGCTGGGTGTGATGCCATTGGGACTTGGGTTTGTTTTTTTGTTGTTGTGGTTGTTTTTTGTTTTTTGTTTTTTTTTTGTAATGCCAGAGGCTCTCCTTGAGTTGATCATTACTCAATCTGCTATATGCTATTCCTGGGTGAAAACCCCCTTCTTAAAAACTCTTTGCCATTATCATCTATCTTCCATCCTCTCTACTTGAAAACAAACAAACAAAAAACATTATAACTTGTGACTGTGAAACTCCAACTGCATTTGATTCTGCCGAAATATTGTTTTTGTCCTTTCGCATGCTGGAAGTATACTAGCCAAGCTCAGGAATGACTATTTAATGAATTTTCATTCCAAGCTGTTTGGCTGTTTTTCCTGAGTATTTTTACAGTATGTTTTTTAAGGAATGTAGCTACCGTGATATGGAAATGATTTGAAGATAGTTTGTCTCCCGCTCTCAAGCTAGCTCTGATGTTGGAAACCTCATTTTGCTTTTCCACAGGTATCCATTTGGGAGGCTTTCTTGGTGATATTTAAATCAATCATCCTCTTAAGGGTCTGATATGCTGAAATTTCATTGCCAGGAAGTCATACAAAAATGTCTTATTCTCTCAGATGCTCTCTTAATATGTGACTCACTTGTTCATGGTGCTTACCTAAGACAGAAATCAACCTCTGTCCAAAATAAGTGTCACTCCTACAATGAGGAAAAGAGGTATGGGCAGAGGAGGCACGTGCAGGAGGTCGGTGGTGGTCACACTTGGGGAAGAGCACCGAGCCTGGCTGAGAAGGTTGCCTGCAAAAGGGCCTTGTGTTCCTCTGGAGCCTGCTGCTGCCTCATACCGCCTCAAGAGCCACAGTTAGATGACAATATTTGCTCTGCAATTTTAAGAGAATGTCTTTGGAGTTCGGTGATTTTGTTTCTCGTAGCTGGGAGCACAACAGAGAGTTGTCAGTGCTCATCTCCTTGTAGCTCTTTGTGGGAGCTGGTACCCCGGGGGAAGAGCCACTGGACCTGGTGCCTCTCTAGCTTGCTGTCCTGTGAAAATCACTCCTTACTGCAGCCCTGACTCCCGTGACATCCCGGGCTGCCAAACACTCTCCGGGAGAATCTTGCCAGCTCCAGGCTACAAGGCCTCTGCTCCCTGCCCGTCATTGATGGCATTTCTCACCTTACCAAAGGGAAGGAATTAAGGAAAACAAAACAAAACAGCAACAACAAAACAAGCAAACAAACAAAAAAGCAGTAAAGGAGCACTGACAAATAGCACTGGCAAAGCAGAGGAGGCGCTGCCCAACACACCCTCCGCTTAGGGGCCAGAGGAGGGGAAGCCCATTTGCAGCACAAATACTGATAATTCCTGTCGAGGATTTGCTACTGTTGCTATGTTACGGGCCTCTCTGGAAAAACTTTGAAGTATGGGGAACATTAGAAGCTCATTAGGGTCCCAGAGACTTGGGCTAAATGTACAATATGTCTCCATGCTAAACACACTTCAGGAATAACAACAGAAGCTTCCTGCCCAGAGTCTGGATGCCGTTCTTGTTTGATTCTCCTTATTCCTGCCTCGCACTGTTTCTTTTTTTATGACAGCCAAGCTGTTGGGCAGAAAGGGGTAGGTTGTCTGGAGAAGATGGAGATGAGATCTGTTTCTCTTTGTAAAGTTTCTACCTTTTCATAACAGTTCCCCTGCAGGGGAGTGCAGAGAAGGAGGAAGGACGAATGGCGATGCATCCATAATCTGTCCAGAGTGAGGCTTTGGTGACAGCCCAGGGACTTTTCCCCTCGCTGTGAAGTTGTGGAGTAAGACAGAGCGGTTTGCAGAAACCCAGGGGCGCAAACACGGCACCCCCGTGCTGGGAAGGGCGCTTAGCCCCGCTCAGCTCCAAGGTATTTGAGGTGGGACGGCATCTGCAGCCGCTGGCCGGGAGCTGCGGTGCGCTGGGGGAGCGCGTTGTGCCAGCAGCGGCTAGCCCGACGAGCGGCTCGGCTCGGCTCGGCTCGGCCTTGGGGAGCTCGGCAGCAGGCCTGCGGCCACAGATATCACGCACCATCTCTGTGGGGAGCGCGCTAACGTGCCGGCGCTTAGCGGAAAATATGTGGATCTGCTGTTTTACATAATATTTAATGCATGATATATTAGTAGCCCCAACAGGATTTTAGTTTTATTTAATGTAATTTATAAATTAAACAGTCCAGACTGGGTGGAGAAAATTAACCAGAAGGCTCCCTTGGAACAAAAATGTGAGTCTTCAGAAAAGACAGCAACTATATTTACATGGATCACTTGCCCTTTAGCTAACTAAGCGTGAATTAAGCAGAGAAGACTCTTTCACATTGCAGAGTCATCAGCTTCCATAACCCATCACCCTCACATCTACATTTGAATTGAGAGAAAATCTCAAACTGTTGTTTTTGGGAGCAGTAAGAGAGAAAAGAAGTGAGAGCGCTTTGTCTGCCCAGAGCAGAACAGATGCACAGAGGATCAGTCCACAGTTTTCCAGATTGATTTTGAAGATTCAGGCATAAGGGTGGCACTCAAAGAGATGAGGGAGTAGCTATGATCTCAGCAGCATCGAATCTGGCGTCTGATATGTCGGAAATATTTCTGGTGGAGAAAGTGGTGACTCGTACAGTGCCTGATTGCAGGGGCAAGGACAGAGAGGTGCTGTACATGATAGAGGCAGGGTGGTGGCTTATTGCAAAGTTTGCTATTAAAAAAGTTGCATGGAAGAAGCCAGCTCAAGGCAGCCTCCCCGGGTGATTCGTGGTTTGCCACCTCTTGCAGTTCGGCCGTTTGAGAGGAGACCTAGCCAAGATTTGTTTGCACAGCTAGATGCAAAGCCTGTATCTCATAGTTTGATACTGATATATCAACAACTGTGTATGATGATATTTAACAACATATTTTATTGTTAATATTGTTATCAACAACAGTTGATAACTGCTATTATGTACGTTGATGTTTACTTTACCCGTAGACTCTTCCCTCTGACCTGTAACCTAAAAGCCTGATATGAATCACTGCTAAGTGAACTTTTTCATTGACCTAAATACTAGTTTTATCTGGGTCGGAAGGATGGGAGAGCAGTGAGTTGGGGCAGAATAGACAAACTGGAGGAGCGCAGTCCCCTTGGAGAAGGCGACTCAGAATAAACCAATTACATGCAGACGGTCCTCAAGGAATGGCACCTCCCAACGTCCTTAATGAGCATGGGGGCAGGGAAGTGGTTTCCACCCTTGTGCAAAGGAGCAGGGAACTGGCGTTTTTGAAAGGGGATAGATACCCTTGCTGGGCCACGTGGTAGACAGGAATGTGTATGTGCCTGCAAAAGCTAAAGAATTGAGAGTAAACATTCCCCCTGCCCTCCATGAACCTGGAAGCTCATACAAGCTTTCGGTGAATTGTGTGGAGCAAGTTGAGGACAAGTGGCATTCACCTAAATCAGCATCCTAAGGGGGGGCTTTAAAACAGGTGGGAGATGCGTTTCAAGCAGTGCTAGTTGGAGTGGTCCCGTCAAGAGCGGGAAGCAATGCTAAGCAGTGCTAAGCAGGACCCAGGGCTTGATTTCAGCCCTTGCTGTGCTTTTGCTTAACAATGAGACGTGTTTTTGGTCCAGTTTTGTCTGTGCATCAGAGGGCTGAAATAATCAAGTCCAGCTTATGGGATAGGAGGAACAACACCTTCCAGTTTTTACTTTGTATGGTTATTTGAGGACATGGAGGCTCAGAGCAAACAGGAGTATTTTTTGTCTGATCATGGCTAGGATTTATTTTTATTATTATTTTTATTGCGAGAATTGCTTTTTATATTTTATCAAGAATTGTTTCCCCAAAAATACATAATCATTGCTTGTGGTAGGAAAGTGGAACCCATCCACTTCTTGGATTTCCTTAAGCTATTGCTTTATAATGCTCCTTAGGCCTTCTCCATGTAGCAATGGTTAGGACAATGCCTGAAAGCTGTGGATTGCAAGGCTCCTTCCTAAAGAAGTGGATAGGAGGGTTAGGTCTCAGGGTATGATTTGCATCGTGCGGGTTACTGTACTGAAATCATGATATTTGCATTGCACCATATGTTGCATTGGCCCAGAGCTATTTTCAGAGAGGCGTATTGGCTGCAAATCACCTCACCAGAAAAGACCAGAGAGCGGCATTGATATTCCTGCCAGTTTTCTCTCTGTAAATGCAGTCTTGCAGAGAGTATCATATGACACCAATTTATGAGGAACACAGTAATGGACAAATGCCCCTGACAGGCCTGAAGGGTTTAGCACTTTACATTTCCTTTAAACAAGTTCCCCGCACACAAAATAGGCTCCTCACATTTGGCCCTGCCCCATAAAATCAGAGGGGAACAGTCAAAAGAGCAAGTTGTCAGGGTACAGATGACAAACAATTCTGCAAATAGAGGTCAATAGAGACCAACTTTTACTGCTTTGCTGGGGAGGGAGAAGCAAGATGTCTAGGAGAGCAGACAAACAGCATGTACACCCCCTTCATACTGAGCTGCCTAAATTGCCTGCAGAAGCCAAAAGCACTGCTCCCTCCCTGGCTGCAGGAGAAGAGGGGCAGTAGGTTTTATAGAAAGGAAAACAAACAAATTGTTTCATCATTAAAATTTAAAGAGAACCTCCCAAGTGTGAGCTAAACCAAATCAACATAACGTAATACCTGCTTGAATTAATTTCAGTGAGGGACAGTTGACCTATCTGCTGTGCTTTCAAATGACTGTTAATCCTGAAGCCTAATGACTCCATTTTAATGCTTCTGCTCTTAAAACTTGCAAAAAAAAAAAAAAAAATCCAGACAGACTGGGATGTATTCTTAATTGCTGTCTGTGATGCTTGGCAGTAGGCAAGTGAATATCATAGAGGCTTTCTGAAATGGGGGAATTGAGATCTCTCTGTCCTTCAGTTTTTAAGCTATGTGCACCTTATTGCTAAACAGGATGTGAGGCCAGAATCACTAACTATTTTCTGCTGAAAATACTTCTTCCTTGTAGCACCTCAGCGATGCAGGCCCACCATCCCTGTCTGAAATTTTATTGTATGTCAAAAAGACAAGAGCTCTGCAAAATAACTGGAACATAATGCAGAAATAAGTAACACCAAGAATTCCGAACAAGTTGCATTATTAATTACATGAATAATGAGGATATAATGCACCAGCATCCTTAAAGCGCCCCTAAATCTGCTGCAGCAGTTCCCACGTGCCGCACTTCAGGGTGATTTTAACAAGGGCCCTTTGCAGAGTTTCAACCTTGTTTGCTACAGAGAGCACAAGGCTCTGGCTGCCTGCTTGCTGCTGGATTTTGGGGAACTAATTAACCAGTGTTTGCAAAGCCCTTGGAAGATAAGTATGCGCCTTTATCAGTGATAAAAGGTCCAGAAGTATCTGTGGAGGAGAACACAGCCTCTTTGCCCACTGATAAGGCCTGATTACATCAGCATCATCTCAAGGTGTCTGTCCAACTATGTCCCCTTGAAAGGTCACAGCCCCAGTCGCTGGTGGCCCTTAAAAGCCAGGGTGCTTTCCTTGTCCTGCTGATGGATGCTGCCATCACCAGCAGCAGCAGCAACAGCCCTGAGCGCTTTGGCTGCAGCGAGGGCTGTACCAGTCGCACACTTTGATGAGCATCAAAGTCGCACAGAATTAAAACCCGCAGATACCTTGGCAAGCGCCGGCGCCGTGATTAGCGCGGGAGAGCGAATGGATGCTGCCACCTAGCAGCTGAGCCTGGCTCCTACTGGCCTCCAAGGCAGCTCCTTGCTGTCTGTGCCAGGTCTCCTACCTTGAAGCAAGTTTGTTGACTATTAATTAGTTTCACAGGTGAAGGGCTTTTCTCTTTCCCTTTACATCATCATCACAGCGTGTTGGGCTAAACGCTTTGAGTGGTCCTTGCTGAAAACAGCAGTGCAAAGCTAGGAAGCTGTGTGTGCATCTGCGGATCCTGGCACCTGCGCCTGTGGGCGCGAACATGAGTTTGTATGTGTGCTTAGCCATATATGTGGGCAGCCAACCTTTCCAGGAAGGAGAGAAGCCTTTTAAGGTATAAAGCAAGGGGCAACTGCAAAGCGTAGCAGGCTAGAGTTAAAAAAAGACAAAGAGATGACTTCTCAATTTGCAGAAGTAGCACAGGATCAAATTCAGATACAAATCCAGAAGGAAAATAGATGCGTGACTAGTTTGGTCTTTGTAAGAGTAGAATGTAGTCCCCAAAGATCTGGTTATCTGCTACAGAGTGAACCCTTGATTTTAGCCAAGGACTAAGAAATGTTTATAGTGCAGGTGGGACACATTTATATATATTTGCTGATATATATGTTTTCTTATATATACATCAGAAAACTGAATACTCTCCACAAAACAGTAGTTTAGAGAGACTGTTACACTAGACGTATCCCAAAAAGTACTGCCCTAAAAGGTTGTATCCAGGAAGCAAGAGTTTAAGGGATCGATAAGCTTTTCAAAACAGTGGTTTCATGCCATTTCCTGTGTGGCATTTGCCTCCATCATCATTGCTTCTTTTTTTGGTTGTTTTTGGCTATGGAGTGTTGTCATGTCACGGGCATTCATGCCACTGTCCACCTGCACTTGGTCTCTTCATCTAGTCCTTCATCTTCCCTTCCTACAGCTTCTCATCTCCATCGCCTCCCTCTCCACTGTCCCACTATTTTTACCACATGTTCATAGGGCTGCTCTTTCCCTCTTGGTCTACCTTCCGTTCTTGCTTTACCAAACTTTCCAGTTCTCACCCTTCTTTTCTTGATCTCATTCCTAACTGCTGCAGGAGGTCAGAGAGACACTTCTCGTCTCCCTTCTCACAGTGCAGGGAGCCAGGTGTGGTACTCATGGAGATGCAGAAAGGGAAAATCTCTACTGCAACATAGAAATGGAAGTGCTGCTCTGTCCCTTGTCTGAATTTCCATCAACCTGGTTCCCCCTTCCATGGATTGGATGACCTGCCCAGGTGCAGGTGGCCCAGGCTCCAACCTGCTTTGAGATTTCTCTGCAGCTCCTATGCTGAGACCCTGTGCAGGAGGTTTCGTTGCATTTCCACTGATGCTGAGCAGCTTAGCAACTACCATGAAGTTTGTAGGTGGTGATCACAAAGCTGTAATGGAAAAATCTCTTACTCTGCAAGACGCCTCTATTTGGCGCCTAACTGCTGTTCTGTGCCTCTCTGTGCCCACAAATTGCTCAAGCAATTACATGTTTACACTTGAATTTCAAATGCTTGGAGTGGATGTCTGTTTAGAGAGTGAAATTCTCCCAGGAAATGAGGATAGAACAATATAGGAAATTCCCGGGCCATATCAAACTAATGGCCCATCCAGTCCAGTATTCTGTTCTAACCATTGCCAGGGTTGGATACTTCAGAGGGAGTTGTAACAACCCCCTGGCGTGCCCGGTTTTACAACACTGCATAATAGGGAGACATTGCTTTTTGACCCCAACTTGCGATCATTTTATACCCTGAAGTGGGAAGACTAATAACCCATATGGTTTTTATTCTAGAAAGCTTAACTGCAGATGCTATTCATGTAAGGTCTAATCCTTTTCTGAATCTTGCTAATCTGTTTTCCCCCATAATATCCTCTGGCAACAAGTTTCACAGGTTAATTATGCGTTGATTGCATAGTCTTTCCAATCATAGAAACAGTTCTGTTGTACCTCGTCTTCTCCGTGTGCTGTAAGTTTTTTAGCCTCTTTTGGCAACCAGAAGTGCCTACAAATTTCCTTCTGCAGGAAAATAATGAAAGAGGCTCAGTTTATACTGAATTCTGCATGCATAGGCTTTGACTTACTGATATTATCTCAGTTTCCTTTGAATTCAGAGCGTGCTTCTTTCCAAGTAATCTATCCACTATGGCTATGAAGAACTTTTCCTTGGGGGTTCTACCCTACAGCTCATGCTGCTCAGATTTTCCTCATTCCAGTTGCCTGTAGCATACTCGTCTCCCGGGTCTGCGGTGTGCCATCTAATCAGGCTCCAGCCAGGTCAGTCCGTTACGTGCTCACGTTTCCCACGTTCTCCTTCCTGATCTTCATCTCACTGACAGCTACATGCTGGGACCTCTGGGACATGCAAGCAGCCTCCAGGGACCAGCCTATGTTTCACTGTGTTCCCAACACCTCCCAAGAGTAAGTTGCCAGTTGCTCCAAAGAACATAAGTAATGCTGCTAGCGCAGTTCTCCACAGGAGCAGAAGGGATTCACCGACGTGTGCACATCTGCTGTGTGCCAAGGTGCAGCCCTTCTTCCAGCTCTTCCTCAGCCTCGTGGTGCTCTGGCTGCGTTCTGTCCCGAGGGCTCCTTGACTGCCTGTGTTGTGTTTGCTGTGTGCAGCAGATGCACCCGCGCGATGCACTGCTAGTACCTGTGCTCCTTCTCTGTTAGTGATGCCCAGGTGAACATGTGGGTGAACAAGTGACAGATACGGCAGTCCCCCACACGAGTATTGGCCAGTGTGGCCTGGGTGCTCCCAGATTGCTTGATATGGTGGGGCCGTGCAGCCACTTATTCAAATTTTTTTTTTTTTAATTATTATTCCCAGACTACCTGCCTCTGGACTGCCTTTAGTTTTCTTTTTTATTTATTTATTTGTTGTTGTTTATTGTTGTTTGGTCTTTGTAGTTGTTGTAGTTTGCTTGATTGCTTTTAAATGACTGTGTTCTGCTTCTGATGTCCCAATTTTAGCCTTGCAATCTTTCTGGCTCCTGCTCCAGTTCCCAGCTATTCTTTGAGCCGCAGTCCCATGGCTCCTCCATGAAGATGAGCAAGCTGACCTTCAGCTGTGGTTGCATCTAGGTGTTTGGCTCTTTAGGATTCCCCAGCATATCCAGTGCCTGTGGTGGAAGACAGGCTGCAAGCTGAATTTTGCAGCATCCCACAGTTGTTGCTTTTGCCCTTTCCAATTGCTACTTGCAGTTGTGTGCCTGTGTCTCCATGTCAAAGTCCTTTATGTACTGATTACACCTGTCAGGCCAGGAAATCATTAAAAACCTCCACTTGAAAGGGTGGGAAAGTGAGGCAGAGGGAGGTAAAATGACTTACTCGAGGTCATCTGGTCTGCCAGCCCAGCAGCCAGCTCCTCTTTTCTTGTCCCTTATCTCAACCACAAGACCAGGTTCCCTCCTGGCATGCAGTTGAAATACTGCTGTGACTCCCACACTTCTCTGGTAAATGGCTGCTCTATAAATAAAGTTTCTATTGAAAACAGCATATTATAAAAATGTTACCATGTAATTATTTTTTTATTGAGGGTTTTAATTCATCACATAGAGAGGCCCCACTTAACAGTCACTACCTTACTCACATTCCTCTTCTCTGTTCCTGCTATGGAATGGAAGAGAGCACTTCCCTCTGACACAAAAAAAAAAAAAAAAAAAGGGGCAGATTAAGCATACTGGTCAAAGCAAGAAAATGCAGAGAGCAATAACTGAGCTAACACACAACTAGCCTCCTCCAACAACACAGGGCAGAAAAGTATGTTTTCCTCACCTAGATATCATCCCTGTAACATATAGAAGTAGACACAGGAGGAACTGAAAATAACAAGCTCATTGGGACAGAGGAAAAAGCCTAATACTTATGGAAAACATAGGACTGAGTGTTTTGTTTTTAAGTTTTAAGTAGCTTGCCCATTCTGATTCCTTTCTGCTAGTTCCTAAAATATTGATACCCTTTTCTGCCTTTCTATCTTACTTTTTTACTTTCTTTCTATCCTCTGTTCAAAAATCCAATAGCTCATAAAGAAAAGTCTACTTATGGTTATAAAAGAGATTGGGAGCTTGGGGAAGAGAAAAAGATGGCATTGCACTGAGAGTTTTAGGGTGGGCTGGAGAAATGAAGTCTAACAGCATGAATGCTAGAGCTAGTCCTTTCTGGGTCCTTTTTCCTGTACCTCTGGCTGCTGTGAACAGAATCAGCCCTATTTTCCCCATCTACAGCATTGTTTTAGTAGTACTTCACATGGTGACTCTGGAGTACACTGGAGTGATACTTGTAAAGTGCTTTTGTAATCCTGGGGTGGAAAGGGCTACGGAGGCACAAACTGCTTGTCTAAGCTTGTTGGCAGATACCAAGGGATTCTTACTTCTCTTCTCCCTCTGGTAATGAACTCCTGTGGAGAATGTACAAAGCAAAATGCCTTTATTCAATCCATCTGTGGAGGCATGGGTTTATGGAGCCCCATTTCCATGTGCAGGGCAAGCAGGGGGTTTAAAAGCCTCTTCCTAACCCTTGGAAATAACATGGGTGCTGCAGAAAGGGTGGCCACCTGGTTCTCTGGCTGCCTGCTGTCATTTAGCCAGTCCTAATGAAGCCCCCAAAGGAACATCCATCACGGGAGGACGATGAGTCTGAGAGGCGCTGCAGCCCCCCGGCCGGGAATCGTGAGCAGCAGCAGGGACGGCGCGTGTAAGGGGCAGGGATGAAGGGCGGAGGAGCCTTTTCGACATCTTCCCTCCCAGCACTGAGCTTCCCACTTGTGGTGGCTGGTGAGGTGCTAAGGCGGGAATGCCGAGTTGGCAGGACAGGCCTGTTCTCTCTGTTTGAGCATAGAGGACTGCCAGGAAAGGGCTCTTCTCCCCAGCGCAGAGAGAAGAGTGCTTTTCTGTCTGCCCTATGAGACCACGGGCTGATGCCATTGGTGGCATCAGCTTAAAAGCCATCCGTGCCACTGAGAGCCCTTTGGAGGAGCAGGGTTGGTGTCTGCTGTTCAGAGCTTGCCCTTTCCCATGAGGACAGCTGTGTCCCAGTCACCCCCCTACCTTGTAAATCAGCAAAAGGGAAAAGGTTCCCAGGTGGGTCTAGCCTTGTCACATCTCTAGCAATTCATAAGCCATTCTCTTTTAAGTATTTTACTGGCTACTGGTCAAGCTGGCTCAATCAGGCAGCAAACCAGGCCTTTTAGAGAAAGAGGGAAGGTTGTAGATGATAGTGTCAAGAAAAAGTGAGGCTTTCTCATTCTGTCCATGTCTGTAGAAGATCTTTGGAAGAGCTGTATTTAAGGGAAAGACCCCACTCTGTCTTTACTCAGACTCTGCTATGTTCTGGCAGGATTATTTACTGTATTCTAACCCTGTATTGCAAAACTACTGAATTCTGAGCATTAGAGAAGGGACTATTGGTGATTTTTTTTTCACTCTGCAAAAAGATGTGGTGGTGGTTTATATTCTGTAATGAGTGTGATCAGTCGTGTTTATCCCAGTACAGTGTTACCAAGAGTGCTTGAATAGCATGATGGTTATTGCACAGGAAACTAGAGAACAAGGTAAATAACTATGATCTAGGTAAATATCCTAGCTTCAAAACACAGTGTTCTAATGTGCAACATCTGCCACTATCAGACTGAAAATTGCCTCAAGGATTTTGGAAATTAGGTCATAACAGGGAAGAAATTTCCATTCCTTGGTAGAATTTTATTGCTAGATGGAATTCATGAGGCTCATTGCTTTTTGCTTGTAGGAAGGATGGATGGACAGGGTTTGCAATAGAGTTTCAGCCCACAAAGCAACTGAAATAGTAGGAGTTACACCTTAAATGGAAAGTCTTGAGAATCTTTTGAGCAGTCTTCCTGTGTCAAAATTATATTTAGATTTCCTCACAGTTCCCCATGCAAGGGAGCAAGACGGAGGTCTAAATCTCTCTTTGAACAGTTGTTCCTTTTCCCTCCTGCCCTACAACCACTTGTGGAAAAGCATTCCGGATGTGTAGTGGGATGAGAGAGATTGCTTAGCCAGTGACTTTCTGTGACTTTATCAAATCCCTTAGCACCTCCTTGTGCCGCTTTCTCCTCTCTGTGAGAGGAATCTTATACTGAGGAAGTTCTTTCTCTTTGAAAAGAAAATATAAAAGAAAAAAAACCATAGTTTGTACTGTAAAGTGCAAGAAAATAATACTTGGGTGCTTTTAGTATTTTTAATGTTTTTGCAACTCATTTCTCCCACCTTTGTGCAATATGAAAAATAACTAACTCCGTTAACTCAGTTTTGTTGGCTGAATTCCTCCATTTGGAAACCTCCAAGGACTGTTGTTTGTTAACAAGACTCCTTCATGCCTCCCATTAGTCCCAAGGCAGAACAGAGCAAGCTGCAAATGGCTTTCTTCCCCCAGAACAATTAGGAAAGCAATATGAAACACCCTTTATCTTTAAGGAACCAGATCTTCAGCTTCCATAACCCGTCCCCAAGCTAGATGTTTTTGAACATTTCAGCTGAGCTTGAACTTGCAGCAGTCTAAGAAATCCTCTTGACAGCACCATGACCTTACGGGTTTGGTATGCTTTGAGGGAAGACACTATCAATCCTGCAAGTGGTGATCCTTCCCCTGCTCCTTAACCGGTTGTGTTTGGCAAGCGAACTGTCTGCTAATCAAGGAGATCACTGCAATGCTGCTTCTCAGACTTTTGTCTCCCCTCCATGTCACAGATATCGTTATTGAAATCACCAACAGCAAAAAAAAAACTGAAGTTTTGGCTGTGAATATGTAAGGCTTCCTGCATTTGAGTACAGTTTCTCAGTCCTGTGATCAGTGGATGCAAAATTTAGGGACTACATCCAGACCTTACTAGAAATTATTGCAGAGCTGAAAGATATATTAGGATTCTGACTGACCCATCCAGTGGAGAAAGCCCCAGCTGAGCAGACAGACTTGTGCAAAATGAGTGTCCAGTGAGCTGAGCTAAAAGCATTTAATAAGATTCTCAATGTTCAAGAGAAGTGAGATTTAGGATTCAAGGCTGTATGTTGTTATAAAAGCTGATTGAGAAGCAGGAACCACCTTAAAGGATTACATGTCCCAAACTGTCCTTGCCTTGCAGCAGCAATCACTCTCTGTTTGTTTTTACAGTGCTGTAGTGGAGGGAGCTAAAGAGGGAGAATGGCTGATTGGTTTTCTGCTGCCATATAATTGCAGTATCTTTCTCCGGGCAAAAAAGGCAGAGTCTTTTGCTATTTGTCCTCCGAGGTCCTCATTTTATTGCATTTATGTGGCATCACATTTTTAGATATATGTGCAGTCATGTGCCAGTGAAGAACGTGTGATATATTTCCAGCCTGGCCCTACAAGGCTCAGTTAGCTCTCTCTGTTCTGAATTTAGCATTCGACACCGAGAGTATGGTAAAGAAGCTGCTAAGAGCTTTAGTGAGTGACATAGGCTCCTGATACGCAATTGAGGTTGCAGGAATTAACTTTAGCTGTACTAAAGTACGAGGAGAAAATGTGGCGTGTATGTAGATTGTGAAGACTATGCACACAGTGCAGAATAGTTTTTGGGTTGTCACAGCATTTGGAATCTGTTGTCTGAAAAGTTTTTGCTGATTACAAACTGAAATAGAAGAGCAGAGCAAACATAGGTCAACTTTTTTTGTCTGTGACCCCTCATTTCATCACTGTGTGGGTGGAAAAGCATGCACTGAACATGAGAGGATGCTGACTATGACATAGCAACTATGAACCAGTCCAGGACTCAGGCACCTTGGGTTATAGTCACAGCGCTGCCATGGACTTTTTGGGTGACCTCGAGCAAGCATCTTAGTTTATGTCTGTACCAATAAATTCAATGTATCCTGCAGCATTTCCAGGCCTTAAAGCCAACTGGCATAGAACGATACTCACCTAGTAAAACCACCATAACTGCTCGCAAAACAGTGTAGTTTAATGCAACCCTGCCTACTTGCAAATGGTCCCTGTGCCATCCATGCCTGGAAATTGTTCAAGGATAAGTACTAGTTTTAACAGGCCAAGTCAATGTCAATGAAACTGCTTATCATTTAATAGTGTTCCTGTGTCCAGAAATATTCCTGAGTGCATTTGAATTTACTAGTTCAGCGCAAGCTGAGTTGCTGTCGTCAAGTCTAAGTTGATGGTCTAGGAGAGCTTTCAAGTCTCTACTAGGGCAAAAATCTGGACTCTACTACCTTCTGTCCCCATCTTACAGTCCCTTGTTTTGATGGAAAGGAAACTTAGTCTTACAGTCTGAAAGGAGCTGTGAGCTCTCAAACCAGGTCTTTCTTTGGACAGTCACGGGGACATGACTGTGCACAACTCAGTCCTGTGTCTGTAAAGTGAGGGTAATAGTACTTCTTGCCCATGATGGAAAGATAAGTTCATATTTAGGAAATACAATTTAAAGCAGGACATTAATTGTTGAGGATAAAAAGAAATTTTAAATAGTTGCTGCGTTAGCCAGCACTGTCCTCCTTTAAATTACTCCTGGGTGTGTAGAATCATTCCATATGGGCAGGTTATTCTAAATCTGTCCATGGGGTGTTTCTTATACAGTCAGTTCCCAATTACACAAAGTAATAGGAGGTAGGACATCTGTGTCTGTGCTTCATCCAAGCTAATACAAGCTTGGATGGTGGCCAGATGGACAACTTACTGATCCCTCTTGACAGATGCTATGCCTTGATCATTGGTAGGGATTGTACGGTACTTATGACAGTTGTAGAAAAGCAAGAGAAAGATATAATCCGAGGATCTAGGAGATTTTCAGGACCTAAGATACTTGGATTCTAACTTAGCACTGACTAGGCCAAAATCTCTCTTTAAATTCCTCTTCCAGTAGCTGCACATATATTCACTGTGGGGCAAAAAAAGCCCTAACATAGCAGCCATGCTCATCTCTTGCACATTCCCCATGGGAGAACAGTGTTCAGGTTTTTCAGCCTCTGTCTGGCAGTGTTCACATTAGAATAAACAAATGGAACAGCTAGAGTGTGTAGTGAAAGTAAACAGTGTAGTATACCCATTCAGTGCCTTTGGTGAAGCTGACTTTAGACCCAACAACTGAGGCTTTTTTTTTTCCCATCAACAGATGGGTGGCTTCTTTTGCAGGCCTGCTCTTTGCCTTAGCAGATTGCAAGAAACACCCTTTGCAGAGCTGAAAGAATATTAATGTGCACTTCATAATGTAGAATTATAATTTTACATTTGCAAAGTCAGCTCCTCATTTCAAGATCCCCTTCATCTGGATTACATAGGACTTTGAGATGACTGCAGCCTGCTGCATGGGAAATTGGTCTAACCCTTCCCCAGATCTTGCAATTTCTGACTGTCACCCTCTCCCTATTTCTATCACATACATCAAAGATATACATTACAATAATTATAAGGGTTCTCTGGCATAGACATATAATGTAATTTTAAAATATGCTGTTGCTACATGAGCCACAGAAGTTACTTCCAGGACCTTCAACAGTTCCTGTCAGTAAACCAGATTCCTAGAAAATGTGGCCTAGTTCCTTACTGCTTTAAATCTTACAGACCTGATATTCTGTGAATGTGAAAGTGAACTGCAGTGAGATTCAACTATAAATAAGCTCAAAAGCACCTCTATAGCAGGCAGAAGAATTTTCTATATTTTATTTAAAGGTAGAATTTTCTCACAGTAGCATACTGTTCTTCATCCCCTGTCAGTTTTGGTGACTGCTATACTTGTCTCCACTGCTGCTTTTCCGATCTCTGCTAAGGTCTTGCCAACACACTGGCAAGAGAGTGTTTTGCTTGTTGCCATTCATGGAATATCCTCAAGGAGCTTTTTGCTCCATTCTGCCTCCCATTGGGTCTCAAAGTCCTTTCTCCCTTTTTGTGAGAATGGACCATAATGAGTTTGTCAAGACCTATGCAATATGAAAGAACCAAAACCTAGAAAATAGAGGAGTAATCACTTTAAATCCAATGTAATCAAGTTGCCAGGGAGGCATCCCACCCCTGCCTCTATTAGAGCCCCAACTCAATAATTGTGTTTCCTGCTTTTCCTCCATGTCAAACAGATTGTATCCTGAATAAACAGATCATACTCCCACTCCCATGTCTTTATCGAAGCATACCTTGTTTCAAAAAACTTCTTTGAAATGTGCATAAATGCCACGCTACGTGTGCCTTGGTCAGCGGAATGATCATTTGCATATTAATAGCTCCATCTCTGTAGGTGGCTGTTTCTGCCGGTCTCGAATGTTACAAAGAACACAAATCCTTTTTAGTCCTAATCTTAATTGCAAAATGATTATAGTTTTCCATAACTCCCTATTTTTCAGTACTTTTATTCTATATCAAAGATGATTTCTTTACATGCTATCATCTGCTTTGTCTATTGTACATAGACATGCTAATAATCAAAGCTATCTGGTTTTGGAACTAAAAATAGACGCTTAGCAAATTCTTTGGCTAAGGACTTTGGCAAAGAATAAAATAAGACTTGTATTTTGGATCTTGACTATTTCATTCTCTTTGTTCTTCATCCTGTTAGCTGTATCTGAGAGGGAAGTATGCAGCCGGGCAAAGCCCTGCTGGCACAGTCCTTTCCAGTGTCGGGCCGTGACGTTACTTGGGAAATGGTTTAGTCACTTAGAGACAAGGTCTGTGGAAGGATTCAGTGTCTTGCAGATTGGACTGGAGGAAAAAGTGAGAGTAATTTTAAAAAAGGAGAGATGTAAGTTCTCATTCAGGGTCAGTGAGTATTTATACCAAAGACAATAGATTTAGTGAAAAGGTCAGACAATCATAGAATCATATAAATGGTGTTTGGAAGGATCCTCCAGAGATTTCTAGTCCAGTGTCCCATTTCGTTGTTCTTTTTTGTTTGTTTGTTTTGGGAATGCTCAGGAATGCAGAGAATTAGCATGCAGAACTGTTCTATGCTGTTTCCTACAAACTACCAACCCCCTAGCATTCCTGTAGAGTCATTGTCATTCACTTATGCCAGGCCTATGCACTCTTGTATGGCTCCCTAGCAGTTTCAAAGTTGGCCCTAATCAACTTCAACAGGGAAAACTAGTCTTTAATTTCTACTCTAAGCAGCTACAGCAGAAAGCAGATGCCACAAAAGCACATTGCAGGTCAGGGCCCATACTACAGGCCTTGTGCTTATTGTTGTGAAACTTCCTGAAAACAAGTAAAAGATGCTGATGTGATCTTAGAAAAAACTCTGAAGTCCATGACATACTAATTTCCCATTTCAGAGAATCCTAGGCAGAATATTCATCCTCTGGATGAAATGCAAAATTAAGGAGCACACCTCGATCCAGCAACAGACTGGAGTATTGTTGAATCACAGCATGACCTACAAGTTTGTATATCTTGTTGAAGCTGGCAGAGCCAAACTCCTGACGTGTTGCAAGTCTGTTCCAAGCAAGGATGGGAGTAGGACAGACTGTTGTCTCAGGGCGTCTCTCTATCCATCATTGAAGGCCATGTTCCATGGGGCTGAACATTGCCAAACACTGCAGAGATGCATATAAGCATGTGTGTGGTGGGGACTCACTTCATTTGGTTTTAAAATAATCTTTTCTTTAAGCTTTTAGCTCACTGACTTCTCTTAGGATTATTGGGCCTGGGCTTTTCAGACGGAGTAGGAGAGACTGTCTCCGGAGTGTTCTTCCATACCACTCAAATCTGTAAAGAGAGGCTCATCTGTCTTAAGGTAGAGCTTTCCAAAACATGGTCTAACTCAATGGTTCTCTCAGGGCAGAGCATCTGCTTGTGGATATCAGCAGACGTTAATGTACATGGTAGTACACACATATATATGTACATTCTACTTGAACATCACTTCCTCGTGTTTAATCTCAAAACAGTCTGTATCTCATAGCTTCCTTTGGAGCAAGAAAGGGAGAAAGGCTCCCATTTGACGATGACTTAACCTACGTTGCAGGGAGGCTGTAAGAAAATGAACCTTTCTGATATGCCTATCTGCCTTTCATTCAGCAAACCTATAAAATTGAACGGAATCCATGAAGCTGCTTGTTTTCACAGTGCAACCATGTCATCAATGCAGATCACCTTGCCTTCTACCAGAGGAATGGATTCATAAAGGGAAAATTAGCACCCACAAAATGACAACAGTTGAGACTGCCTTTACAGATACTACTAACTAATAATATAAGGGCCTGGAGTCCTCTACAGAAGGCTTCTTGCTGGAAAGCACATGTTGAACCACTTTTGTACTGACTGAGGTGATCCATCTTTAACATGGATGGATCCATTGCCTGACCCCGTCCTCTTGCATAGTTTGCTCAAGGCAATGGGTAGAAATGGCGTTATCTCTTTGGCTTCCCTTTGGAGGATCCAGTGAAAACTACTGTGAAGATGCAAAGGGGCCTTGGCCTGTGAAGAAAGGCTAAAGGCTCTGGGCTTGTTTTGTGTACTGAAGAGGTGGCTAAAAGGGGATCTAGTATCCAACAATATTTGAAGTATGCTGACAATGATACCAGAGCTAAACTGTCCTAAGTATCAGGAAATGATAAAACAAGTGGCAACAGCTACAAACTGTGGTGTGGAAGTTGCAGAGTGGATGGTAAAAAAAACATTTCACTGGGAGGGTGATGCATCACTCTGATCCTGTGGGTTGTGTTTCCTACATGGAAGAACACCAGCTGAGCTCTCCAAATGTAGGGACTGCCAAAAAGGTTTTGACCCATCTGTCTCTTTTGATCTGAGTAGGGACCAGATCTAGCAGAATTCATTCCCAAAGGATTTTTTTAATGGCAGGAAGCTCTTTTTAGATATTTATGAGGTCATCTTCCCTGGCTTTGACGTGCTTTTTTTGGTGCTCTTTGCTAGTGCTATTCTGACTCTCCCTTATGACTGTGTCTTGAGAACAGAATTGCTGCGAGCATTTGTGGGAGTGCAGTGTCATTGCTGTTATTGTTGGGAAAGATTAGAACAGATTGGTACCATGTGTAGCGCCTGTCACATGCTCTTATAGCATACAATCATAGTGGCATCTAAAAGTTTTATCAGCATGAATTTGGGAAGGCAGTTTCCGTTATGGCTGGGGAAATGGAGAATGAATAGCACACGTGAAAATTGTCTTTGTTCCTTCCCCAAGTCCATCTCCAAAGCTCTGCTGTTCACTAAGTGTTGTTTGTGCAATTATGGAAGACAAGTTGGAGTGCGTGTGACAGAAAAGGCGAATAGATCGCCAGGCCTTTGGAGGGTCCTTATGGAGAAGTGATGAGGCAAGAATAAAGAGGGAAAATAATCACAAAGAAATTATGCTGAGAGGAGATCAATAACCAGAAAATTACTCCCGTCACTCGGCGCCAGAACAGATCTGCTTAAAAACTTTCCTTCTACAGAGGAGTAATCTTGAAATTGACCTGTTCTGTCTAGTTTATTCTTTTTATGTTAAAACAACAAAGAAATTATTGAAAAAGCAATACTGGTTTCCCCCCTGCCAATGAAAAGGTGCAGCCAGCCCAATTTGGCCATGTACACGTATAGCTGAGTTTGGACAGACCCGCTGCTGATCGTTTTCATACTAAAGCCATCAAATACAGCTCACCCATTTGGGGAATGCTCTCACAAAAGAACCTCCTGTGGAGTGATTGCAGGGAACACTTCCAGAGATTAAGGCAGACAAACACATAAAAGTGATTATGTGCTGTTACCTTGTGGGGTCTGTGGATAGCACCGGTGTACGGATAGACTGTGACAGGCCACAGAGAGACTGTGACAGGAAGAGACAGGCAGGCTGCGAGATAGGGGCTGGAGAAAACACTAAAGCTACAAAATAATTCTTATAGTGGGATGCTGTGAATGGAGACTGTGGTGTGCATACCAGCAGAGGGGAAAGAGGGTGATGAGAACACTAGGGAGGTGAATAAATCTATCAGCACGCACAGTGTGGAATTCACCCAGCCACCAGAGAAGTGATTAATCAGGGCGATTGTTTTTATTTTTTTTTTTCTTTTAATTTTGGAAGGTACTGCTTTATAATGTACCTTATACCTTGTCTGCTTGCCAGCTCACCAATTTGTTTGTGCCACTAGAAGGTTAATCCATCAAGAATTCAGGGTGGTACAAACAGGTAAGGGAAGCCAAGGACATAAGTCAAGTGATGGCGAGGGATTGCCCTGTTCTTCCAGACTTGGTTGATAGGATACCAGGAAATGTTATTTTAATTTCATGGCAGTGGATTGGTCACTCTTCTTAGTCTGTTCCATTCTTTCTCTAGCTCATTTCTATGTGGAAGGAAAACTGAAGGATTACAAATCTAGAATTGTGGTTATCTACAGTTCCACCTGTGTTAAGGAATGTGATTTACTTGTGCCTCTTTTTTACAAATTTAAAATGATATTTATTGTAAGACCTACTGTTTCTATGAGTGACACAGTGCAGTTAAAGCTTCTTGTATCTTTCTGGAATGCCTTTCAGTCATCTTCTTGTCCCATTCTTGATATTTACAGAGGTCATTATTTCAGTTGTGGTTTTGTTTTAACTCTGCTGGATTCACATTGCTCTTATTTAAATGAAGCTCAGAGTTTTGAATTCCATTTCGATTCTAATTAAGAAAATGTGAAGCTTTCAGCACTTGTTAAAGCATAATCTAACTGGTGCCAAGAATATCCAATGCATGAGACTCTGTAGGGAATGAGAAGGACGAAATCATGACTGAGCTGGTGACATCCTGGAGATCAGTTAATAGCTCTGGTATTTCCAAGCAAAATACTCGGAGAAGCATTTTGAATGAGGCCAAGGTGGTATCTAAGCATATAACTCTTTTTCAAAACAGATTTATACTCCAAGGAGTCTAAATTCTTTCAATTTTAGCTTCTGGTTGATTACTACTTTTTCTTGAAGTGAGACAAAAGGCCAAGGGTCAGATTTTCCAAGGTGATCAAGCATGTCATGATGCAGGTAAGTATGTAGTAAGACTCTTAAAAAGCATTAGGTTGCTCACCTTTCTGGTAAGCTAATGAAGACTTGGTATTCATATGCCTTTGAAAACCCTCCTTTGTGATTACCCCCATCATTAGACATAATTTAAGTTTTCTTTGTGCTTTATCTGCACTTCCATTTCCACTCTGTGCAATTCAGACAAGAGCTTTTCTTTACCTTGCTACTCTGTTCAGAACATTCTTATAAACAGGGTCATTTAAGTCCCTTAAATAATAATAATAATAAAAGCAACAAAAAACTCTCTATAGCTGCTAAGAGAATTGACTGTTAGGCTTGAAGGTATTGCAGAAAGGAAAAGGAAACTAGTTGATAGTACTGGCTGAGGTGGGGAGGATGTTTTTCTCTGAAAGAAAGGGCAAAGATATTGCAGGCTATTTGTTTCATTGGTGGATGGAAGTTGTATGGGATAACACCTGTTTATGCACTCAAAATGATGCTAAAAGAGATCTTCCATGATTTGTGACGGGATAACTTCCTTAGGGCACTCACTGTATCTTGTTATATGGAAACATTACAATAGGGTGAACACTTAATGCATTTTTGCCTGCAGGGCAACAAGCCAGCTGCAAGGAAGAGGAATTAGTGACCTCACCCAGCCTAGAGAATGTGGTGGTGATTTAGAAAACTTCCTTCTGCTCTAACACGGTGTTACCCATCGAACTTTAATCAAAATGCCTCTCTGCTAACTGAAAGGTCTCTTACCACTGTCAACAGAGAGGAATCTCATGAGGTTCATGAGAGGAACCTCATGAGGTTCAACAAGGACAAGTGCAGAGTCCTGCACCTTGGGAGGAATAACCCCAGGCACCCAGTACATATTAGGTTGACCTGCTGAAAAGCAGTTCCACAGAGAGGGATTTGTGATTTCTGGCTGACAAGTTAACTATGAGTCAGCAATGTGCCCTCGTGGCCAAGAAAGCCAATGGGGTTCTGGCCTGCATCAGGAGGAGCATTGCCAGCGGGTCGAGGAAGGGGATTCTGCCCCTCTGCTCAGCTCCGTTGAGGCCACACCTGGAGTATTGGGTGCAGGTCTGGGCTTCTCAGGACAAGAGGGATGTGGAGCTTCTAGAGAGGGTCCAGCGGGGAGCCACAAAAATGATTAAGGGACTGGAGCAATACACTGAGTGAGCTGGGCCTGTTTAGTCTGGAGAAAAGAAGGCTGAGAGGACATTTGATGGATGCGGCCAAGGTCCGTGGTGGCCAGTGACAGGACAAGGGGTAACAGGTGCAAGTTGAAACATAGGAATTTTAATCTCCATGTGAGGAAGAACTTCTTGCCTGTGAGGGTGCCAGAGCCCTGGCACAGGCTGCCCAGAGAGGCTGTGGAGTCTCCTTCTCTGGAGATCTTCCAAATCCACCTGGATGCCACCCTGTGCCATATGCTCTAGGTGTCCCTGCTGGAGCAGGGGGGTTGGACTAGATGTCTAGAGGTCCCCTCCAACCTCAACCGTTCTGTGATTCTGTAACAGAGTTGCCCCAAAAAGAGTTTTTCATTCCTTTTCAAAAGGGGTATTAATTAATAACTTCATCTTTTTATGAAATAGGCATTCTGTAAACACTGATACATAGGTATGTTTAAATTTTAAAATTAGATTAATATGTTTTATATATATATACAGGATTTTCCACAAGGAGGAAGAGCAAATAAGACCAAGAACAGTTTACAATTTTAACTACTTCAGACTTTGCTGGGTAGATGATGAAAACAAGACAATTAGTTCAGGGGTATGCCATGAATATGTGGGTTCATCATCTATACTGAGTTTCCTGGAAAACGTGCTTTTCGAAAGCTGAAGTATGTTTTTGTCACGTCCTAGGTCAGAAAAAGCTTTTCCTTAAGTAGAACATAGTTCATAGCAGCTTTGCCCTGGTTGTGCTTGCTTATATGCGATCACCAGCCTCCCTCAGTAAGAAATTACCATGTCAGGCGATCACAAACACCAACACATGTTGCTGCTAATGACCGTTACCACAGTTAAGTGCCAATGGCTTAGGGAGTGAATGATCAGTGACCTTTCCAGACCATTGCTGCATGGTCCAAAGAGTTGTGGTGAGAGGTGCAACAAGAGTGATGAAGTCCTAGATCAGCATAATTATGAGAAAAGCTGTCCCTTCCCTTCCCTTCCCTTCCCTTCCCTTCCCTTCCCTT